>JAOQMS010000179.1:2889129-2905913 GCA_027563885.1 Erythroxylum longipes
TTATAAATAATAAAATATTAAATTAAAATAAGAAAATATAAATAAAATAAATTTAGTAAATAAAATATTTTATAAAATGATATTATTAGTTATATTAATTAAGAGTATAATGGAAAATAATACTTGTAATGAAGATTATTAATGGAAAGTAAAAGTTCTACCGCAGAAGCAGTTTCCTACAACAATCCTCTTTCTGTTTATTAATTTATGCGATGACACCGCACTTTTTTCTATCCTCCAATTATTTATCGCAGATACAAACACGTAATTGTATTTGAAAACTATAGTGAATAAGCACTTATCCTAACAACACTGCAAATCCAAACGCAGTATAAGTAATAGTATGAAAGAATTGATGAAACTTAATCTGGGATGTGAAATATTTTTAAAGAGTTTTTAAAATTGCTTTAACGAGATATAATAAACATTGATTAAAAAGTTGGAACAGTATAGTTGATTCAACCGTAAAAATTTTGAATCATTTAATTTCTCCGTTTGGTTTGTCTTAATTATTATTATATTAAAAACTGATCGATTTATTAATTAATCAGTTAATATTCGTAAATTAACTTATTTTATAAATTAATTAATTTTTATTTGATAGCCTCTTTCTTTAATTAAATTTTAGGTCAAAATAGTCTCCTCCTTTTATCTTATTTTAAAATTATTTAATTTTTACTGTAATTTAATACTAAATAAAACTCTTATTTTATCCATATAATATTGATATATAATAAATAAGTAAATTTACTGTCACCATTTTTAAGCGAACGAGACAATGGAATATGGGATGGGGTGAGGATCAGATCACATGTCCCATTGTCCTGACTATTCTTCTGATAAATAAGACTAGATAGAAAGATGCTCATAGAATAAGATACTGATCAGGTGATATCAACCAACGAGACCATCTGATGTACCCGGCCAAATGTTTATATGACTGTACAGCTGGTTGTACCAGAGTTTAATCCCAGCTGCGAATCTCCATGGATTTTCTAGGCCCCGTAAGTCTAAGAAGCTCTTTTTGTCGTATTTGGTACTTTGGACATACAGTGCATCTCCATAGTCAGCAATGTGTATGTAATATATATTTAGCCGTAGCTGCCACCCTAAGTAAGTACAATGTAAACTAAACCCAAGTGGTGGTATGACTAATTAAATTAACCAAGAAATATATTTTGGTAATTAATGCATAAATTAATGCATAAATCACTTTGGTTTATTATTATATTTGTTGATCATGTGAAGGAGTTTGCTGGAGAAATATTGGGTTTTTTGAAAATTTTAATTTAAGTAGAAAGAATTACACTTACTCGAACGTGATAAGGTAAAAAGTGATAACAAATCGAATCAAACGAAAATTTTAGCTCGGAAATGAAATAATTGCAATTGAGTTTGAGTATGAACACAAGATAGAGTCTAATTAAAATTAAATACTTAAGTTTAATTTCACATTCGATTAATTTATTTTATTAGTTGATTTTAGATAAATTTATCTTAATTTCGGTCGGATTAAAAAAAGTAATTAACTTTTTTAAATTTGTCCTTATTTGTTGACTTTAATCAGATCGAGTAAGTATGCTTATTCGTCTTCGGATGCTAAGTAACCTTCTTATCTTACTCCTATTTTTCTTTTACTCCTTAACTCTCTTTCTTATGCTCTATGGATTAATTGTATATATTACTATTATTAGTTTAAGCATTTACTGGCAAGTATTTATCAATATTTTCAAAACCAAATTGGAAATTAAACTGGTAAAATAAAAAGTTTACGGTTTAAAAGGTTCAATTAAAAATAGACTATTATAAAATCGGTTAAATATTGAATAAATTTGAAGAAATTGAAAATTGATTTAAAAATATTGTTATTATTTATCGAAATATTTAAAGTTTAACTAAAAAGGAGATTATTAAATGAAATTTAATTGATTTATTTTTGCATATAAAAACTTATTAGTTTATGAAAATTGGTTGATTAATTAAGGGTTAATTACTAAAAAAAGCCTAAACTTTCGTCAAATTTTCAATTATAGCCTGATCTTTAAAAAGTAGCAATGAAATGCCTAAATTTTCAATTTTTCCAATTCTAGCCCAACATTAGTTTCATCGTTATCTTCGCTGACGTGGCACTACCAAATGTCAATAGACTCTCATTAAACAAACACGTTAGTTTCATCGTTATCTTCGTTGACATGGCACTACCAAATGTCAATGGACTCTCATTAAACAAACACGTTAGCGTAATTAGCAAAAGTAAGTCTGATTAGTGAAACAATGTCGTTTCATGGTAAATTTAAGAGACACACGCACCCGTCGTCGTTCTCAATCTGAATTACACCAGTCGTCATTTTCAATCAACCCTTAGAAACTCCTGTTAGGGAGCCATATATTCATGTATCACATGTACAATAAAGTAGCGAAAGTGTTAGAATCTAAATTCCAACCCACTACATCCCAAAATTCCAGAATCTTAGATGCATGCATACATAGATTATAAGAACATGAAATTTCAGCATATGAACCTTTGATAATGCTCCTCTTTTCTTTAATATTCTCCTTATTTGAGTTGTAGTAAACACCAAACACTTTCCTTGATCACTCAAGAATACGCAAAGATGAAGAAAAAGTAGTGTGTACGGGTGGTTAGAGCACCGAATTAAACAAGATGAGTTCAATTAGATGCTCAAATGGAGAGATAGATCAAGGTTATGTTGAATGCAATTAGATTCATGCAACAGCTGCATGAATTACATGACAAGACTCGAGACCACTTCTCTCTAACTCCAAAATACTTATGGACCCCTTATCCTCTCACTTAAGTGTATTTTTAACCTGTTATTACATGTGTAAATAAGTGAAGAACTCACTTATGCATCATCTGTTGTGCCTTCGGTCAAGCCACGATCGTGGCCTACTTCAATGATAACCATGCACACTTTGTCTTTCATCTGATCTTTTATGCGTATGACCCTTAGGTTTTTGGTTATTTTGAGCACCAGACTTAACTCTTGACCCAAGCAAATCATGGATGGTTTCATTCCACTTGAATTAACTATTAATTTAAGCAAATTATAGAGAGTTTTATGATGCCAATTTACTAGAATATAAGCGGGATTAACACATAAACTCTCTAATAGTTAATTATCCGACTTACGAACTTTTCCATAGATAATTATTGTGCAATTCGTCCCTTCACCATTCTATAACCTACTTGGTTTGAAGTATGGGTTATGGGTCAACTCCCACTTAACTGACTCGTTATGTCTAGTCCAAGTGATGTTAGTTCTTATCTTGGGATTTCATTACTCTATGGGTCATTGAAGACTCTCTTCATGATATATAACTGCTCTGGATAGAGACTCCTGAGTAATGATCTCAAAAAAAGGTCGTGGGTATCGTCTCCTTCTATTTGGAGTGGTGAATCATTTATTAGCTACCAAATTACCTTCGAATACTAATAGTTGTACCCAATCACCACCCTATGAGTGACCTTGTCTTGAGGCAACAAGGAATGATATCACAGCACAAGATCAGTATCCAAGATATCCTTGAGCATCTCAAGTCTAAGGATATTTGTACTATTGCTATGATAAGATTAATCATTGACATTTGACAGATTATCCATATGATAATCTCATAGAGGATTATCTGATGTACTTACTACTCTTAGTAAGTATCTACATGTTAACTCTAAACATCTCATGCTTGCAGTTTATGAGATCCACTGCTTAATCAAATCAAGAAGTATAACATATGCTAGTCTAACCAGATTAATAATGTCCTGTCTTATTAATCCTATGACTAAGGATAATTTAAATACTAACATAATTGCACATGATAGAAATCTCATTATCATGATCTCATTATGATTTCCTTCATGCTATGCTTTGTATCCTGGACTTTATTAATTCGATTTAAGATCGACATCAATTCATAAATAAACGAAGATCAAATTAATAAAGTTTGTACAAAAGTGCTAAAAGTAATTGTCTTTAGAGCACTACTCTAACGACTCCATCTTTAGACCCACATCCCGAGTCCAAAACTAAAAGGACGAGTGGCGTTGAAGATCAAAGAATTAGAGGGAAGCATTAAGACTCGAAGAAACTAAAGGATGTATTATGTGAAATGATGGCGAACTGGGCATGGACGGCCCGGTTGCGAAACTCAATCCGGAGTTTAGTGCCTAAGTTCAATCATAGCCTAGTTTACAGTGTTTTGCACTTGGTGAGAGACTCAGAGCATGCGCTCTAATTCTTCAAATTGGTCAATCGTTCTGGGTTGTTTAATCATGACAGCGAAACCTATCTGAAATGATTTATACTTTAGGTGGGGAGAAGAGTGTTAAGAATTATAATATTTTGTTTGAGTTGATCCTGAGGAAAGGGAGGCAAAACATGGCAGAGAGGTATTTTATCAAGATGTTAAGTGAGGGGATGGAGCCGATAAGCCATACGTATAATATTTTGCTTTGGGTTTCTTTTGTCACTGAGGTTGAAAACAACAATGAGGTTTTATGAAGATATAAAGAGTAGAGGGTTGTCCCCTGATGGAGTCAACTATGATTAATGGGTATATTCGGTTAAAAAAGTTGGAGGAGGCAGAGAAAATGTTTATGGAAATGAAGAGGAAGAACATAAAACCTACAGTTATAAGTTATACAAACATGATAAAAGGGTTGCTGTATAGAGTTGATGATGGGATGAAGTTACTCGAGGAGATGATTTCGGTGGGCATTAAACCTACCGCTGTCACTTATTTGACTTTGGTTTCTAGATTTTATGATGTCGAAAAAGAGAACCAAGTTTAAAAATATATTCAATGATACGGTGTAAGGCATATTGCTCTAGAGGGGCTAGAGTGATTTTATATAGTGAAAAAAAGTTAGGGATTTAGGATATAGAGTGACTGAGAACGATGATGGGTGAAACAATGTCGTCTTAAATTTATAATGAAACAACGTCGTTTCACTAATCAGATTGAATTTGATTAATGAGGGTCTATTGACACGTGGCAATGTCACGTCAACAAAAATAACAGTGGGACTAATTTCGAACTACAATTGAAAAAATTGAAAGTTTAGACATTTTATTACTACTTTTTAAAGTTTAGGCTATAATTAAAAAATTGATGAAAGTTTAGACTTTTTTTGGTAATTACTCAATTAATTAATAAACTGATTGATTTTTAACAATAAAATTTATTAAACTAAATCAAATTAAAAAAATAAAAAGTGAACCAGCTTAGCTTATGATAAACAAGGAAACTAAATTGAATAGTTACAGCTATCTCGATTATTTAATTTAGGGTTAGTCTTTTTCACAGAGCTTATTGCTATCGTTTATTTAATATGGAATGTTATTACAATCAGTCAATAGATGGTAAGTTTTGGTTTGGATGTTGAGTTTGAACCAATTAATTTAGGAAAATTTGAAACTTGTTACGACTATCTTAATATGTTTCGGATTAACTGTTTGAATAGTAAAAATATTCTTTTAAAATTAATGATCAATGTTACAATTAGATGAAATATTTTCCTTGAATCGAAGTTTGGTAATCTTGACTTTCTCAATTTTAAATTCAGTTGATTTAATTTATTTTTGTATTAATTTTAGTTAGTCAGTTATTTAATCAAACCATTCCCCCGTTTACTTTTATTAATTGAAATTAAGAAGTTAGTATTTAGTAAGATTTGACCTGGTTCCACGACTACTGTAGAAGTTTAGAGAATCGGTATTATTTTAGGAACTTCGACAATCCGACCAATCGAAACACATGAAGTAACACATTTTATACATGATATGGTCCATTGAATTGTGAGAAAACGACAAAAACTATGTAGACCGCAAGAAAATTGTTATAAAATACACCGCCCCAATTAATTATAAAGAGAAGATGATTATATAATAATACATATATGCATACCTATACATATAGCTGATGAATTACGCATGAAGTAATGAACAAATCCTTCTAAGAACAAACAAATACGAGATGCCCATAATTCTTAATTTGTTCTTAAAGTTCATTAAATGGTGACCTAATTAGACAAACTTATTCTATTTCTTTTGACCGGATCTGGTGGTGTTTATAAAAGAAACAAAGGTAGAAGGAGTGGATGAGGGTCAACACTGGTAACATGCAAAGTAAAAAGGTAGGAGGGAGGAGGAGGAGGAGGAGGAGAAGGACGATGATCGAGGTCCCTACACGTGATGGGGAAGTCTTGGCTCTCGAGACTAATTAATAACGTTAGGTGTGATCTGAAAGAGTACTGTTTGATTAATATGCTTCAATATTCCCTTTTTTTCCATCGAAGGTGATGCAGTGCAGTGAAAGTCATTAAGTTGTGGTTGTCACCGAAGGTGGAGGGCCGAGAGCGGCGGTGGGTGGTGGGCCACAGCAGCTCATGTAAGTTGTAACCGTCTTTAATGGGGGGGCGTTTGGCCATGCATCTTTTATGGTCCTACGTACGGTGTTGTTAGTTCTCATGTCAGCTTCTTCTCCGAATGTACGAATGTACGAATGTACGGATATGATATTAGTTGGCTACTAACACTTGCAGGGCATTGCCATGTCCTACTAGACATAAAAGACCCATCACACTATGCCTCGGATCGATTCATGTACTTGTAGAGATTCGATGAAACGAACGTTTGGCATTGGTGCGAATTAGGTGTCGAAGAAAAGAACTTTTGACATTGGCATATGAATCAGGAATGATAAATCAAACATGTCTTTTTTGTAAGATTAATATTTAAATTTTCATTAAATCAATTTATAAATTATACATTTTAAGTGGCTTACTTAACTTAGAGTTAAACGTGATAGATTTAATTTTATTAATATTTATAAATTATAAGTTTCTTACACTCTTACTTCTTTTAATATATTGATTCGTGATGTGTATAACAAATTTAAGACGACGAGTTTTGCAAGTGCCCACTTAGAATTAAGGATGACAATTGAACTTTGGGTATCTAACTAGTGAAAAGTGGTGGGTGTCCACTAACGGCCATTCCTGGCTCAGCTCTGATAACACAATTCCAAGAGGAGTTGGTAGTGGGGCGTCCTTTGGACCCGAAAAAAGTGTGATGCTGGGTCGAGATTTGTTGAACCAATAGATTGTTCCTCTAGTTGAAGTATCGTGCCCCCTTTTTGTTGCTTAAGTTACACCTTCGAAATATCCCAAAAGGGAATTTTGCTCTACTTCCCTCAACCTTCACTTTACGCCGTGACAACTCCCTTTTGGTCATAAAGCTCGTGTAATTAAATTAAGAGGAATTTTCATAGAAACTCTAGTCTCTTATCTTTTGCATGTAGGAGATCGAGACACAACCCCTATCAAGGGTTGATCAAGTTTCAAGTATATTTTTTTAAAAATTTTGGCCTGATCACTGTAAACAAAATGATGTCATTCTTTATTTTTAATTTTAAAAAAGTCTGAACCACCTCAAGTTCGATGAGACTCATGCTTGAGCTCGATTGGATTTCGGGCTAAGATAAAACTTCCAACAACATGGACTTGAGTCGGGATCAAGATTGGGCATCCTTAGCCTGATTTAGGCTTGTCTCATTACTATCCCTACTTGGAGCCATTATATGCGTGGATGCCTTTTTCTTAACAATCAACCACAGATTATCTTCACCTAACACAATCAAAGATTATAAATTAGAAAAGGCGTGTGAGATCATGATACTTAAAAGCAAATACTCTTTCAAATTTCGAAACCCAAAACAATTAAATCATTATAGCTTTGAATCCCTTGGGCGCCAAGTCTGAGTTCCTTGCTTACAAGGTCTACTAATTTAGTTAGTACCTTTTGGCTTACTTTGTCAATGTCATCAAGTCACCAATTTGGTCACATCCACCGAGTTTAATTGCCAATACATGCAATTAGCTCAATTTTTTTTTTGTTACTCACGGGATGTTTTGGATGGGCTCAAACTTTCGATGACACCTTTAAGTTATAATCACACTCAGATTAATCCCCACTCCTATCTTATGAGACCTCAAAGAGTGGCTCAGTACTACCACCAAGTATTTAAAACTGCTGCATTCACAAGCAGGGTTTGAACCTTTGACTTTGCTTAAGCGAAGATCAGCCCTTTACTACAGAACTTCAGTGCTCCGTAGTAATTTAATGAAAAATTGCAATTATTATTATTGTTATTATTATTATTATTATTATTCAAATGTTCTTTTACAAATATATTAAAATAATTTTTAAAACATAATTATTTGTCAATCTTATTCATTTTTCTTAAAATAATATTTTTTCAAGAATAGTCAGGACCTATGATTGAAAAACTAAATCTATTCTAGTAATTCAATTGTGAAAACCTCGAATAGGCTAATTCTTTGGTTCAGTTTTTAACTTTCTGGTTTGATTTGCTTTAACAACCATTAATTTTGGTTTATAAAAATCAATTAATAATTAATTTTATTTAATAATATCTTTCTTTAATTAACCTTTAAATGAAGGACGTTCTCTTTTAATTTTGTTTAAAATTCTTCAATTTTATCTAATATTTAATCAGTTTTATGAAGGACTAATATCAGTTAAATATTTTAAACCTTAAATATCTTATTTTACTAGTTTAACTTTAGATCCGACTTTTAAAACACTAGTTAGGAGTACTAACTTTGTAACTTTATGTGGGCAATCCTCGAAAGCTTAACTTGAAAGTTATGAAACAAACTCCAATTTGGAAGAAAATAATCAATCATTACTAAAGAGTCTTGTCACTTGTGATTTGATTTAATAACGCTGATTCAGTTGGAAGATTCAGGTTCAAGTATGCTTACAAACGAATGATTGAATTAATCATTAGGTTTCAAGATTAGTCTGGTAGGAAAACAATGTTTGATATCGAAGTTGTTGGTTTTGCTTGGATGAATGCAACTTTTATTAAAAGAATGGATGTTAGAAATTAGTTAAGAGTGCTGTTTTATTGTAATTAAGCAACGATTGTTGAGGGGGAACTTGCATATGAATGAAAGGTGTAGTTAGTTAGGAGTGGAAACAATCCTACTAAAGATTCAAAAGTAGAAATGAAAATGTGTTGAATCTTGATAGAAAATACAAAATGACTTCATTTTTTTATATAACAATGTCATTTTTTTTATAGTTGTTAAGTTTCGGAATGGACCTTGTCTGGGCGGCCTAAACTCGAAATAGACTTGAGGCTTGATTAAATCAGACTTGACTAGTTGACTATTTATAAGTAGAGATAACAATAGATATGACTCAATTTGAATCTTAAAAATCTCAATTTGAGTCTATGTGAAGTTGGAAACCTACTTATATCTTATAGATTTCAAATTTCATCAAGATTAAATATATTTTTTTAATTTTTTAATTTAAAATGATGTCGTTTGACTTAAAAATTTCGAGTTTCAAATTAGCCAAATTAGACAATTTAAAACATGAAATTTAAAAAATTAAAATCCGAGTCAAAGTTTAAAACTCAATAAATTTGAACTGAACCTAATAACTTTTGACCTACTCATTGACTCTAAACCTGACTAGGTTAAACAGAATCAGATCGGGTCAGTAAGTTTTATCAAGCTTATTCACAATTTAATTATTTTATGTTCAAAATATATTTAAAAAAGACTTGTTTATACACAAGAATAAGAACATAGCCTAATTTATTGAACTTTTATTTTTGAATGAAAGGGAAACAAAAAATGAGATAAATTACGTGTCTAATTTAAGGAAGTTAACTTCAGACATATCCTCTAGAAGGATAGAGAAACATCCTATAGGTGCTGTATCAAAAGTAGTAACCCCTAACTCAAAATAGACAGTAAAGTTAGCGAGCCAGTCGGTATACTGATTTTCCTCTCTGTAAGTATGACGAGGTAAAACTACCCAATTCTGTGTAAACAACTCGTTGATACCCATGACTAAGGAATTGAGAGACATCGTTTGTTTGGTAGAAGTGAACAGGAAATTAATCACCACTAAAAAATCCACTTCTAATTCAACTCAACCATAGCCAAAATTTCAAGCAAGCATGAGACTAAAAAAAATTCCCCAGAGCTCAGCAGATGCAAAAGAGCACCAGCTAATATTTTGTACAAAACCTTCAAGCCAAGCTCCTGAACTATCACGAATAAGACCACCGCTGTGGTCGAAGAGGACGAGCTTTTGCACGCCAAAATACAATATACATAATTATATGTAAAATCACTTGAACATGCAGATCAAGCTCTTCAACGAGTCAGTTCTGTTCCAGGAATCTGCTTCACTTACGTTGGAAGACGAGAGAAAGTAGAGCAACAGTATCCTTTTTCGTCTTGTTCTCTAAATACCTAGATAAACAAACACAAACACAGGAATACTGTAACAGTGGAGGAGCAGATTCGGCCCAATTCAAAATTAATGGGTTATACTCGATTTAACTGATTTTGGATTGGACTCAAACTTGAGAAATTGGCCCAAACCAAACTCAAGAAATGTAACCGACCCAATCGCTTAATCAAAATGACGTTATGTGGCACTAGCTGGACAAATAATTAGACTGGGAAGTAATTTGCAGGAAGAGGAGGGCTTAAATGGTGTCCTAAATCTCCGATAACATAAATCATTCTTCTGCATGCTGTTTTTTGATCAGCTTGGTTCTGAAATGTTGTCTCCAACTCAATCCATCTGGGATCTTTCAACATGATTCATGTGGAATCCCAAGCAAAAGTCCGTGTTTGGAAAGAAAGTAACTTGAACGGCAAGAACTGGGAAGTGTTGGTTTATCCGTGTTGGGAAAATTTGCTGATTGTAAATTTATTTGTATGAAATTATTATTTATTTAATAAAAAAGTATTTTTTTATCTTTGTGTATTTGTTCATTATTTAATTATTAGTCATAAATTTTATCCCTGAAATAATTATTATGCAATTAGAAATTATAGTGCGTTTATAATTATGAGATTCGAATTGCATTTTGTATTATTCTTAAACTATTCCTAATCATAGTTTCATCAAGACGGAGTATTGATAAAATGGTTAGACTAGCACATGTTTGTTTCTTTCTTATAAAGAAAGTAATTGATCTCATAGATTAAAGTGTAGAGACATTAAACAAACATGCTGGTGCATATTAGAGAATAAATTCACTAAACTGACCCGATTATGAGAATTCTGAATGGAACATTACTTGTGTGTTTATGGATTATCTCATTATGATGGTTGTATAATTTATCCTTAGAATTAAGATTACCAAAGTTATCTCATGTAGGAATTATTATATTTTGATGATACTTATGTTCTATTCTTAGAGTAGTTCAATTCAGTAGTTATTGGATATAGTATGAACTATATGTAGATAGTTGAGTAAATTAATAAAGAATTCGTTATCGTAAAGTAATTATAGAGAATGTTCTGTTATTCTTGATTAGTAATAATTTTGGAAATCTTTGGCCAAAGTAAATTGAAATTTGTAAAAGTTGTTTTCAAATATCAATTATAAATCATTTACTAATTAGCAAAGACGATTATGATTGGATTATTTAGAGTAGACACGAATTCTATAATCTAATTCTAATTAGAACATTAGATGACGAAATGATTAATTTATACATCATAGCTATGCATAGACAGGTTAAGCTAAACCACTTTGACATTCCTAATATTTAGGTGGTCATGATATGTTGCTAGACGTCAATCATGATCTGTGATTATAAATTGTTTAATTAGGGAATTAAAGATAAATTAAAAGGAGTTTTAATTTATCTAATTCTAATTATGAATTATAATTATAATTTATAATCATAGCCAATATATTAGGAACTTAATGGGTCACACCTAAAAGGTTTATAAAGCAGAAGGTAAATTTTGAATTAAGTTGGACTTAATTGAGAAGTTTTAGAAACTTTAAGGATCAATATGTGATATTTGATCTTATAAGGACTAATTTGTAATTATGACTAAAGTTTGATTTTATTTGTAATTTTTGATAAAATCCAAGGACATGAAAAATATGATTTTTCATATAAAAAGAAAACTTAAAAAATTTGGAGCCAGCACTTCTTACATTTTTTCCTCTCAAATTAGGTTTGAATTTTCTCTAAATAGATTTATAGATACCATTAAAAGCCGAATGATTGAACAGCTCGTAGATTAACAGATTTAAAGCGAATAAAAAATTACAACAAGAAATCGAAACAGGTTAGTATAACTTTGTTAATTTCTTGTTTTATGTTTCAAATTAAAATTTGTTAAAGCTAATTGTATATAAATATTTTTAATTCTTTCCGCTACGTTTAAATACGATCTTGCGTTTATTTTCTTACAGGAATACATAGTTCATATAAGACCATATTCCCGGGTGAAGATTTGGGAACAAAAGTATAGGACTGAGAAGTATTTCGAGCACAGATACCCGTAATGCAATCGAAATCTGAGAATGTTACTGAGACTGAATCGCCTTTCACATAACTTATGATTAATCCACGAATTTAATGCTTTTGGATAGTATTCTCTACACGACAAAATTAATTATTTACAATTGAAAAAAAACAATAACAATGCAATAAAATGGTCTTCTGACGTTAACTAAAAAGATTATAATTTAATGCGAGTTCATTTGTTTGCATGGACTCAGACTACTGAACATGCCTGCATTGGACACACGAGCAAAGCAGTAAAGTCCTGTAAACCTTCAAAACTCAAAATTACTTCTTCTTCTATCGAAGGCATCTCCATATCTCTGTACATGTGAGAGAGCTCCATTTAGTTCTGTCTTTATGCGACACAAATACAATGGGTCGACACTGAAGAAGCTGTCAGCACAGGGGTTTATCTGAAATATAAAAAGGTTTGATTGACGAAAGACTTGTCAGGAGCTCCTCATACACACAAAAAGAAATTTCAAAGATTAGGTAAGCTTCCCAGTTGCAAAAGCGTGCAGGCCATGTGCAAGTGGTAAAGCAAAAAGATCCGTTTGCCGTTTAAACTATGGGACATGCTAACTAGAGATGAGAATCGGAGGCTCATTAGTCACTTCCATCATTTTTTTTAAATTAAAAGCAAAAAATAATATATTTTTTAATTACGTTCAAGTCTAAGTTATCAGACTTAGATCTACCTAAGACCTAATTTTTCTAAACAAAACGATGTTATTTTATTTAAAATAGTTAAGCTTCGGATCAATTTGGACTTCGGATCAATTTGGACCTATACTTTGACCATGGATTGGTTCATTGAAAATAACTAAATATGAGCCTATTGGTCAGCCCATTGTCATCTCTACTAATGCTAAATTCTTGTTTCACCTAAATTTCTCCCATTGTTTAAATTTTTTATTTTTGATATTTTTCTCTAAAATCACTTTTCTTAGATTTAAGTTAAAAAATAATGACAAAATACACGCAATGTAAATATTTAATATAAACTAATTAACTGTTATTAATATAGTAATTTAAATCGGCTATTAAAAATAATATAAATTTATTAAATTTATTTAAATTAATAATTTAAAATAGTTATATTAATTTATTAGTTTGAGTCAAAATTAATTAATTCGATTCAAGTTTAAGAGTGAATTGAACTATTATATAAATAGTATTTGATTAATCTATATCTGATGTTTATATTGTATATGTTTTATTGATATTTTTTAACTAATTATAAAATTACAATTTTAAAAAAATAAAAATTCTTTCAAAAATTTTAAAATTATCTAAAATTTTAAAATATAAAGGAGATTTGTGTGTTTTTATCTTTTTATCTTATTTCTTACATAGATGCAGTGATCTTTCATCGTATTTTGAGAAAAAGCCGGCGTCTTTGTCTTGCTTTGGCGTGCCCTGCAAGTAAAACCACTATTAATTGTCTTGAGTGGGAACTGAGAACTAAAGATACAGAGAATGTTAACGTCAAAGTAGTGTTTTGTTTTTATCGCTGTCCTAACTTCTTGGTAGTCTTTGTCTTTGTTTTAATTACTCTATTCTAATTTTATTTTATTAAAATTTATTTATATATTTATATAGAGTGTGTGTAAATATATAGATAAGATTTAATAAAATATAATAGAAATATTATAAATAATAAAAAAATCTAAACCCCTCACTATGCCCATCAAATCTTACTAACCTTAATTCCATATATTAAAAAATGGAGCACCCTCTTGAAATAAATATTTCAACCTATTCTACTTAATTTTGTCTACATATTTTATGTGAACTTTATATAAATATGTAAATGAAATTTAATAACAAAGTAAAAACTGATTAATTATAATAAAAGATCTATTTCCATATATTAGTGAATATTTCTTAATATTTGTGCAACTTATACGTAAGGATAATAACTACTTCTGATGGTACAATATGAAAGAAATATTTTAAATGGACAGAAAATTTAAAATTTAAAAAATTCATTAAGAATTAGATTGTCAATAAAATTAGCTAAGTATTTAATAAAATTTAAAAATTTAAAATATGATAAAAAGAAGCCGTCTTTAATTTTTTAATAAAATTGTTGAGTTCAAACCAAAAATCCATTCTTAATTTGTTGAATATTCAAATGTAGTAGTTTATGACATTTTTGGCAATATAATTTTCTTTATTTTAATAGGATCAACTATTCTTATGTTAGAAAACTTAGAAAGGTCATTTTTAGAGTATAAAAAGAATGCATAATTAACAATTGAGTAACGATTATAATTTTTTTTGGGGCAAAACTTATATAATACTAAAGTGGATGGAGTAAAGTAGAAAGTAGGGGGGTCACTTTATCTTGAAAACAAAAGCATTACATAACCTTAACAAAATGTGTTTAAGTAAAGTCGAGGGACCATCTAAAGCCAAAGGGCTTGTAAGTTAAGGTCTTGACACAGAAGACTGTCCACTCCAATGATTTTGTTATAATTAGTTACGTGAAAGTTTGGGATTTGACTCAATCGGACTGAAAAAAATCTAAACAAAAAAAAGAACATTCTTGTCATATTTTATTAAATCTCATTTACACATTTATATAAATCTTACATAAATATATGTGTAAGGTTTAATAGAATAGAGTTGGAATAGAATAATTGAAACAAAAGATTTGATGTGTGTACTTTGACCTATTAGCTCCAAACAGACATGCCTCCGATTTCACAATTACCTAAACATCAAATAATAATAAATAAACCTAAACTTTATAAAAAATAAAAAAATGACTAGTTAAGTAAGGCTTAGGCTAAATTAATATATCATGGAACTTGGAAGCTTTGCTTGGGATTCTTTAATTTGAAGATTAAATTATTAATATTATAGAAGAAGTAAGAAAAGCAAAGTACTGTAGAGTAACGGTTCACTAGGAACGTGGCTTTTCCACCCTCATGGTCACAGGCTGTCATGTTGAAAGTTGGACCACATTGGATACAAATTAACAAAACTCCAATGTTTGCTTTTCTTTCCCATTATACCCCTCTCCTTTCAAGTTTTTCAAGCGAATTCCCTTAAAACGGAGAAGAGTAAGGTCTTTAGGTTTAATAACACGCCGAAAGTAGATTTGCTTAAACCAACTTTATAAGTAGTACTTATATATTTAAAATTATTATTTTAATAACTGATAAAATGTGAAAATAGGTGTTTAACAAGTATAGTTGCGATTACTGAAAAAAGATAAAATGACTAAAAAGCTTATTGATTTAATAAACTATTAATTGTTGTATCAATAATTAAAAAATATTATTAGTCATATAAATTTAAAATTATAACTAATAAAATATTAAATTAAAATAAGAAAATATAAATAAAATAAATTTAGTAAATAAAACATTTCATAAAAAATATATTACTAGTCATATAAATTTAAAAAAAGAAGACGATACGTTGTATTTGCTTTCTATTAGTTGAGGGTATAATGGAAAATAATAATTATCAGAAGGTTAGTAATAGAAAGTATAATTTATACCGTAGAAGCGCTCTTCTTTCGCAACTATCTTTTTACTTATTGATTTCTGTAGTAGCACCGCACTTTCCTCCAAACTCTGGTTGTTCGCCCGCAGATCCAAACACGTAATAGCTTTTAGAAATTGCGGTAAATAAGTACTTATCCGCGCTACACCGTAGATCCAAACGCAATCTTAGTCTTGATTGATTTGTTAGTCTCGAGCAATATTTTAAACGTTAGAATCAAATCTTTGTGTAAAAATTTTAAATTAATAAATTTTAAATTGGTTTAGTTTAATAATTTTATTATTAAAAATCAATCAATCAATTTATTAATTAATAAATTAATTTTCTCAAGCTAATAAAATTTTGGAACTTAAAATAAACAATTAATTTTTATTTAACTGTTTCTTTTTTAATTAAAATTTAAAATTTTTGATAAATAAGAATAATCTTTTTCAATCAATTTTTAAAATTTTCAAAATTATTTAATCTTTAATCAATTTTTCGATGATCTAATACTAATTAAATATTTTAAATCTTAAACCTTCTATTTTCTGTTTAACTTCCGGTCTAATTTTTAAAACATTGATCTCAACCGTGAGTATTTACTAATTAAATGATTTAAAATTAGATAATAATTTTGACTCAACAAACTAATAATTAATTTTAAAGCAAAGGGATTGTTCCAAAAAACCTCATAGGAGCATTAGAAGTGAGGTTTAACATAAAGTATTACTTTTTTTATTTATTTATGTTAATATTATAATTAAAATAGTTTATGTTAATTATAATCTTGCAAGAGAAATATTAAAAAAAACTGAGGATCAAATGTAAAAAGCAAAAACTTTAAAGAAAAAGGGAATGGCATTGATGTAAAATATCCAACAATTCTCGGCACAGG
>JAOQMS010000179.1:2906013-2933701 GCA_027563885.1 Erythroxylum longipes
AATTAAAATAAGAAAATATAAATAAAATAAATTTAGTAAATTAAATATTTCATAAAAATATTATTAGTCATATAAATTTAAAATTATAAATAATAAAATATTAAATTAAAATAAAAAATATAAATAAAATAAATATAGTAAATAGAATATTTCATAAAAATATATTATTAGTCATATAAATTGAAAAGAAGAAGACGATACGTTGGACTTACTTTTTATTAGTTGAGGATATAATGGAAAATAATAATTATCAGAAAATTATTAATGGAAAGTAGAATTTCTACCGCAGAAGTATTTTCCTATCGCAACTCTCCTCTAACCTCCAGTTGTTCGCCCGCAGATCCAAACATGTGATTGCGTTTGCAAACTGCAGTAGATAAGTATTTATTCCCACCGCATAGCAGACCCAAATGCAATCTTAGTCTTGATTGGTTTGTTAGTCTTGAGCAATATTTTAAAAGTTAGAATCAAATCTTTGTGTAAAAATTTAAAATTAATAAATTTTAATTTGATTTAATTTAATAATTTTATTGTTGAAAATCAATCAATCAATTTATTAATTAATAAATTAATTTTCTCAAGCTAATAAAAATTTGAAACTAAAATAAACAATCAATTTTTATTTTACTGTTTCTTTTTTAATTAAACTTTAAAATTTTTGATAAGTAAGGACAATCTTTTTCAATCAATTTTTAAAATTTTCAAATTTATTTAATCTTTAATCAATTTTATGATAGTATAATATTAAATGAATCTTTTAAATATTAAACCTTATATTTTTTTTGTTTAACTTCTGGTCTAATTTTTAAAACATTAATCTCAACCATGTCATTTTGAGTATGTACTAATTAAACGATTTAAAATTAGATAATAATTTTGACTCAACAAACGAATAATTAATTCTAAAGCAAAAGGATTATTCCAAAAACCTCGATTTGATATCATAACTTTATAATCTTTCTAAATACGAGTATTAGAAGTAAGGCTTTATTTTTTTTTTTTGGTGAAAAGAGGGGTTTCAGTCCAAAACAAACAAAAATTAAACAATCACAGAGCAAAACCGAAGCATGGTAACTCCCATGACATCCCCGTATAAGAAATAGGAAAGTCATGCCGGGTATATTCTAATTTTTGTTAATATAAAGTATGCATTTTGTTCATTTATTTATATTTTAATTAAAATAGTTTGTGTTAAGTACATTATAATCTTGCAAGAGAAATATTAAAAAGAACTGAGGATCAAATGTAAAAAGCAAAAAATTTAAAGAAAAAGGGAATGGCATTGATGTAAAATATCCAACAATTCTCGGCACAGGAGTAATTAAGAAACAAAAAGAGGAAACAAATGTGCGAACCTCCCATTTTAGTTTATATGTATGACAGAGTGACGGAGCAAAGTCATATTCTACTCACTCAGTGTCTCTTCCTTCTCTCCTCGTTAACGCCATACTGATCTTCCATAATAAGAAGCAGCCCACTTGGCTTTGTACCTCCTCCGACCCCATTAATGTCTTCCGCACATTAAATGCCTCTTATCAGAACCTGTGCGTACTGTGTACTCTTTTTTTTTGTTGGGCAACTACCAACTCCATGACTTGGTCCTATTTCATCAATATTTTCACAGACTAATCATTTAGCTCTTAAGTTTCTTAGTTTTCTTTTACAAGGTTTAACCTTTGTCTCTCTTGTTTTGCTTTCTCTGTAACTCTCTCCAATTTTGCTTTCTGGGTTGTTCTTCGTTTTCCTAGACAACATCTCGGAGACATTCTTTTGCTTCATTAACTTCGGTTGTTTCTTTTTGGTCCTTTGTTTTTGTCCCGCTGTTTGGCTTTGTTAGTTAACGGTTTAACTTACTTTTTTTTTGCTTTCTTGGACAATGTGTGTGTTTGTTGATTGCTTATGGGGATACTTCTTTGTTGCTTTTCAGTGTCATTTACTCAAGATTCTATCTCTCTCTGATGGATCAGTTGCTGGAATTCAGAAGACCAACTACCATTCTTTTGAGTGTCACTGAAGACCAAGGCTGTGCCTAATTTTTTAATGCTCTATCCCCCGAGCTTGGTTTGCATTAAAGAGAAGCTATCATTGTTCGTTCTGGTTTCTAAAGGAGCATTCTTTAATGGTTCTGTTTCTGTTTCTTCTTGGTTTGACAATGTCCCAGGTGTTTTCTTTTGCTGAGTGAAATTTGGGATCAAGTATTGCTTGAAAATTGTTATCCATGGGGTGGTTAAACTGGCTTCTGATAGTCTATCTTTCATGCGCTTTCCTTTTCCCGACCACCCATGAGTTGCAAGCCTATCAGACTCAACTTCTACTGCAGCTAAGGAAGCATTTGGAGTACCCTCCAATGTTGGATGTTTGGGAAAATCCTAATGGAGACCTCTGCAACCTCTCAACTTCACACATGAGCATCATTTGCGAGGACAACAGAGTTTCTGAGCTCAAGATTATGGGAGATAAACTTACCAAGGTCAGTGAGTTCAAGGGGTTCGCAATTCCCGACCAGACTTTATCAGAAAGTTTCTCAATAGATTCATTTGCTACCACACTGACAAGGTTAACTAACTTGAAGTTCCTTAGCTTAATGTCTTTGGGCATATGGGGACCGCTTCCTGATAAGATCCATAGGCTATACTCACTCCAACTTTTAGACTTAAGCTCTAATTTTATCTATGGTTCAGTTCCACCAGAGTTATCAAGATTGGTGAAGCTTAGTTCCTTGACACTAGATGGCAATTACTTCAATGAAACTGTTCCTGATTGGCTGGATTCCTTGTCTAAACTGACCACTTTGAGTTTGAAGAACAATCGATTCACGGGTAAATTTCCTTCTTCAGTATGCAAAATCAAAACACTAACTGGTATTGCACTGTCTCACAATCAGCTCACCGGAAAGTTGCCTGATTTGCGTACCTTGACTAGCTTGCATGTGTTGGATTTAAGAGAGAACAAATTAGATTCTGATTTACCTGCCATGCCAAAAGGGTTGATCACAGTTCTTCTAAGCAATAATTCCTTCTCAGGAAAAATTCCAGCTCAATTTGGTCAGTTAAGTCAGCTTCAACATCTTGATTTGTCCTTAAATCATCTGACTGGAAACCCTCCTATTACACTATTCTCTTTACCAAATTTAAGCTATCTAAACTTAGCATCCAACAAGTTGAGTGGTTCACTTCCCAATCAACTCAGCTGTAGCAGCAAACTGGGTTTTGTTGATATTTCCTCAAACAGGTTTGTGGGCGGACTTCCTCCTTGCTTGAACAGTTCTTCAGGTAAGGTAATTGCTAAATCTGGTGGGAACTGCCTATCCATTGACACCAAAAATCAGCTCCCAGAGTCCTACTGTGAGGAAGCAGAGATGGAGGGGAAGCAGACAAGAGGCAGAACAATAGGAGTATTAGTAGCTATTATTGGCGGCGTTGTTCTTGTTATTGGGCTCTTTGTATTTGCGTTTTCCATTTTCTGTAGAAGATACTGCTCCAGTAAGACAACTGAACAAAATATAGTATCGAAGGTCGCGCAGGATACCACACCTACGGGAGTTCCCTCTGAAATTCTTGCAAATGCCAGTAAGTCTATGTTGTCAGGTTAATTTGTCAGTGTTCCTGATGCAACAATCAAATTTTAGTTTCCGTATCGATCAAACGTGCTTAAACATCAAGCACTGAAGCTTGTCTTTCTGTTCCATTTAGGATTCATTGCTCAAGCAACCAAGCTAGGGACACAAGGAGCTCCCATTTGTCGCGAGTTTTCCTTGGAAGAGTTGAAGGAAGCGACCAACAACTTTGATTCATCAGCATTCATGGGTGAAGGCCCGACTGGAAAGGTCTTTCTTGACTCTTCTCTGCCAAATTTCACGCACTTGTCTTGTGTTATATTTCAATTAATGCCATACGTATTACACTTTCAGGTTTATAAAGGAAGATTGGAGAATGGAACCTATGTTGCTATAAGAACATTGGTGTTGCTTAAGAAGCAATCAATTCAAAATCTTAGAGTTCGCCTGGATTTACTTTCGAAACTTCACCATCCACATTTGGTTGCTCTCCTAGGACATTGTGCGGATGGTGGACTTGTTGATTCTAGCAGCAACAAAATCTTCCTTGTATACGAATACGTGCCGAATGGAACATATCGTTCACATTTGTCAGGTTGGTAGGAATTCTTCTGAAACATCAGATCATGTCTCTTTTATCTGTTTCGTGCAAATGTGCCATTTTGGCAGAGTGGTTTTTCAATGCTTTAAGCATAATGAGACTTTAGAGCAAATTAGCATCTAACTGTTTTTACATGTTTACAAGCAGAGACTTCTCCAGAAAAAGTCCTGAAGTGGCCAGATAGACTAGCCACTCTAATTGGTGTGGCTAAGGCAGTGCATTTTCTGCATACCGGGGTGATTCCGGGTACTTTCAGCAATCGACTGAAGACAAACAACATACTGTTTGATGAGCATCGAATTGCGAAGTTGAGTGATTATGGAATGACTATCATCACAGAAGAAATCGAAAGACTTGATGTAAGATGTTGTGCTATGAATTTTGACCTGTAAACTTTTTTCTTTAGTTCTGAGTTATCATTCTTACACATTTCTTCTCGGGGTTGTAGGCAAAGGGAGAGGGCACTAAGTCCTGGTATGCTTCTTCCGTCCTGAGCATCTTATCTTATAAGACCTGTGTAGAAAGCAATGATAGCCATGTTTGATGCATAAAAGACATCAAGAAGTTTGTTTATTCTGGCTGTGAAATTAACTGCAGATTCTGCTACTTATCATTTGGAGATAATCAATTCAAGAGTTTACATTTCTTATGATTCTTGAGTTGCTACTATGATGTGCTTAATCTTTTCTTTCATCTCTCCCAGTACTTACAAGATAAACTTAGAGGATGACGTCTACAACTTCGGGTTTATATTACTCGAATCCCTCGTTGGACCTATCGTAACCGGAAAAGGGGAAGCATTTCTGCTAAATGAAATGGTAAGCCAAAGTTCTAATAGTTATGAATGTTCAGTCAAGTTCATTTCCAGGTCTTCAGTGTTTCAAACTGCACATTTTGTGGTGAAATTGTTGCAGGCATCCTTTGGCAGCCAGGATGGACGAAGAAGAATTGTTGATCCAGTAGTTTTAACCACTTGCTCTCAGGAATCATTATCAATTGTGGTTTCTCTAACAAATAAATGCATATCACCTGAACCATCAAATCGTCCTTCTTTTGAGGATATTCTATGGAACCTGCAATATGCTGCTCAAGTCCAGGCGACAGCTGATTCTGATCTGAAGTCAGATTCCACAAATTAGTGAGAAGCTTATGTACAGTACAGTACAACACAATAGACAAAAATCTTAAAAGAGTTAAATAGTTTTTCTGATATCCATGTGGAGAAGGCATTGTAAAGACACAAGTAGGTATTTCTGTAGCCATCTTTATTGAACTCACTTTACATGATTCTATTCTTTCTTCTGTATCTCATATATTTACTCCTTCGCCATTAAAGATCTCCAATTTCTTGTTTAGTGTAATTTGCTAAATATATTTGATTTTTTCCAACAATAATTTAAAAATTAGATTATATCTTTATATAAATAATATTTGGTTGGAATATATAAATAATATATTCGTGTAATGTTTATCTGATTATCTCATATTAAATTTTTTTAAAAAATAAAATTTCCTGAATCAAAAGATTCATGCTTTTACTCTAAAAACTCGAACTTTACTTCTTAAAAATCATTTTAAGATTAATGGTGAAATTGGAGCTCATACTAAGACTTGTCGGTGGAGTCTAAGCCAACCAAGCTAGAAAACGACACCCCGAGTCCCATACACACGCGCTATCAGTAACCGTGAAATCCTCACCGTCAATGTATGGAGGGAAGAGTCGCTAAACACTCCAGTTGCGCGTGTGGTATTATTGCTCATTAATTACCGTTCATCATTGTTCAAGTCTGCCACGAGACTTTCCTCAAAACAAAGAGCAAAAAGATCAAAACAAGAGCAAACAGAAGAAGAAGAAGAAGAAGAAGAATCCTTGTTCCTACAAAACGGTGAAATCCCATTTGCTGAATAAACCTTACTTCATATACAAGTACTTATTCTGTTCTTTATATGTTTATATTTTCATTACCGGACATTGTTCTTTCTCAGTGGCTTGCTGCTGTCTCTACCCTCTCACACTCTCAAATAGTGCGGAAGAGTGGAGAGACATTTTTTTGTTCACTTGTTTGTCGTGCAGAGCTAAATGTGATGTATATAGTCCTCAAATTTTACTTCCTTTTGTTGTTCTAGGTGGTCTTTGTTAAGTGGATGGTCTGACAGCGTTTGCTTTTGGTGTTTCTGCTTTCTCTATGAGCTCAAAGATTGAAACTTTAGCTGTTTTGAGAGTCTTTTGTTGGGTTGGTTTAATGAGGGGATCTTGTGGGTAGCGTGCATTTGTATTTACTTGGATTGTTAAGATGCACTCATCTAAAATGCGGTTTCTGAGCTAACTTAAGGCTGTGGTTTTCGTAGATTTGATGTTTGATTCTTTTATGTTTTGTTGAAGTAGCTTTTTGTGCTTTCTCAAAACTTAAAGTTTAATCCTTTCCATCTTTTTGCCGTATTCACTCGTACAGGTGTATGTACTTAATCGTAGGTCCTGAACCAGATATTTTTCATGTTGTTGGTTATAATTCGATACTAGTTTCTGTCATTGTGTGCAATCATTTATTGTGTGCTATTTTCGTCTTTTTGGTTCTATCTCATTCTTGTCTGGATCACTTTCAATTGTTGGATTTGTTGGATGTATAAACTATGTTCTTTGCTGTAGAAAAGCTGAGATTTCTGTTTAAGATAAAGATTAGTAGCCAAATGGAAGATTTGTTTCACACACATTGAAACAGTTCCTTGTTCTTATTTAGTGTTAGCATTGGATCATATTTTATCTTCCTCGTACTTAGTATTCTGCTTACGTTCTTACAGGTTTCTTTCTTGAACGTAGGAATTCAGAAATTTTGTTGCTTAATGTTGATTAGCAGATAAAGGTGGTGCATACATTGACTTAGTGAAGGTGTTCATTGAAAAATGGTTCTTGGTCCCGGTGCAAAGGGCAGGAAGAGAGGCTCAGTTCAAGTGAATTATTTGATTCATATTCAAGAGATTAAGCCTTGGCCCCCATCTCAATCACTCAAATCTCTACGCTCAGTTCTGATTCAATGGGAAAGTGGTGGTCGTTACTCTGGATCTACAAATACTGTTGTTCCTTCTCTTGGATCCATCGCTGGTGACGGGAAGATTGGGTTTAATGAATCCTTTAAATTGCCTGTGACTTTGACAAGGAAAATCTCTGCCAAAGGCAAGGGTAGTGAAGCTTTCCAGAAGAATGTTGTAGAATTCAACTTATGTGAACCTCGAAGGGATAAAATGCAGTTATTGGCAACTGCTATCATAGATTTGGCAGATTATGGTGTTATCAAAGAGACTATGAGCATTAGTGTTCCAATGAACAGCAATAGGAGCTTTAAGAACTCATCTGAGCCAATGCTATACATTAATGTTCAGCGGGTTGATAAGGGTCATGCTGGCCCTTCCCTGAAGGACAATCTGGCAAAAGTAGATTCACTTGACAAGATTGGAGGAGAATCAGTTTCAACTTTGATGAACGAAGAACATGTCGAGGAAGCTGAGGTTTCCTCATTCACTGATGATGATGTTTCATCACACTCATCTTTGACTAATGGAAGTTTGCCCTCCCAAAATGCAGAGGTAATTAATGCTATTAATAATGTCATTTTCTTTTTTAATCTTTCTATTCAGTGATGTCACTTATCTGACCTTAGTTTCACATGGCTGATTTGGCTCCTATCAACTTGTGCTGCATTGCTGTCGACATGATATTTTTCAGTTCATGTGAACCTTGCTCGAATTGATGGATAAGTTGTTACATGCATTATATTCATCTCTGCTACTACTTAATATTTTTGGTTGATAATTTCATTGTTGGGGCTATAATAGAAACAACCTCTTGTGGATCTGTGACAATTCCTAATAATTCCTTTGCTTGGTATCATAAAGCTACCCTTCTTGTTACTTGCAGAATGGACCAGACAGTTTGCTAGAGAAAAAAGGAAGAGTTAGCAAGGATCATATCATAGGTCAAAAACTTGGATGTGAAGAAAACCTTGCGCCACCAGAAAATTCTGATGAAGGTTCATGTGCTGTTTCTCTCTGAATTTATGTTCTGATTTTTGACTCACAGAAAACATTAGCGCTTCTGTCTTGAACTCCCTTGACTGTAGTTCGATGTTAATCCAAAACTATGATGCAGTTCAATGTGTTCATTCTTCCTCCTCACACTATACATATGAAGATACAAGGGAGGAGGACAATACAAGCACAATAGATGGAAGACATCTAGATTTGGAGCTGGAGGCTCAAGAAAAGGTTCCTAGCTTCAAAAGCATTACTGAATTCAATGCTGAACACGACAGTAAGCATAATGCATCAGGTTATTTTTCAGATGAGTATGAAAATCCTTTGAAGGCAATCAAGCATAGTTCTATAAGTTATGATCTTCCAGTAAATGAAAAAGATCGTGGCAAATATCAGGGTGCTGAAAATTGTTCTTTGGAGGATAATACCGAGGGAATTACACCTGTTTACTCCACCAAGAACATGATTGAAAAGGAACATTGGGAGAATGAAAACAAAACTCCAGATTTGAAAGAGGAACAGGTTTCCTTGGATAATGAACCTGTGCATAACTTTGCTCAAGTTTCTACCATATATGATGGCTCAATCGAGAGTGACTCACACTCTTCCATAACAGTAGCTGGAATGAAGGAGAATCACCCCAAAATCGATAGATTAAAGCATGTAAAATCTGTTAGATCACCATCAGATTCTGTCAGGAGCAGCAGAATTATTAGCAGAAATCAGCACAATGAAGTCGAGGAAGTTACTGCCACAGCAGATGTTGACAACAGTGAAAGGAATGCTATATTTAACGACCCAAAAAATGCAAAAGTTTATCCAATGAATACCACAAGTACCCATATGGAAAACAGAATCCAGCAACTGGAAAACAAAATAAAGATGCTTGAGGGAGAGTTGAGAGAAACTGCTGCTATTGAGGCTGCTCTTTACTCGGTTGCTGCTGAGCATGGAAGTTCCATGAGTAAGGTTCATGCTCCAGCTAGGCGCCTCTCCAGACTTTATCTTCATGCTTGTAGAGAAGATTCTCAAATCAGACAAGCTAGTGCTGCTAGAAGTGCTGTGTCAGGACTGGTTCTAGTTGCCAAAGCATGTGGAAGCCATGTCCCTAGGTATTCTAAAATCTTATGTTTTCAAGCATTTCATTGTTGTGTTTTGAGTTTGCAAAATCGGTTAAAAGTACTTAGATCTGTGATTAAGTAGTTTTAGGTAGATTTCTAGCCCCATGGTTGGAAGCTCAAAGAATTTATACCTTACTTTCATCTTGTCAAATTAAAAAAAAGGATAGACTAACATATTGTTGAGGACTCATGTTTCTGGACTTGCAATTATAGGTTGACGTTTTGGTTATCGAACTGTGCTGTTATGAGAGCAATTATTTGTCAAGCAATCAGTGATCAAGAGCTAAAGCCTCCTGCAACACCATACATGGATAAAAATGTAGGTGCAGAAGGAAAGAGTGTTAAATCAACTTCTTTAAAATGGAAGACTTCAGCCAGCCAAACGAACAAGAATGATTCTTATGGAGATTTAGATGATTGGGAGGACCCTCATAAACTTGTGTCATGCCTTGAAAGAGTTGAGGCTTGGATCTTCACTCGAATTGTTGAATCCATCTGGTGGCAGGTCCTATTTTCTTTTCTTCATCCACTCTTTTGATTGGTAATGATTTAAATCACTAACTTGTATCTTACTTTTGAAGGAAACTTAATGACTGATTTTATGTTCCTATGTCTCTCCAGACTCTTGCGCCAAACATGCAATCTGCTGCTACAATCAACAATCTAGGAAGAACATCCAATCCAGGTGATGAAGACCAAGTAAACTTTTCACAAGACCTTTGGGAAAAGGCTTTCAAGGATGCCTGTGAAAGACTTTGTCCTGTTCGAGCTGGAGGGCACGAGTGTGGCTGCTTGCTAGCTCTAGCCAGACTGGTAAAACAACTAAATTAGTTGTAGCTATGATCAATTTACTGATGAGTTGCTTGGTTATCTAATGATACCACCCTGATGGCTACCGTTTTTCATGTTAATCTTTGTGTAGATAATGGATCAATGCATGGTTAGGTTGGATGTGGCAATGTTCAATGCCATTCTCCGGGAATCGGCTGATACCATCCCAACAGATCCGGTGTCTGACCCCATTAGTGATCCAAAGGTTCTTCCCATCCCAGCTGGAAGATCAAGTTTTGGAGCTGGTGCTCAGCTGAAGAATGTGGTGAGGAATGAATACTTAATAAGACAGCTTACCTTAGTATTCATTGATTTTGCATCACAAGCTGCTGCGTTTATGATATTTCAATTTGTTAGTGAGGATGCATTCTGAAACATATCAGGACCTGCAAACGCATTTTCCGTTTTATCCTTGTTGCATTCTATACTTAAATTTTTTGTCTAACTTGCAACTAAGGTATGGTGAGACTCTTTTTTAGATTTTCGAATGATAATCTGGTCCTAATGTGGGTTCATTAATCAATTAACATCTCCCATTATCTTTTTCTGAAAGCAGATTGGAAGCTGGTCAAGATGGCTGACAGACATATTTGGTATGGATGATGATGGCTTAGTTGACAAGGAAAAAGATGAGGATAATGAGAGTGAAGACGCATCTTTCAAATCTTTTCATCTCCTAAATGCTTTGAGTGACCTGATGATGCTTCCGAAAGATATGCTCTTAAGTAAATCCGTCAGGGAAGAGGTTTTGGAAACTGGCTCCAGCTCTCTTAGTCAATCTTAGTTTGATATCAAAGTATGTTGCTTTATTTACAAAGCTAGATTTCTTTTTACTTTTGGTTTCAAGGTATGCCCGCAATTTGGTGCACAAGTAATCAAGAGAGTTCTTGATGCTTTCGTCACAGATGACTTCTGTCCTGACCCTATTCCTGATATTGTGCTTGAAGCCCTGGACTCTGTGGTCAGTCACATTCCTTGTCTACCAGCTTATTTTACTAATGTCAGATATAATTCCTTAACCTGTGTCTGTATAAATTGGGTTTTCCATCAATTGTCTTGTTCTTGTTTCAATATAGGATACTCCGGATGCGGTGGAGGATTTCATCACAACCATTCCGTGCACCGCAGCGCCGTCAATATACGTGCCACCTTCAGCTACTTCAATTGCTGCAACTATTGGGGAGTCTGGAGGTCAACATCAGTTGAGAAGAAGTGGATCTTCAGTTGCTAGAAAGTCCTATACCAGCGACGATGAACTTGACGAATTAAACTCCCCTTTGACTTCAATTTTCAACGACAACTCCCAGCCGGCAAAGCTCAAATGGAAGTCCAAGGAAATCGGTTATCAGAATGCGATTAGATATGAGCTTCTCAGAGACATATGGATGAAGAGTGACTAGTCCTATATATATGCAAATGTACTTGTACGTTGTGGAGTTGTGAATCTGTACTCAAATTTTGGTGCTTTACCTTCACTTGTAAAAAATGCAAGTCTTGTAACTTTGGGGAGCAACCCTCTGTTTGAAGCATAACTCCATTATCAGGGTGTCAAATGGATCAGTAACCGTGTCATTAAGGTTGTCAAAGGGTAGAAGATGATCCTGGGCTAAGCAGCGAATTGGGCTGAATCCACAGCTAAAATGACATAATTTTCTTAAGTTGTTTTGGTCAACCGAACTGGTTCAAGTAAAAGTAACGTTTTGATTCGAGCTGGACCAAACAGACCTTCTAGAGTTTCAAATCCGGCCCTCAACTTGGTCTATTCAAATTTTTGTATAGGGTATGAACAGCCATTGCCGCAAAAATTGTTTCCTTTGATGAAAAAAAGGAACTGAAAAGCTCGTATAGTTGTCATACATTCCATTCCAGTGTTCTTTGCTCTTAAAATTAACCTATGAACACACATACTTCGTTGCATCTAACTGACAACTAAAACTCAAAACATCGAAAGATTCAAAATTGCCAAGGAAGCCCAACACTTTCCTCATATATATATTTACTGCCATGACTGCAACTAAACTAAGGCAGTCACCAGTTACCAACAAAGAAACAGATCAAGCAGCCAGCTTTGGAGAAGAACTAATAGCATTAATATGCTTCAAGCGTAATGCTGCCAACAAGCCCTGCCATGTTTCTGCAGTTGTACCCTTCACTTGAAAGTCCAGAAGTTTCTTCTGTTTCCTGTAGTAATCTTCCAATGCCTTGCCCTGATGGATAACAAATTGTCAGCTATATCTCTCCTACAAGCCAAAACTTGCCAATTCCAAGGGCGATGATGAATCAGGAAATAGGGGTCAAAGGTAATAAACATAATTCAAGTGCTTAAAAGTTTGAAATAAGGCGGACAAGAAATAATTTAACAAGGTCATGAAGTTAAACCAAAAACAACCATAGTAATGAAACTGACAACAGCTGATTTGAGCAAAGATAAAGAATAGAGTTCTTAGAACCTGTTCTGCATATATCCGGAACTTTTCCTTCAAAGCAGCCCCTGCATCAGCAGCAATAGAGGCACCTCCTGAACTACCCATGCTAAGGAAATTCCTGCTCGCCATCTGCTCCTCACCAAACTTAAAATTCACAACCAGATCAATATCCGTAATTTGATCAAGGATCTCCTGCAAGAAAACCCATAGTGACAACGTCAATGTCATTCCGTGTTACAATAACAATTTACACGCATGATGATCCATGAGAAAAGCATGAGTGTTACAGCTTGGACTCTAGTACGGGGAATGCCATCCAAAATGAAGCCAGTTTCACCCTTGCGGTATCCTTCTTCAAGCCTCTTTGAGAGCAACCCAAATATTACATCTTCAGGCACTAGCTTTCCTTCATTGACAGCCTTCGCAATCTAAACCCGAAAAGAGTTTAAAACAAAACAACCCAACAAAACATTTCACACGATCTGAATATACTCAATCAGAACGTTTTAAAAAGCAAAAACAGCAGCACAAAGATCGCAACTTTAAGAAAAACCCAAAACCAAATTGAAGAAAAAGAACAAAAAGGAACCTCTTTGTACACAGATGAATGAGGGTTAAGCTCTTGTCGAAGAAGGGTACTCATGGAAATGTGAGGAACTTCAAGAAGCGTAGAGAGCTTCTCAGCGTACACGTGCTTTCTAGCTCCAGGTTCACCGATCAACACCCACTGCACTCCCCTTACCCATTTCGATCCCGCCGTCGATTCAAGGCCGGCCTGCAGCCACCCTGCGTCTGTTCGGAATTGTCCGTTCCCTTCTTCGGCTTCGGAGAAATACTCGTCGTCGTCGTAGTCGTACTGGACCGCAGCCGCCGATCCGAAGGTCCGTCCTTTGGAGATGCAGCGACCGAGGCGACAGAGTGCTGACGGAGCGCCTGAAAACCGGAGTCGGGTCAGCCCGGACATGGCGGCGGCGACAATAGAGAAAAGGCGACAATTTTGCGAAGTGAGCAAAAGAGGGGTTTCGAGTGGTGAGGAAAGCGAGGTTTTAAGGGAGGTGACAAAGTCAGCACGCGCGATAGGGTTCTTGAAATGCCACTTGTTGGATGCTTAATTACGAAAATGACAGTTTTCTGACATTTTACACGTGTCCGGCAATGGATGGCTTTTAGAAAAGTTTCACAGATTCGCATGATTTACATGTCTTAGATATTGTTTGACTTGAATTAGCCGGTTAGCCCACGTCGGACACGAGACGTTCACAAGAATCGTGGAAGCTGACTGCTTCAAAGCTTGACACGTGAAACAAGATTGACAAAAGAATACGAGACAAAAATTTAGAGACAGAATATAACAAAATTTAAAGGCAGTGAAGTATTTGATTATAATAGATAAAATTGTCTCCGTCTTAAGGACAGAAATGTGTTTGGTTGCAATTGACAGAACATAAAAATAATGTCAATGACTAAAATACCCCTACAGTATAATATGATTAGAAATGTATAATTCATTAATTATTTTAATAATAATAATAATAAGATAATTAATTTCGTATAATAAAATTAATAATAAAATAAAAATAAAAAATAATAATAGGTACAAAATTTATAATAATAATAATAAGATAATTAATTTCGTATAATAAAAATAATAATATTAATAGTAAAAAGAATAATAATAAGTAGAAAATTTATAACAATAATTAATAATAACAATAATAACAATAATTTCGTATAATAATAACAATAATGATAATAATAATAAGTTCAAAATTAATAATAATAATAACAATAATAATAATAAGTTAAGAATTTATAATAATAATAAATACTAATAATAACAATAATTAATAATAATATTAATAATATGAATAATAAGTTCAAAATTTATAATAATAATAAATAATAACAATAATAACAATAATTAATAATAATAATGAATTTAATAATATAATTAAGAATAAAAAAATTGCTTACCTTCACGTAAAGTTTTTAGAACTGTTAAATTAGGAAGATCTCGAGGAACTTATTACAACAATTAAACGTTGAAACTCCAACCCCTTAAAAGTACTTATACTAGACTTTGAACCATATTTTGGGCCTTTAGCAGGAAAAAAATTTTCATGGACAAGTGACACTGTAATTATATCCATACAAATTAAATTTAGATTTTAAAATTAAGCATATAAGTAACTAACAATTACCTTAATTATATTTAATAATTACGCAACATTAATTTTATGTAAACTTCTATTAAGAAAAATAACTCCTAACCATATTGTTATTATATCTTTTAAAAATTGAAAATTACAAGAAAAATTTACTTCCGAAATAAATCAAACGACACGTAGAGAAGATTTAGAATCTTATTATATTTATAAAAAATTATATTTATTTATTATAAATTATTATATTATTTTACATACAATTTAAGAGAGAAATTATTTTATTTTTAAACTACAATTTAATTTGGTAAATGATTAAATATATTATATAATTGTTAGAAAAATTAAACAGATGTAGAATTAAGCATAAGGTTTAAGCAATCATAAACCAAACTTAAATTTGATTTTTATATGAATCAAATTTAGATTTAAAAGTAAATCTCATTTCTTATATATAATCCGATATAAGCTCAAGATTTGAACCATTTTAAATTAGAATTTCATCAAATTTTATGGAATTTAACTATATACAAGTCTAATAATTAACAAAGTCTTTAATTACCACAAAGTTAATTGTTGTTACCGTATGGTAAAAAATTGACTATATATAACAAATGTTAGAAACTAAACTTGGTTTAATACATGCTTCTTGATGTAGCATCGTAACACTACTCAAAATAACCAAACCTATAACTATAGCAGTGATGAGTCTTGGTCGATCTCACGAAAAATGTAAATGAAAATACTTAGTGTTTAGGTTGGGTGGGGGTTGGTTTTCAAATAAGAAAACTAAAATAAAACTAAATTAACAAAAACAAATTAAACCATTAAGGTCCAAGTCATCGATTCAATCTCAGCCTACACACAATTAAACATACTTCACTGAGTTGTTATTCTCATACCTCTCATAGCAACTATTAATTGTAGGCTAACAACAAGCCCTGTTAATCCCAGTTTTTTCTTATGTAGTATTTAATTAAGAAGAGCTCGTTAGTTAAACCTAGCTATCAATAACCATACAAGCTTGGGTTATTTAACTTAAATTATGTTATCCCTCATTATTAAAAACCATTAGTTGCCACAAATGAATAAAACACACAACAATTACGTATTGTATTCCATTCTATCAATGAGTTTATACATTAAAAAAATCAAATAAAGCATTCAATAATTCTTACACAACACCCAAACAATAAACATAGGATTACATAATCAATTCCTAAGAGAAAGAGAACAACAAACAATGAAAGAATGCTTAACTGGGTTCTTTGCTGTCGATATCACCTCTGAACCAATGTTGGGAAGCTCTATCCTTCACAGATCTTCAAAGGATTGGAGTTTTGCCTCTTTTCTTCTTCAAAACCCAAGACTCCACTCTCCAAAGACAATTCCCCAAATGAAACATGCCTCCTGCTGTCACAACTTATCCATTTATATTAAAAACTAGGGCTCGAGTGAGTTGACAAAAACTCATGGGCATGAGTGATTGGCTCACAGCCATGATTGGCCTCTTTGAAGCTCATGATAACAACCTTTGTCATGACCTTGAGAGATGACTTACGAGCATGACAAAATGGTGCATGGCCGTAAGGGATGGATGCCTCACGTGTTCTTCATTTTATGTATTTTGTTGTCTTCTCTTGCTCTAATCCTTCTGCTTCTTACTCTATGAAGACAAGTAAGTGTGAGTCTCAAGAAGATGACTCAAATATTGTGCTTTCTACTCACTTTAGCTCTTTCGCTATCGAATTGTACTTGATACCAAATATGAACTAAATTTAATGTCTTAAGCATTTTATAATATTAATCACTAAGTGTTATGGAATAAATGTATAATCAATTAAGCACATATCAATTTCTCCCACACTTAGCTTTTGACTATCCTCAGGCAAAACATCGAATAAAAGTCACAAACCTAAAACACTAACTCATTTTTTCATATTTCCCAAGAATAGATAATCATAAGAAAAGAGGAATAACTTTCAAAAACTAAAGTTGTTCGCAAGGTTACACACACTAAGTTTTACTATTTCTAACCTTGGTAAATTCCGCAAGCGCAGAGGTCGTTCGCATAGTACCAAAGATGTTGATCCCACGAGGAGGGTTAACAAGTCCTAAATCTAAGATCGGAAGCACTACTAAATAATAATTAACAAAAAATAACTTCAAACACAAAAATTAACTAGACCAACTAACCAAATCAACCAACAAAAATAACGATTAACAATTAACACGGAGTTAAAAACAATCACAATGACAATAAACAATTTAAATACGAAATTGAATATTAATGGAATTTAACCAATTAACAAACAATGATCACAAACCCAAGTTCCACCTAATGAGCTTACCGAAAGAGAGAAAGGGAAAATTACCTATCCTTAATGACAATTTAACCAATTATTTCCACCTAATGAGCTTACCGAAAGAGAGAAAGGGAAAATTATCTATCCTTAATGACAATTTAACCAATTATGATTTATTGAATTAATAGTTCTAGAAGATCCTAGGGTCAACTACTCTCTCTCAAGTTATAATTGAATCCTAAAATATATACCCTAATCAAATTATGGCAGGTTGTAATCTCTCAATTACCAACATATCCAAAACCTAATTAGTTCTTAAGTTCTTTAATAAACAATTGGAAACCTAATGTGATCTCTCTACACAAGATTTACCAACTTGATTTAATTCCGGATCTATTAATCTGATCTATTAATCTGCCTAACTCTCGTTAGCCCAAATTAATCGTTTTCTCTTGATTCACCCTCTCAGTTTATTATCGAGATATTAAGCGCAGAATAAATCACAATTAATTCAATGAACACATAAATGATCAGATTTCAATAAGACAAAAATAATAATCCAAATGTGAGTATAGAACATCAACCATAACTTAGTCTAGAATCAACTATCTATATCAATTCTATAATTGAATAAAATTGAAATTCATAGGAACCAAAACTACGATGGGATGATGGGAGGCTGCGACTTTGGAAAGCTTCTTAATCCAGGAAGCACGTCGTGTCTGTGTCGTCTTCCTCTTCTCTCTTCCTTCATCTCTTTCTTGATCTCTTAAGGTCTCTTTTAGGGTTTCATTGGGTGGCTGTTCAAAGTTCTTCTAAGGCTCTCTCCATTACTCCTCTGACTTTTCATGTTCTATTTATACTTTGTAGGTGCTAGGTCAAAGTCGGGGTTGAAACGGTCCGAAAACTCACTCAAAACTCGAATTTTTCTGTCAACCTGATGCAGGGCACAACGGTCGGCGCTTTAACCTTTCTGTCACAATCGTGGCCTGCTGTGCACAATCGTGGCCTGACTTGGGGACTTTTTGTCACGACCCATGTGCACGATCGTGGCTTGGTTACTGCTTGCTCATCCTTCTCTGTCACAATTGTGGCCTGCTGTGCACGATCGTGGCCTATGATTTTAGCCTGAAACTCCTCAAATCTTCACCGTTCTTCCCCATTTACCCTGAAACACTAACAAACATATCACGACACCTCAAAAATATAACATTTAAGCTCAAAGACTTAATCTAATCTATAAAAATACTAAAACACATAAACTAACATAATTAAACCCTAAATGCACACACAACACTCAAATTCACACTAAATAAATAACAAATTTAACCCTAAAACATCATGCAAATGACAATTATCAATAGCAAGAACTCAACATTCAATGCTTCTACTCGTAATCAATCAACAATCATCACCTTTAGAAACTGAGCAATTTAGAGGTAGACTTAGACAAAATGTGTTTAAATAAGATAAATCCATAGGTACACTCAAATACCATTCATAATCATGACATTCCACAACTTTACAAATCATTTTATTACTTCACCATTAGAATTCACATGCATGATCATAAATCAAAGAAATTTTCTTAGGTTGTCATGTGGGCAAGGGTAAGGTGAGATGTATTTAGGTAATGTAGTATAAAAGCCATCAAAGCTAGTGAAATAAGAAAACACTCAATATACAATCAAGCACAAAAACCACTCGCTCATAATTATGAACATCAACTATGATGAACGTAAAAACTATGTTTCATAGCTCAAATTCAAGCTCTTATACCACAAACCACATGAAGCATAAATCACTTAGAAGGGATCACTCATAAAAATTGATCATAATAATACATTTAAACTACAAGGAGTGAACCTTCCAAAACAATATCTACCTCATATGCAACATACTCAAATCACCCATTCAATACAACTTTAGGAGGAGAAACAAATCATGAATAATTTTTCAAGACCAATGTATTTCCTTCGTAATACTTTTATTTAAACATATTTTTTCTTTTTTCTTTTTTCTTTTCTTTTCTCTTTTCTCTTTTTTCTTTTTCTTTTCATTTAAAAAATTGAAAGAAGCTACATCAACCTTAGAATTTGTTGACAAGACATAAAATAACATTTCAACGATTATAACCAACCCTCGCATATGCACACCCCCAGACTTATACTTTTGTGCATCCATAATTATCCACAATCAACAAATGTTCCAAGAGCTATAAGGCTTAGGTAGGACATTTGGTTAGGTTTAAAGCATGTAAAGTGGTTTGCACAAAAAGAAAGGCTACTAAAACTCAAGGGGGCTTAACAAAGGAAAATTTCATATCAAAGGGTAAGTTATTTAACTAATGCAGTTTATAGAAAGAAAGAATGCCTATATCATTTCCATGTTAATGCATGTGATAAAAATGTGGTCTTAAATAGAAAATCAAAGCAAAGTCAGGATGTACATGTCATGAAGGTCACCATAAACAAAAGATAATGAGACTGATATGGAGGTGTCAGTCTATAAAGACTCAAAATCTCACTGGTTTGTGTCTACCATTAGTCACTACTCTTCTTAAAATAATGCATATTGGCCAATCAAAAGAGTAAAAGTACGTGCTAATTTTCCATTAATTTTTGTAGTCAATTCACTCTCTAATTATGACTAAAAGCAATAGGAAAAGAGAAATTGTTTGTTTATTTCCCCCTCTATTTTTGATTGAAAGCTTAAAAACATGTAAAAAAAACAAACTTAAAAACATACAAGTATATAAGAAACAATTGTGGAAGTGTAAAGGAAAAGAAATTAATTTCCCTTGGGTTGCCTCCTAATAAGTGCCTTTATTTATTGTTGTTGGCTCGACTCTTTTTTATCCTCAAGTGACAAAATTATGATCCTCGAGTGTCACATTTTAAGCTCTCTCCATATAAGGTTGTTCAGGATAGGGTCTCAGTTGATGACCATTCATATTCAACATCTTCCCTATCTTCATATTATTAATCTTTACTGAGTCCATGCATTCTGAAAATATTTCGAATATCTCTTAACCCTTTTTCTCCTATTTTACTTTCTCCAATCTATTAGGTAAAGGTGAAGGGTTAGTTTCAACAACAATTACGAAGTCATTTTTTTCCTTTGAGCTAAATGATGTCTTTTTCTCTTTCGAGCTCCTCCTCCACTTCTTCGACATAAGCAATTCCTTGAGTAGTTCTCTCAAGATTCTCAAGCTCCTCTTTACTCTGTAAGGTCTCTGCACTAATGTTCCTTGGGTACTCCTTAGGTTGAGATGGTTGCATTTCTTTGCTTTGTGATGCTAGATGGTTGATAGCTTCAGCTAGTTGACCCATCTAGCTTACCAAGTTCTTGATTCTAAAACTTGTTTCCAGCTAGAATTGCATCTCTTCCTGCTGAAATCGCAAAGTATTAAAAACAAAAACATTAACTAATTCTTCTCGAGATGTACCTGAGTTTTGTTGCCTCTCTAAATCTTTGACACTAAGCCTTATATCATGCCCAAATTGCCCTTCATCCTGCTAAAATTGTAGATTTTTTTGTTGGATTTGAATATTATTAGTAACCATAACATTAAGTAATTCTTCCAACGAAGGACCTGAGACATAATAAGAAGTTTTTGTTTATACGAGAATTGCTACGCATCTTACAAACTATCAAGGAAGTAATTTTTCTGGTTATCCCATCCATAACTGAAGTTTGTATGATTAGTCCAAACTTGGTTATAAGATTAGTAATATGACTTATAGAAAGTTACTTCCTTCCATGAATTTGTTTAACACACTATCACTAAACAAAAAGTGAAAAGATCAAAAAATAACTGAAAAGAAAATAATTATAAACAAATATGTACAAAACACCAATTAAAATCAAGAACAAAAACTAAAACATTGCACACCCTGACAATGACGCCAAAATTGACGTAGCGCATCGTAACACTACTCAAAATAACTAGACCTATAATTATAACAGTGATGAGTCTAGGTCGATCCCACAGAGAGTGTGTTTAAAGCTTTTGAAATGAAAATAATTGGTGTTTAGGTTGTGGGTTTGGTTTTCAAATAAGAAAAATAAAATGAAAATAAACTAACAAAAGCAAATTAAAGCAAATAACATAAAAAATGATGAAACGTGATGAATGCGTTAGGAACCCGATTATCGGTTCAATTTTGACCTACAGACAATTAAACATACTTCACTGAGTTGTTATTCTCGCACCTCTCCTAGCAACTATTAATTGTAGGTTAATAACAAACATTGTTAACCTCGGTTTTTCCTTAGGTCGTATTTAATTAAGAAGATCTCGTTAACTAAACCTAGCTATCGAACAACCTAAAACAAACTCTCTATATTTAATTGGACAATCGCATTATGAGTTAGGAAAATAGATTAATCAAGGCAACAATCACACAAGCTCAGGTCATTTAACCTAGGTTATGTTATCCCTAGTTATTTAAAACCATTAGTTTCCATAAATGAATCAGAAACACAACGATTACATATTGAATTTGATTCTAACAATGGGTTCATACATTAAAAGCAATCAAATAGAGCATTCAATCATTCTTACGCAGCACCCAAATAATAAACATAGGATAACATATTAAATTCCTAAGAGAGAAAGAACAACAAACAACGAAAGAATGCTTAACCAAGTTCTTCAGCATCGATATCACCTCCAAACTGGCATCGGGAAGCTCAAGCCTCCATGGGTCTCCAAAGGAATGGAATTTTGCCCCTTTCCTTTTTTAAAACCTAAGACTCCACTCTCCAAAGACAATTCCCTAAATGAAACATGCCTTCTACCGTCACAACTTGTTCATTTATATTAAAAACTAGGATTTGGGTGAGCTAGTAAAAACTCATGGGCATGAGTGGTTAGCTCATAGCCATGATTGGCTTCTTTGAAGCTCACGATTGTGAGCTATAGTTGCAAGTGTGTGACATGGGTGTCATACCCATGCAAAATTAGTCATGGGTATGACTAATGTGTCACACCCATGACACCTTTGTTATGGCCTTGAGAGATGATTCACGACATGACAAAATGATGTATGGCTGTGAGGAATGAATGCCTCATATGTTTTTCATTTTATGTATTTTCTTGTCTTTTCTTGCTCTAATCCTTCTCTTTCTTGACAAGTAAGTGTGAGTCTCAAGAAGACGACTTAAATATTGTGCTTTCAACTCACTTTAACTCTTTCACTTCTGAATTATACCTAAAACCAAATATGAACAAAAATGAATGTCTTAAGCATTTCATAGCGTTAATCATTAAGTGATATGGAATAAATTAGCACATATCACTTCTAGATTATAAAGTTGTAATGTGTTGTATTTGAATTAGTCAAAATACCAATCCAAATTGTCTTTGAACTCCTTTGGACAACTTCATTGAAGATGGCATTATAAACGGTTATTACCGACTTTGCTTCTGTATAAATATGGCCATTTGGCCATTACATGTATTATATGAAAAAATCAAAAGAAAAGTGAGACAAAAAAGGTGTGAAAGCTTTTTAAGGTGCCCAACTCTAACGAGTTGTGTAGTGTCAAGTATTATAAAATTTGAGTGTGCATTTTGTTAATTAGTTTATTTTTAGGCAATTATAATTGCCAAAACCCGGTATTAGAGCGTTAAAGTGCTCTAGTAGATCAAGATGGTTTCAATTTCAACAACTGAAGTTCAACAAGCTCAACCAATGCAATTATCTATTTTCAAGTTGATGGCAGAAACAATTTTTCAATATGGAAACTCTTAATGGAGTTATATTTAAGAAGAAACAGGTATGGTGAAATTTTAGAGAAAGGCTTAGTAGAAAAAGAAAAACTGACAATTGAACAATCACAACAACTGGTTTGTGATCGTTCATTAAATGAAAAAGTAATTTTTTAATTTGTCAATATGTTGAGTTGCTGATTCTTGAAAAAATATTCCACGCTAAAAAAACAAGGGAGGCTTGGAATATTCTGCTCAAAACGTATGAAGGAGCAGACATAGTTAAACAAACAAGACTACAAGGTTTGAAAAAACAACACGAGTTGATGGAGCAACCCAAATATGAAATATTTGTGATTATTTTTAACAAATGGAAAATTTGATCAATGAGATGAAAAATAATGGTCATGAAATTACGGAGAAAGATGTCGTAGAGAAGATCATATGCACATTGACAAGTCAATTTGATTATGTTGTCATAGCCATTGAAGAGTCTGCATATTTGGAGTCCATGACTCTCAATGATTTGCAAGCCTTATTAGAGTCTTGTGAAATACAAATGAATGAAAGATCAACAAACACAACGAAACAAGTTACAAAAGCCTAAGAAATTTTGATAAATGAGAAGGAAACTGCAATAGGCAAAACATAGCACACTCAAAGAAGTTCAAATTTCAGAGGCTAAGGTAAAAAATTTCAAAACCAATTCTAGAGTAGGAACAAGAGAGGGCAAAACTCCTCAGGATAAATCCAATATTCAATGTTACAAGTGCAAAAATTTGGTCACTATCAATCTAAGTGCAAGTCACATGTTCAGTGCCATAATTGCAAAAAATATGGTCACTATAACAGAGAATTTTGTGCTTGAAGACAAGAACATAAAGATAATCGAGCTGCAGTCGCTAAAAATAATAATCTAGAGACCTTATTGATGGTGGATCATGAAACCAGTAACAGTTATAACTATCAATGGTCGTTAAACTAGCTAGGGTTATAGCAATCACTTAAGTAGAAGCAAGGAAGTTTTTTTTCCAAATTAGATGAATCCTTTCATTCTTTAGTAAAGATTGCCGATAACTACCGGATTCAAGTTTTGGGAAGAAGAAAGATTGTTATAAAATTGAATAATAGGTCTTTAAATTATATATCTGATGTGTACTATGCTCCTACTATTTTCCAGAATCTATTAAGCGTTGGAAAACTATGATTTACACTTCAACAAAGATTGATTCATCGCGAGTGATATAAGAGAGGGCGTGATTCTAAAGATGAGAATGAAATCTAATCATCTATTTCCAACATATCTTAATTACGATAATACTTCTTGCTGTAATATTATCACTATCAATGATAATTGGATAAGGCATATGCAACTTGGGCACTTGAATTTTGGAAATATTAAGTTTCTTGCAAACAAAGAGTGTGTTTTGGGTTTGCCAACCTTTCAAGTTCCTGACCAAAATTGTGAGTGATCTGTAATGGGAAAAAAACATAGAGATCCATTTCCTACAAAGCAAGCATGGAGAGTCATACGTCCACTAGAGCTTATGCATTCAGTTCTATATTATATGGAGGTTCCATAAAATGAAAGTAACAAATACTTTATTACATTTATTGATGATTATAGTAGAAAGGCATGGGTTTATTTTTTGAAGCAGAAATATGAGGCATGTGAAGTACTTAAGAATTTTGTAGTGTATATTGAAAAACAAAGTGATTATTCTATTAAGACTTTGAGAACGAATAGAGGAACAAAATATGTTGTTTATGATGATTTTTAAAAAAGCATTAAATTAGGCATCAATTGACAGCTAGGTACACTGCTCAGCAAAATGGTGTTAGAAAGGAAAAACAGAACTATCATGGATATGGTGAGAAGCATATTATTTTGTAAGAAGTTACCTAAAAGTTTTTGGGCAAAGATCGTGGCTTGTGTAGTCTATATTTTGAATAGGTATCCTGTTAAAAGTATTGGTGATAAAACTACACAAGATGCTTGGAGTGGACGAAAGTCTAATCTTATTCATATGAGGGGGCTTGGTTCCATGGCATATTCACATGTTCCTGATGAGTTGAGAAAGAAACTAGATGACAAGGCAGAAAAATATATATTTCTTGGTTATAGCATGGAAACAAAAGTTTATAAGCTTTATAATCTAAAGACTCAAAAAGTGATCATCAGTCGAGATGTTACTTTTGAAGAAGGAGTATAGGATTGGTCATAAAAAGAAAAGAAATCACTGCCAATACCAATGTTCATAAACAATGAATTAGAAACGACTAATCAAACTAGAGAGTCATCTTCACCTTCGGTTCCTAAAGAATCAACTCATGTTGATCCTAAAGTGTCATCTCCTTTTACTTTACCTTCACTAAGGCGGTTACAACGAGAACACCATCCACCCACTTATTTGAAAGATTATCAAGTAGGTGAAGGTGACAATAAGGATGAACTTGTGGCTCATTATGCTTTCTTTACAGATTGTGATCTAGTAATGATTAAGGAAGCAGTGAATGATGGTCATTAAATTTAAGCAATGGATGAAGAAATATATTATGCCATAGAAAAGAATAAAACATAGGAGTTAACCACTTTATTAAAAGGAAAGAAGCATATTGGTGTCAAACACAAGACAAAGTACAAGCCTAATGGAGAAGTGGAATGCTATAACGTATGATTAGTTGCAAAAGTCAAAATCAGGTTACAAGAAAAAGTCAGGTATTGATTATTCTGAAGTATTTGCACCTGTTTGTAGAATGGATATTGTACGTTTAATTATTTCACTTGTCGTTCAAAGTGATTGGAAGATTTATCAAATAGATGTCAAATCAATCTTTTTTAATGGTGTACTGTTGGGCAACCACCAGGACATGTAAAGCAAGGAGAAGAAGATAAGGTTTATCGGCTAAAGAAGGCATTGCATGGTCTTAATTAAGCACTATGGGTATGGTTTACATATATTGATACTTATTTCATTGAACATGGTTTTCGTAAGTGTCCGTATAAATATACTTTGTATATCAAAATCAATAGGGAATGAGACATTGTTATAGTTTGTCTCTATATACATGATTTGATCTTTATTGCTAATAATTCAAGACTATTTTCAGAATTTAAGAAGGATATATAGCTGCTCACTTTGAGATGACAGATATGGAATTAATGTCCTACTTTCTTGGTATTGAGGTAAAGCAAACAAATGAAGGCGTATTTATTTCACAACCGAAATATGCAAAAGATATTTTAAAGAAATTCAAGATGGATGTGTGAAAGCCAATTTTAACACCAGTTGAAGAAAGGTTAAAGCTTGTGAAAGATGGAAGTGGCGATTTAGTTGATGCAACAAACTTCAAAAGACTTATTGAAAATCTAAGGACTTAACTACAACTAGGCCAGATATTGTTTACAGAGTGGGAATTGTGAGCAAATTTATGGATTTGCTACGATAATCATTGGCAAGTCATAAAACGAATTTTAATAAAGGTACTATTGATGATAACATATTTTATTCAAAAAATAAAAATATATGACTGGTTGGATATACAGAGATAGTGATTGGGTTAGTAACGTTGAAAAGAGAAAAAGCACATCAAGTTATATCTTTCATCTTGGTTTTAAAGCATTTTCTTGGTCTTCAAAGAAACAAGCAGATGCTCTTTCAACTACAAAAGCAGGGTGTATAATAGCAACAAATTATGCTAATTAAGCGATTTGTCTGCGGATGATGCTTAACAAATTACAACACCAACAAGATATTCCAACGATAATCTACTATGATAATAAATTAGCAATCGCCTTAACAAAGAATCCAGTATTCCATGGTTGAAGTAAGCATATTGACACTAAACATCACCACATTCGAGATTTGGTTAAAGATAAAGAAATTATATTTGAGTATTGCGCATCTAAAGATCAAATAGCAGATATTTTCACGAAGCCCATGAAAGCTGAGTTATTTTACAAGTTGAAGAATATGCTTAGAATGACTAAACCAAGTTTAAGGGAGGATGTTAGAAACTAAACTTGGATTAATACATGCTTTTAGATTATGAGTTTTAATATGTTGTATTTGACTGAGTCAAAATACCAAGTAAAATTGTTTTAAACTCCTTTGGATAGCTTCATTGAAGCTGGCATTATAATCAGTTATTATCGACTTTGCTTCTCTATAAATATGGCCATTTGTCCATTACATGTATTATATAAAAATTCAAAAGAAAAGTGAGTGAAAAAAGGTGTGAAAGCTTTGTAACGTGCCTAACTGTTGGGAAACTGGGTCGAGATCTGATCCCGACCGCAACAGAATAATCACGAAACTTTTTCGTGACTTTTGATTTCTCGAAAACCAAGATCTATTTAATTCCATAAAATGATCAACACAAATTATAATAAAGTGAAAATTTAATTCGTACCTTATTCCAAAACTTGATCTTTATCTTATTGTTTCCCTCAAACCGTTTCCAAAATCGATTTGTTTCAACCACCATGGCCGCACAAATATTTGGCCTCTAACGGTATCCACAAAATGAGTTGAGAGAACTCTGTAACTCTTATTAAGAGGGTTAAGCAAGAAGTATTAGCTTTATAAAGCTTAAGCCTATTTATAATAGGTTCTAGGCATTTTGGTTATTTCATTGAAATTAAAATCTAATTTCAATTAAAATTTAATTAGAATTACAAAGAAGTATTAGCTTTATAGAGCTTAAGCCTATTTATAATAGGTTCTAGGCATTTTGGTTATTTCATTGAAATTAAAATCTAATTTTAATTAAACTTTAATTTGAATTACAAATAATTCTAATTAAATACCAATTATACCCATATAAGATTAAATATCTCATATTGGTCTTTATTTATTAAAGATCTCATATTTAATCATAAAGTTTCTCAAACTTTACAATCAAGTTCAACTTGATTAAATTAACTTTGCTCTCTTCAA
>JAOQMS010000179.1:2961534-2974238 GCA_027563885.1 Erythroxylum longipes
ATCGACTGTTCTAAGAGCTGAGCTGAGCCTAGATAAGGGGAGTTTAGAGAAGATAATCCGATAATGGTCAAGGTGTTTTCCTTGGGAGATAAACTCACATATTAAGATATTCTGCATGCGAGTTGGACTTCAGAAACGGGGTCCGACATTATTTGCAGTAGTTAGGTAGTAATAGTCATGAACATGTCTATGATTTTTCTCTATAAATATCCAGCAACAAATAAAAAGTTGTATGCTTTCAAGTCCAATGTATTCTGGTTTATCTTTTAAGCTTTTCCTTCTCATATTTTCTCGTATGTTTTTATCAAAAAACCAACAATTGGTATTAGAGCTCTGTTGATCTTAAGGGACCTCTAAATTTACAAACCTGTAACTCAGAACCCATTTTACGCCTTCCCACATCAAAAATCAAAAACCGCACATTAATAGATTTAGAATCATCGTTCACTGCCATTACTCTGACAGTGTTTGATGGTAGAAATCATTTAAGTCGGGCTATTCGAATGGAGGCCTTTCTTGAAGCGAATAACTTGTGGGAAACTGTAGATGAAGGCTACGACATTTCGGACTTGCCTACAAATCTAACGGTGGTTGAAATCAAAACCTACAAAGAAAAGAAGCAAAGAAAGTACAAAGCAAAAGCTTACATGTTTTCCGTGGTCACACCAACAATTTTTTCAAGAATCTTGACGCTCAAGATGAGCAAAGAAATTTAGGATCTCTTAAAGAAGGAATATGCGGGAAACGAAAGAATCCAAAGAATGCAAATGCTCAATTTGATCAGAGAATTTAAGATACAAAAAATGGGAGTCTGAAACGATCGAGGATTACTCCAACAAGCTCATTACTATTGCCAATAACGTAAGATTTCTTGGTTCTAATTTTGATGATTCCAGAATAGTTCAAAAAATTTTAGTAACCATCCCAGAAAGATTTGAAGCTACAATTTCATCACTCGAAAACTCAAAGGATTTGGCAAAAATCAGTTTGGCAGAATTGTTAAGTGCATTATAGGCACAAGAACAAAGGAGACTCATGAGGCAAGAAGGAACGGTAGAAGGCGCTTTTCTAGTAAAGTCATACAACAAAAAGAGGATTAATAACAATAATGCTCATAGTTCTTCACCAGATTCGTACTGCAAGAAAACAAATCATCCAGAATACAAGTGCTGGTGGAGGTCAGATGTAAGATGCAACAAGTGTGGACAACTAAAACATGTTGAAAGGATATGTAAAGGGCAACAACACGTGGGAGAAGCCAAGCAAGCTGTAAACGATCAGCTAGCTGAGGATGAATTATTTTGACATCAAAGTTTTGCAAATACTAAGGCAAGGAGGAGATTGTTAGTAATTTGCCTTTAGTATTTGACTAAGTCTTTTGCAGTTGAGTTTTTGAATAATTCTTTAAGCATGATTTACTTGTTGCTTAATTATAGAAGATTAGATCATATTTTTCCAGATTATTTGCAGTAGTTAGGTAGTGATAGTCATGAACATGTCTATGATTTTCCTTTATAAATATCCAGCAATAAATAAAAAGTCGTATGCTTCCAAGTCCAATGTATTCTGGTTTATCTTTTAAGCTTTTCCTTCTCATATTTCCTCGTATGTTTCTATCAAAAAACCAACAGTTGTGTTACCCTGTATGGATCGTAGTAAAGCGGTGCTAACTTCTGGTTGTTTCTTCTTTGTAGTAGTGCTGTCTGTACGGTTGTAGTTTTAACCACACCATTTCGCCCACCTAAAACTCCCTTTCTGATCGTCTTGAATATGCATATTGTTTCATCCTGTTTTGAGCCTACTGTAAATGGAACTGCGTCACCTTCATCATACCTTCCCTATTTAACAAAACCCGATCTACTTCTACCACTTTTGAATCTCCTACTACATACGGTGTATAAACCAGTGGTGGGTATCCGTAGAGAACTTCAAATGGTGTTGAATTGATAGAAGATCGTTACGTCATATTATATCACCACTTGGCCAATGGCAGCCATTCGCTCCGTCATTGAAGCTCTTCTCCACAGAAATATCGAAGATAAGTCTCCAAGATTTTGTTCACTGCTTTTATAAGTCTGTCCGTCTGCGGATGATAGGTAGTGGAATACTTCAAACGGACACCTTGCAACCGAAGTAACTCTTGTTAGAATTTGCTCAAAAATACAGGGCCCCGATCACTAATGATAGCTTCTGGTATTCCGTGTAATTTAAATACATTGTTGAGAAATAATTCTACGATATCTCCTGCCGTGTATGGATGTTTAACCGGAATGAAATGAGAGTATTTTGTGAATCTATCCACCACCACCAAAATGACCATATTCCCTTTCGATCGAGGTAGACCTTCAATGAAATCAACAATAATTTCTCTCCAACTACCCTCTAGTATTTTGATAGGTTGCAATAACCCTGGATAAGCTACATTATCATGTTTGCTTCTCTGACAAACCAAGCATGCCTGCATGTGGTTTCACACGTCTCTAGCCATCCCTTTCCAGAAATTTTTTTTTTTTACTTTCTTCGTTGTAGCCAGTGCTCCTACATGTCCTCCCATAGCATCGTCATGGCTAATGGCCAAAATCTATTGTCGCAATGTAGGATTAGCTCCTACTACCAGTCGTCCCTTCCATCTCAATAGGCCCTCCTTCCACTCATATACCCTTGTTTTCATTTGTCTCGCTTCCAATTGTTTGGTAATTTCTCTAATTGCTTGATCCTCTTCTCAGCTCTTCTTGATTGCATCTAGTAGTTCTCCCTGGACTTGTGTCACTATGAACATTAACATTTCTGTACTTGTTATCCGAGATAAGGCTTATGCGGCGACATTCTCCTTCCCACTCCAGTAATGCACTTCGAAATCGTACCCTAAAAGTTTTGGAAGCCATGACTGTTGAAATGGAGTTGATAATCGTTACTCCAGAAAATACTTGAGGCTACGATGGTCTGTCTTGACAATAAATTGTTTATAACTCAAATAATGGTGCCAATACCTGATGGCTTTGATGATTGCTAGAATTCCTTCTTGTAAGTTAACAGTCTGTGGTGTCGTTTGGCCAACGATTTACTGAGAAAAGCAATTGGGTGCCCTTCTTGTTGCAATACCGCACCAATCTCTTGTCCACTTGCATCTGCTTCCATCACGAAAGGTTTAGAGAAATTCGGTAAGGCTAATACTGGAGCTGAAGTGACTACTCTTTTCAATGTCTCGAAGGTAGTTCTCTCTTCTTGTCTCCAGAACCAGTTAGTTATTCTATCCTTCTTTAACAATTCCGTCAATGGCTTGACTATTAGCCCATAACCTTTAATAAAACATCGGTAGTATCCCGTAATGCCCAGAAACCCTCTAAGTTCTGTAATTCCCTTCAGTTCCAGCCACTTCTTTATCATCTTTACCTTCCGAATGTCCGTTGCAACTCCTTCCTCTGAGATCGTATACCCCAAATACTCAATTTGACGCACCCCGAATATGCATTTGTTCCCCTTCAAAAACAGCTGATTATCTTTCAACGTCTGCATGGCTACCGAGATGTGTTCAACATGTGATTGCAGCAATAGGCTGTAAATTAATATATCGTCGAAAAAAAATAATATGAACTGACGCAGAAATGGCTTGAATACTTCTTTCATTAATCTTTGAAATGTTGAGGGAGCGTTCGTCAAGTCGAATGGCATGACCATAAATTCATAGTGGCCCTCGTGCGTCCGATGAGATATCCTCCGGCTGCATCCGGATCTGGTGATACCCGGAACACAGATCCAGCTTGGTGAACCAGCTCGCTCCATACAACTCGTCCAGCAATTCTTCAATTAACGGTATCGGAAATTTATCCTTAACCATGTTTTTGTTGAGCTCTCGGTAGTCCACACACATTCGCCATGTATCGTCCTCCTTCTTCACCAACACCACCGGTGATGTGTAGGCTCTGTAGCTATATCGAATGAACCTCTGTTTCATGAGGTCACTCACCGTTTGTTCAATCACGTCTTTCTGTACTTTTGAATATCGGTAAGGACGTATGTTAATGTTTTCCACTCCTTCCTTCAGAATGATCTGATGATTATGTTTGCGGTCTAGTGGCAGTTGCATAGGTTCCTGAAATATCTCTACGTATTCTAACAAGATGGCGTTGATTTCGTCGACTGGACTCCATTCTTCATCCTTTAAGCTCATCTGTTGCAGTTGGAACTCGAGGGGTGTTGTTAATCTCAACATGAACAACTGTCCTTCTGATGTTCCACGCAAGAGTTATTCAAATTCCTTACTTGAAAGGATCCGCGATTTTCCTTTCGGGTTCCTGTAAATAGTTATCACTCTGCCTTCCCACTGAAATGTCATTGTTCTTTCTCTAAAATTACATAACACGTTGTTTAGCCTGATCAACCACTGCACCCCTAAAACCACATTGCAGCCTCCGAGTGACAAAACCAAGGCGTCCATGGTGAACTGCGCCCTTTGCATGATCCATGCAAAATTCCGGCAATGTTGATGGCATTTTAGCTGTAAACTACCACCTATGGTTATGGAAATTGGCTCTATATCTTGTACGTCACACCCTCCCCTTTTAACAACTGAAGAATCCACGAAGTTATGTGTACTGCCATTATTGATGAAAATATGGATTTGCCTTATCTGATGCATGCCTACCACCCTCATTTGTTTAAACTCCATGTTTCCTGAGCATCCCAACATAGCCTACATCGAGACCAAAGGCACATCGTTTTGTTCGGAATATTCTTCCGATTCTTCCTCTTTTACTTTAGTTAGGTTTTTAACACTACTATCTTCCCTTGAAACCACATAAAATTGTAATTTTTGTTTTCTGCATTTATGGTCCAATGTGTATTTCTCATCACACCAGAAACATAATCCTTTTGCTCTTTTCTCATCAAAATCTCTACTGCTAATTTGCCTTTGTGGTTTAAACGGTCTCGCCTGCGAAGATGATCGAGATGTGGCTGTTGGTGTCGGCAACAGTCCATCTGAGCTTGAGTTCCTAGCTATGTTGGTGGTTGATGGCCCTTTTGAGCGAACGTTGGAATGTCCACTGTTACTCACGTTTCTCGTAGTGTTGTTCCGATTAAAGAGTATGGCCTGCAGATATCAGTATAGCTTTTTGCTTCCAAGCTTGCGTATATGCCAGGTGCAGGGAATTAGGTTCATGCAGTTTTACTGTCACCCTTATTTCTAGCCGAAGTCCCTCAATGAAGAACCCAAGTAAATACTCTTCTAGTAACGACAACCAATTAGAATGATGATCAAACAATGCACAATATTGCAAGACTATTCTCTCCTACTTTAAATCCCTAAAATCTCCTACAGGTTCATCGAAGATTTCTGCATCGAATCATTATTTGAGTGCTTTGGTTAACTCATTCCAGTCTATTATTTCCATCTTGTTACAATTTCTGACGTATAATCTATATCATTCTTGCGCCTTCTCGTTCATATGTAAGATAGCAACATTCACCTTCGTTCCTTCTGGTGTTTGATCCATAGAAAAATATTGTTCACAACGGTAGAGCCATAATTTGACATTGCCACTGTCAAACAATGGAAACTCTATTTGGTTCATTCTCGCCGGCATTACTCTTTCTTCTTCCGTCAACCTCTCTGAGCTACTCTGAGACGTCGGTTCTGCTGGTCCAACATCTCCTCCTATTTTCTGTAGCGTTTGTATCATCATGTTTCTCAACTCCTACATTTCTTTCTCTACCTTTTTTGTTATGTTATTCATTTATGAAAACATTCTTATCCATCAATCCTTTCAAATTATCCTCCATCTTATGTAGTTTTGCATTTCTTGTACCTTCAGCCATGGCCGTCTCCCAGATTCGAGTGCTCTGATACCAATTTGTTGTACGAATTAACTAAACCAAAAGAATTCATGTATCGAATGTAGAATATAGAATTGATTCGAGAAGAATTTGAAGAGAAAGAAGAGATACACAGAATCACCAGAGAGAGAGAGAGAGAGAGAATAAAATCTCATTCAATTATTACATGTCTATATATCCGTTACAACGCAGCTTAAATACAGTTGGTATACGATATCATAGTTCAGGTCATATGTCTAGTCTCCTTTGTCACTGTCTTCTTCTTCGTTTGCATCTGTAACACATGGTATCGAAAAAACTTTTGATCATAAACTTATGATCTGAATTTACAACTCTTTAGTGGCAATATTTCTGAGTTTCGGTGGTTTGTGTTCCTAAGGACTTGGAACTCGTTGCAACCAGCTTGTACAACTCGTGATCAGCGACTTCTCTAGGTGGTATTCGTGTATTAGGATGCTATATATCTGGAGACAATAAACCACAGGTTAGAAGATTTTGTAAGATCAGGTACAATCCGATCCTGGAAAATTATCTGAGATTTGTATTGTCCTGTTGAGCTTCTTTCTCTCGTTCTACCATCAGGAATTGTGTTCCTGACAGCCATTAATGATTAACCTTGCTATCTTTGAAAAAGAAATCAGGAAAAATAAAGACACTCACAAGGACTCCTCATCTACCAATTTATCCTAAGATTAGATCTTCCCCTAGAATTCAGCTAATGGCGCATGAAGAGGATGACAGGGTAAATACATAAAACAGGGAACATCTTGTTGATTGCCTGCAACAGAAAATCTTCCCTGTACGACTTGGTTGTATTATCTCTTTGTGTTGGAAGGGATTAAGCATATGATTATGGGTAAAAATTGAATGGGGTTCGTGACTTCTGTATTACATTGAATCTTTTCTATTGAACTTGAACTCGAGCCAAAACTTTCCAGGAACGCGGAGAGAGAAAGAATTGCTCCAAACAAGCCGCCATTATGATTTGGAGTGAAAGGAACTTAGTGAGACTTTTCTCTGCTTTTGAATCTTGCCAGGTGAGGGAATGCAGTCAAGATGTTGTGTGCCCTCAAATCCTGTCTGGTCAGGATTCCTACCACCGGAGGGACCTATAATTGAAGTATGCACACATTACGAGTACATTATATATAAAGTTTTAAGTTCAGACTGATCCAACAACAGCTTCAGTTCGAGATTAAGAGAATTACAGAACCGAAAATAAATTGTAAAACTTACCCCTGAAGCTTGATATTTTGGAACTACGAGCATATGGCGGAGTCCAACTTGCCTGAATAGAACCAGAGCTTTTGCTACTGACATGCTCTCCACAACTGTGTAAGGTGTTGTGTTAGTGAGGGGATGCAAGTCAACGTACAACTCCATTTCATCTCTAGAAACAGCCACTTCTTCAAACTTTTCCTCCCTCTCGGCAAGCTCGACCCAATCGAACTTTTCTTGCACTTCCCATTCTTCAGTTCTCCTCTTCTCTTGCAGGAACCACTTCTTTTTCAGAACTTTTATGAGGTGAGCTCTTAGTATCAATCCATGGAGTTCTGTTGCCCCAATGGGCAGTCCCATTGGTGGCACCACCCCATCGTCTATGATGGGGAAGGCATTGTGAGTGGTGTTTTTCAGGACGTCTACGATCCTTGACACCTTCTCCACTCCTGAAAGTGTAACAACTGGTGGCTTGGCATCAGCAAGCTCACCAACTGTGAGAGTTCTCATCCATGGCTCTGGATTTGCATCCAAGAAAGGCAGGCCTTTCAGTTCCAATATAATTTCGTAGATGCTTGGGTTGAAACTGTCTCCTACAGTTTTAGCTATGAGTAGAACTAGCATGGTAATGGGAAGTAACAGGAGGTTGTTTGTGAGCTCCAGGAAGATTACACAGAGTGAAACCGTCATCCTCATTGAGCCAGCCATGAGAGAAGCTGCACCAAGAACAGCATAGAGCCCCTGATCAATGTTAGTGTAAGATCCCATTGCAATACCAAGGAGGCGACCGTATGCTGAGCCCATAAGGATGATAGGAAGGAAGAGTCCCGAAGGTACTGCAATTCCAAAGGTAAAAAGTCCTAAAACACAGTAGAGCACAAAGAAAATGAGGAGGGATGTGATCTGAAACTCTTTAGACGTGTATGAAGAAAATATGTTTCGAACAGAATCATCAATTGTGGCAAGGAGGAGACTGGCAAGATCATTGAAATAGCCATCAGGACAATTGAATTGCTTGAAGTTGCCTGACCGGTCATTCGTAGGACAATCCTCTGTTCCATGAGAATCACAAGCTTGACATTTTGCAATGAAAGGGAGACAGAATAGGCACACTGAAGTGAAGATTGAAACTATCAGACTTAGAAGAAGCTTATGCATTCTTCCTTTCCTGCAACACATAGAAAGAACTATTTATCAGCAAAGTCTGACATAAAATATACAGTTCCAAATCAACCTGACAGACCGTTTATATAACTTGATTGAAAAATTATCAATTTAGGTCTTCCAATTTACGCCTGCCGAAATGTGAATTGTTTCATAGAAGTTGAAGAAGAGAAACTCGAGTTGTGCGAATAGTTGCGTACTGGTTGATGAGACTGTATAGTCTGAGGACCTTATGGAGGAGATGATTGTAGAGACTTCCTAAAACTCCACCAAGTATGCCAATGACGATTATTGGCACGATATCCATCAACTGATAACTTACTGTGACAGTGCTTACATCAAACATGATTAACCCTCCTTGACCAAAGAGGCCACACTTTCCTGAATTGCAGATTTCTATAAAGCCCCTGAGGACAACCACCACAACTGCTGTACTGAAAAAAGTTCTCCAGAGGAGTGCACTTCTCCACCATGTTGCTACCTCTTCAAGAGAGAACAGTACACCACCAACTGGGGCACGGAAGGCTGCACAAACGCCTGAGGAAGCACCGCAAGTGATTATGTCTCTGCGGTCCCTGTCATTGTTTAAGTAGCGAAGCCATCGCCATTTGAGACGGTAATTGTCAGGCCCTCCTTGGCCTAGCAAGGAAGCAATGCAGCTGCCAATGTGAACCAAAGGTCCTTCCTTTCCTAAATCTAAGCCAGCAGAGACAGCTGCAATGCTCCCAAATATCTGTAATGCAAGGACAGGGTCTCACTCTGCTTCTCTGAAACCACAACTACTTTAAGATTTGTACACTACATTGTTATTGATCATTTGAAGTCACAGGGATTTATTGATCCAGTGAAACTGATGAAGGAAAGAAAAAATGTGTGAATCATGGTCATTGAAAGATTTTCTGAGATCGTTTCTGATTAACAGTATCAGGCCCATGCTTTATAACTAAAGCAGGTCACGAGAAGAAACCGCTTTGAGCTTTGAATACAATTTCCAGAAATGATCAAACTGCTTATTTAATCTATTACCAGCTTAGTCCAGATAAAGAAATATAAAGAACTCTGAAACTAATTACCTTAACAATCAATGTCTTAGCACCATACATGTTAGGAGTATCAACTCCATTCAAATAAGCCTTAATTTCAGGTATACCCGGTCCTGCGGCTGTGGGAGCAAAATATACACATAAAAGAGCAGCCAACATGGTTAAAGCGAGATTAGCCCCTGCGAAAAAGGCTAACCCTGTCAAGTACCTGCATCGCCAAGATCATACAAAGTCTTTTGATCAAAGATAACCAAGAGGATTAAAGCAAACAGGTGTCTATGTATGTTGAGATGGGAGGATGATCTCACAAACCTCTCGTTTCTTATCAACTTAACGACAGCAAGAAGCTTATAACCTGCAATGTTCTCAATTGCAACATTGATGAGTGTGGCTATTAATCCCGTCAAAAGTCCTACAAGAAAGGCCAGAGTCCATTTCAAGAAAATGTATTGCAGAACTTGGACTTTGGACCTTCTCCTCCAATCATGTTTGAAGAGATCATTCTCGTTAATCCTGCACCGAATCCACATCAACTCAGAGATCATATTCGAGCGAGAATGTTATGCAGGAAATGCAAAAGAGAGAGAAGGTTGCTTAGTTGATACTCATAATCCAAGCTTTCTATGTGGGAGACTATGGCCCCAACAATGGCAAGTGGACTAGAAGACAGAGTAGTTCTGTTTCTCTTGAGAAGTGGCTGCTGTAATGTATTGCTTTCTGGGTCTCTTTCTTCTTCACCAGCTTCCGTGTTACGAGTTGTGCTTGCTTCTGCCAAATGGCTCGACTCTTCCTCCATTTAAAACCACCACAAAAAGTTGCAGAGACAGAGCCTGGAAAGCTCTTCGCTGCTGCTACTTTATTTTCTTTTGGATATGTATCAGATCACCAAACTGGAATCCACCATGTAGAGAAGAAATCATTACTTTGACTTGGGAAAGTTGCTTACATGATTTGTTTCAACACAATTATAAGATATTGTTTGGTTTTGTGGTTAGTAATGTGCTCAAGTGAAGTCTTAAAAATGTGAATTTTAAGTTTCTCGTTGAACTTTGTGTAAGAAAAAACAGTACTAGTTACTTTGTCGTGCATATGTATATACGCATTTCTTACCAGACAGACCAATGTTCTTACGTATACATGGACAGATACAGTCAAACCTTTTTCTCCAACAAATTTGGGCCTGAAGATGATGAAAAGTACACTGATTTTGTTAATATCTTTGCAAGTTTGGTAATAAATTGCCGAGTCAATCATTATAAGATAATGAGGATAAAAATTTTTGACAATCTATTAATTTACTTTTCTTTCTTAATTTTTCTTATAATTAAATTTAATTTAGCACAATATTTTTAATTTTAAAAATTAACATAACACTCATTTTTTGCACATTTCTTAAATTATATTATTATTAATTACAATTTTCAATTAACTTTTTTAAAAGCTAACCTCATATTAAAAAACTCATCTTTTATTTCCGTAAATCTCGTGCACATATTTATATTATGTAAATATGTAAATAAAATTAAATGAATTCTTGTAACCTTAACAGGCTAAATCTCATTCCCACGAGTTGCTTAGGCCATCTTCAACGTATCTTTAAAATGAAGGGGAAACACTAAAATAGAGGAGAAATGAACTCTAATTATTAGCATTTTTTTCTCCATTTTGGAGAGATGGACAGTGCTATATTAAATTTGAAACGGCATTGTAGCATATTTTCATTATTGTTCATATTTTTTTCTTTTTTTCTCTCTGAACCGAATGAAGAAATAGATTAATAGAATATTTATGGAAATAATATACTAATTTAAACGATTAGTGGATTATATTACCTTTTAATTTTTTGGTGTAATGAATGTTTGGTACCTTTTTTAAGTTAAATTGTTTTTGATTTATGAAATTCAATAAATTTTGATGTTTGATATTATGTAATTATATTGTTATTTATTATAATTAAATAATATAAAATAGTATAATATATTTCATATATTATTTCATTTAATATTGTTAAATAATAAATATATGAAAAAAGTAAAGTTAGGTTAATTTTGTAAAATAATTTTTTAAATCATTTATAAAAAATAAAAAATATACAAAAAAATAGTTTTTTAGTGTAAAAATAAATATATAAATTAAAGTGAAAGGTACTATAAAGAAATCTCTACTCTAGGATATGCTCCGACTAGCACCGCTCATGACTAACAGGTAAGACCCATCTAATCTTCCCAACCCACAATTGTACACGCGTGTAGATCTACTTAATTAGGTGAACTCCATGAACGGTCACAATTAAACGTCTCTTCAGGTAACTGAAAGGCCCCTCTTTGAGCCTGAGGAGATAAATAAAACATTAGTGTGACTGGACTTAGTCACGTGTACCGTATCGCATGAGATCCATGTGCGTTTGACGTTCAAAGCTGACCTTATTCAAATCCTAGACGTGATAATGTGGATAAAGTAGAGATAATATAAAATATTTAATTTTAATATCGCCTGTAATTATTTTAAGCCTGTTAATTTTAATTCAAACATTTCGCAGTCAACCAAAATTTTAAAAAAGAATATGTTGAGAGAAATGCTGATTCTGATCACCTATAAACAATTTTCTTTTAAATAGATGCCTAATTGTTAAAGCATGACTCTAATTAATTGTTAAAGCATGCCTTATCGAAAATAACTTTTTTATTAAATAAGAATAAGGTTGTATATTATCAGACCTCTTTAAATTTTATACTTCAGCAAAATTTTTATGGGATATCGGTAATGATGATGATAATTCTAATTAATTATTTACTAATTAAAATATCATTGGTATTCTTAAATTTAGTGATAGCAATAATGGCCGGGCCCGATCCGCAGGGGCGGGGCTAGCACGGGACAAGCCCCCGCGCCAGCGCCGGCTTACCAAAAGAGGTTGGAGTAAAAAGAAAAGAAGAAAGTCGCGATCGCGATATTGGTGAAATTCCCCCAAAGTCTCGATCATGACAAGTCACGATCGCGACATTCGTTAAATTTCACCAAAGCCGCGATCGCAACTTTAGGGAAATTTAACGAATCTCGCAACTTTCGGGGAATTTTACCAAAGTCGCGATCGCGACTTTCCTCTTTTTTTTTCACCGAGTATCGGATTAATAAAACAAAAGTAGATGTTATTTACTCTCTTCTCTCTTCCTCTCTCGAACCTTCTGCTCAGACTGAAGTGAACGCCACCATCTCTTCTCTTCTCTGAACCTTTTATGAGTTTCTCCTTCTTTACCTGCACCTGGTAACGCCGCGGCGTGGGCGCCGCCACTGCCCAAAGGCCCCAAGGCCCAAACCACCGGTGATCAGTCGCCACTCGCCACCGCCCACCGCCGTTCATCTTCTGATCTTCACTTCTTCAGACTTCAGATCTTGAATCTTCTGCCGACTGCTTCCTTGAATCCTTGAGGTATTCTTTGTTAA
>JAOQMS010000179.1:2989954-3001654 GCA_027563885.1 Erythroxylum longipes
ATTATTTATTTTGTGTGTGTTCTAATTCTTTGTTTTTTGTAGAACTTTACGAAAAAGTTTAAAAGATCTATTCAACCACCCTTCTAGATCGTTTTCAACCCACACTGCAAATGCATAAATTGTTCCCCCATCTTGATCACTTGAACATCCACTTTGTCCGAATTATACCAACATAATATCCGACCATTGTAGTGGTGGATATGATTTGAAAGATACCGCTATTTAGTCCCCAAAAAAGCTAATCCCTTCCGATCAACAGTGGCTTTTATTTTTGTTTCGAGAAGTCTTACCAAAAACCGGTTGTTTCTTCGCAACTACCTGTTGCACCATCCTCTTTTTATAGGGATCATTAAGACCCCTCGTATTCCACACTAATAACGACATTAAAAAAACCTTTTTTGTTTTTTAAAAAAGACACTCAGGGGACATTACCCCTTTGTGCTTTTTTTTTCTTACCTTTTTACATTCCCATACTCTTTTTCCCTAATCCACCCGAAACTTGGCTTGACTCCCCCACCTCATTGTTCAAACCTGCATCTGTCCCATAACTAGTGCTATATTCGGTATCTTCAATTGCCACACTATCCATCGACTTCTTTTCTACAGTCAATTCTTCGGCCTTCCTACTGTTTTTGGACATCTCCTCATCAATTATCTTTACACACATGTCTTGCATTGGAAGACAGGAGGACTTCCCATCCCCACCACTATTAATATCCGACTCACTTCTACTCTGAACTACCTCTACCAGATACTCACTGAGCCCATTCTGCATAAGCCGACCATCCTTACCCATAGTTCCCTGAGGTGAACCATTGGAGTCCTCACTACGTGGTTCAACCATATTGACCACAATAGAATCTGTATTGATTGCATTGAGACCCATTGCATCCGCACACACCGGATCAACCACATTTCCTTCATTCCCATGCACTTCTCCCTTGTGTTGTAATCCTTCCCGGATCCTCATGATTAGTTACTTCATTCACTGCATCCTCAAGGCTACCATATTGGATGATTCGGCCTATTGCTACCCACTTCTTACTTCCATTATGTGGCTTCCAAGGATAGGTTACAGAAATGGAATCTTTAACTAGTTCCCCTGTTTCTCCAAGTCGGAAAATAGGCAATGAATCAGGCAATTCCACAACCTTCGGGACTTCAATACACAACTTCACATACCCTATTCTATCCATTGTTGCTGTCTGAGAATCCATATAAATGGGTTTTCCCAAAACACTAGCCAAAAGACTCAGCCCCTCCACCGTCTAATACTCCATTGGCAGACCATGAAATTGTACCCATAATGGTATTACCTCTATCGATCCCCTATCTAAACCCATCCTGGTTTCCATTGTCTAAGGAACAAGGGCTGGTCACCTATATGCCATGGCTCTTGTTCTATTATCTCGCTAATACTCGCATGTTCAGAAAACTTGAATAAGATCAGCCCATCCTCCATTAACATAACTTTTTCTAGTCCTCTCTTACTCCATCTGGCCTTTGCCCAAGCGTTAACAACTGGGAATGCTATTCGTTTGAACCAGAAAAATCCCACCAAGGCATTGGACTAAGCTCGTGCTCCAGCTTGAAGCAACTCCAGAGGAGGAGACACAACCCCATTTTGCAACACATTCGGGTAATAGGTAAGCTTACCTTTATTATGCTGAACTCCAACCTTGTTTCTCCAGGAACCACCGTCCACAGCCTTCTTCAACTGAACATGTCCAGCAACATTCATCCGTTCCAAAGTGACGACTTGCTTGCCAGAGACTTGAGCTCAAGTGAGAGGAGGAAAATCGGCATGAGACGGAGACGGAGACGGGTCAGCCATGGTACTGGAGATTACCCTTTGGCGACCAGGTCCGCCCCCTAGAAATGACACCCAACACCAGATGTTCTCTTCAGTACGTATGGCATAAGGGTAGGAATTGAGGGCAAAAGGTAAAAAAGGAAGGAGGCGGGAAAATAATGTAAGAGAGAAGTCAGAGCATGAAAAGTAAGAGAGAGACACTCCACTTTCTGCAAAATGTCTCTTGGAATATAAGGTTTCCATATCCTATTTTTACTTGGCCACTGACAACACCAACATTGGTTTGGCTTCTTTTTGTCTCTATTCCTTAGATCTATTATCACTACCTCGTATCCTCAAACAGTAGAAATTTTCACCTAATAACCAAAACATCATTCTTCAGCAATCGTTTGCTATTTTCGCGTCCAATAAAGCCCTAAAAATCCCAAAAGCCACAAACCTCTATCAAATAGTTTTTAGGATTGAGTCAACTTCTAAGTTATGAAACCGCAGAAAAAACTACATTAAACTATGGTGGAGACCAAAGGAAATGCATGGGATGTTGTAGTTAGGTAGGCCTATGAAGAATGACAAAAATGACAGGTTCTTGCCACCGATAAGATTAAACGACGGCTGTGGAATAGAGAAATAACGATGTCTACGTTTGGAAAGAGAATTGATAGACGAATTTAGGGATTTAATCTTGTTGAAATGATATCATTATAAAATGATGTTAAGTCATTTCGGTTAATTAAGGCTGACGTGTTTTATTAATTAGAATTCTTAAACGTGACATTGTCATGTCAGCAAAGATAATTAAGAGATCAATGTTAAGTTAGCATTGAAAAAAATTAAAAGTTTGAGCATTTTAATGTCACTTTTTAAATTTCGGGTTATAATTACAAAACTAACTAAAATTTGAGATTTTTTTTGGTAATTAACCCTAACTAAAATTATAAAAAATAGAAAGGAAAAGTTATTTGATAAACGGTTTAGAGCGTACTTTTCAAGCTTAATAGAAAATAATTTAAGATTAGTATAATGTTTTGAAAATCGGACCGAAAGTTAAACCGGTAAGATAAAGGTTTAACGTTTAAAAGCTTCGATCAGTATTAGATCATCATAAAATTGGTTCAAGATTGAATAAAATTGAAGAATTTAAAATAAGATTAATGAGACTATCTTAATTTAAAGTTTAATTAAAAAGAGGGCTGTTAAATAAAAATCAATTAGTTTATTTTAATTCATAAAAATCGATTAGTTTATAAAAATCGATCAATTAATTATTAAACTGATCGATCTTTAATAACAAAAATTATTAAAATAAATCAAACAAAAAAGTTAAAAATCGAATCGAAAAATTAGTTAATTCAAAACTTTTTACATTAAACTATTTGAATGGTTTTTTAATCATAACATAATATAACATTCACACACACACATATATAATGAAAATTTTGAGCATATTATTGTTACAATGTTAAGATAAAACTTAGGGATTACAATTCTGGTCCGCCCGACCCAGCCTATTTTTGGCCTGAATTGTGCGGGCTACGGGCGAACCATAATTGGCCCGCGCATTGCAAGCCGGCCCGTGACCTACCCATTTTTTCCAAATTGTTTTTTATTAAAACGACATCATTTTGAATTTTTTTTGGCCTGGTCAGCCCATTGACATGTCCAATAAAACCTTACTTAAACGACGTCGCGGTTTAACCAGAACGCAGTCTTCGTGTCACGACGTGTCGTTGGATGAATTGAGGCGTGCTTAGAAGAAAGAAGAAAGATCCCAACAGAGAAGAAAACGAAGGGAGAGGGAGGGAGAGGAACACAAGGTCGGGCTTTTCTCTCTCCTCCGTCAGTGCAGAGGTATCGAGCTACAGAGAAAGCTCAGAGCTCTATCAAAACTCATTCTTTTTGCATTTACTCTGCGTAAGATTTTGAAATCTCAAATCCCTTTTTTTTTTTTCTCCTCTTCTTGTTTCTTTTTTTCAATTCTCGTTTCTACTCCTTAGAAATTCTGAAATCCTGTATTGTCTGCGTTTACTTTGGTCTGTAGCGGAAAAGGGTTGCTTTTGTTCTACTTTTCTTCTCTTTCCTCTCCCTTGAAAGCTCAGTGTCCCTCACTCTTATCAAGGGCTTTGGATGCTCACCTTTCGGGATATTAGTTTGAATTGGTCGGCATTTCTTTGCGGGCGTAGCTAAAGTTTACCTTTTGAGAATTAGTTTCTTCAGGTCTTTAGTGTCTTAAAATTATTTGGTTTTAGGGTTTTCTGACATCAGTTTTGCGTTTGCATATATGTTGAGGTTTACAAGGATTGACAGATTTTAGAGTCTGTGTATTAGAAGCTCTGAAAGTTTGAATTTTGGTAGGTTGAGGTGATTTACATGCTTATGCTTACTGCTTGAACACTGAAATCAGAGTGATAGCCATGTCCGCTAACAATAACCAACCCAAAGGACTAGGCCAATCCTCATCACCATTTGGAAATGCGGGGATGGTCAACTCGTCAATGCCAACAAATCCAACATTTTCACAGGCACAACTAGGTAGTGGATTTCAGGGTCAGTTCCAGCTGTCCCAAGCACAGGTCAATGCACAAGTGCAGTTGAAAGCACAGCAGGCACACGCACAAGCACAAGCGGCTCATGCGGCACAAGTTCAAGCAGCACACGCACAAGCGCAAGCGGCTCATGCTGCACAAGTTCAAGCAGCACACGCACAATATCAGGCACAGTTACATGCTCAAGGTTTTTCTCTTGGCCAAGCTCAGAGTGCAGGATTAGGGAACTTGGGTTCATCTCCTCCTCCTTTTTCAACTCCGGGTAGTGCAAGTGCAAAGAGGTTTGCTCAAAAGCCCCCGGTGCGGCCTCCTGGTATTCCTATGGGAAACATGGTTTCTCCATTAAAAGCTATGGAACTCAATGCTGCTCGTAAAAAGAAGCAAAAACTTCCTGAGAGGCAACTACAGGAAAGAGTGGCAGCAATTCTGCCGGAGTCTGCTCTGTACACACAACTGCTTGAGTTTGAGTCTCGTGTGGATGCTGCACTAGCGAGAAAGAAGGTTGACATCCAGGAGGCCCTTAAAAACCCTCCTAGCCTGCAGAAAACTCTTCGAATTTATATTTTTAACACTTTTGCAAACCAGATTAAAACCATCCCTTCTAAGCCCAATGCTGAACCACCAACTTGGACGCTAAAAATTGTTGGGAGAATTTTGGAGGATGGTGTAGATCCTGATCAACCTGGAGCTGTTCAAAAATATAACCCATTGTACCCAAAGTTCTCATCGTTTTTCAACAGAGTGACCATCTCATTGGATCAGAGATTATATCCTGACAATCATGTTATTGTATGGGAACAAGCTCGATCGCCTGCACCTCATGAGGGTTTTGAGGTTAAGAGGAATGGGGATAAGGAGTTTACCGTGAGCATACGGTTGGAAATGAATTATGTGCCCGGGAAATGCAAACTTTCCCCTGCTTTGATGGAAGTTCTTGGAATTGAGGTTGATACACGTCCAAGAATAATAGCTGCAATCTGGCATTATGTGAAGGCTAGGAAGCTGCAGAACCCAGACGATCCTTCTTTCTTTAATTGTGATGCACCTCTTCAGAAGGTATTTGGGGAAGCAAAAATGAAGTTTACAATGGTTTCACAAAGGATATCACCTCATTTATTTCCACCACAACCAGTTCTCTTGGAGCATAAGATTAAACTTTCTGGGAATAGTCCAGCAGGAACAGCTTGCTATGATGTGATGGTGGACGTGCCCTTTCCAATACAGAGGGAATTGTCTGCTTTATTGGGGAATGCAGAAAAGAGCAAAGAGATTGATACTTGTGATGAAGCAATATGTAGTGCGATAAGAAAAATTCATGAACATAGGAGAAGGAGAGCATTCTTTCTGGGATTTAGTCAATCACCTGTTGAATTTATTAATGCTTTGATTGAATCTCAAAGCAGGGATTTGAAACTCGTTGCTGGAGAAGCTAGTAGAAGCGCAGAGAAAGAGCGACGTTCAGATTTCTTCAACCAACCCTGGTTAGTCCAATGCAACTTCTGACTTTTTATTGTTATATCATATCTTTCACTGGTTAAGTGCACCATATTTGGGTTCATGCTTGGATTTTAGTATGAAATGACATGTTCAACGTGGTAGCCCCTCTGGACAATGTTAATGCAGGATGAATTATAGTAGCTTTTATGATTCATAATTCGAGCGGCCGTAGTTGTATTTACATTTTTTGTCGTTTTGACATTATAGGCTGCTAAAACGTTACTTGACCTGAAATAGAAGAACATGAAGGGAAAGAACATTCTCCCCCTCCCCCACCCCCGCCCCCGTAACTTTATTTGTTTTAATGACATTCTTTTTAATTGGTACACGAAATACCGAACTCTTATGTGGTTTCTTACGATGATTGAAACAGGGTTGAAGATGCTGTTATTCGGTACTTGAACCGGAAGCCGACTGCAGGAGGTGATGCTTCTGGAAGCACTTGAGTTGGGGAGTTGTTGACAATGGTTAATCATAGTAACCATCTGTAAATTTGGGGAATTCTACATTGCTGGCTAGAATACTATGACAACAAACAACCACTAACCATTTTACATGTAATGGCCATGCTTGATGTAGGAGGAATGTTGTTTTTCTTGTAAAACAACTTAAGACTTGGTGTAACTTGTTAGGCATACATGTCCTTGGTACTTCTGGCATGCTAATTGGGAAAGAATCAGATACTAATACTATAGTGTTTTTCGTTTTGTTAGCTTTGCGGCGGTGAAAATCGAATCGAACAACCCATCACTTGATTTTCCGTAGCTGACTCGCAAAATAACCTCGAGAGATTAGGTGATAACCTTTCTATTAGCATATGCTTTATGAACAATTAGTTTCTAAAACTGTGAAGCCTTAGGTCACTGTCTTCCATCCCCACATATTTTTGGATAAAACCCACAGATTAACCAACGTTGACTTTTTAAATTTACATGGTATACAAGTTATATTACTAGTCGTTACTAAAAAATTTTCCATCATCAGGCACCTTCCTAGAAATTTAATCATGCATTCATTGACTCATTAGATTAATCACCTGGCTAGTTGCTAAATGTTTAACTATTTCCTCTTGCGAACCAAAACTCTCAACCCACCTGCCATGTGAGCTGTCAAGAGTGGCACAAACACCGGCTTACTTGAACTAACAGGTTGGAGTTCGAACTTCTCGAGTATGGAAGCCACCACATACTTCATTTGAATAAAAGCCATCTTCTTCCCCAGACACACTCTGGGCCCTGCCTGAAAAATTGGGAACTTGTAAGGGCATACCTTCCTTATTACTCTTCTTTTGTCATGTTGGAGAAACCATCTTTCTGGTTTGAACTCCGACCAATCCTTTCCCCAAAGCGTCTCCATTCTTCCCATTCCGTATGGGAAGTAAGTCACTCTATCTCCTGACCGGACTGCTGTCTTGTCAGGCAATGTATCGTCAGTCATGGCATGCTTCGAGTCCCAGACTACTGGTGGGTATAGTCTCATTGACTCACGGAGACATGCCTCCAGAAAAACCAAGTCAGCTAATGACTCGTAATCCACCATTCTTTCGATGACATGTTTTGCCTCTTTCACCACCTCTCTCTGCGCATTGGGGTGACGGGAAAGTAACCAGAACAGCCATGTCATTGCTGCTGAGGTCGTGTCTTTCCCTGCCATTATGAAGTTGATGACCATGTCTCTGATGATCACCTCCTTATGGCCAGCCAATATCAGCCTGGAAAGGAAATCTTCACTGTTATGGTTATGTCCTCCTTCAACTATCTTCTTCTTGTTCGCAACTATCTCAGAAACATAACCATGAATTTGTTCAACAGCTTCCTTGAGCTTTCGCTCTGATCCGATCCCAAGCCATCTCTTCATCTTCCAGGCTATAAACAAAGATGCAGCTCCTCGTTTTGCGCATATCTCTGACGCCATGTCAAAAGCTTTGGCAAGATCAGCGACCGGTAACGAAGGATCCAAAGAACATGGATCAGTCCCCAGAGAAACCTTGCATATCATCTTAAACGCAAGCCTTCTAAGCAACTCCTGCAAGTCCACGACATCTCCCGTTTCTGCCAGCAGCTCCAACACAGGCAACAACTGTTTTCCCACTACCTCCTTCAATGTCAGCATGAAGTACTCTCGGATGGACTTGGCCGTGAACTCATGGCTGGCCAACTTGCGTTGCGAGCGCCAAAGCTCCCCATCCACGTTGAATATGCCATAGCCAAGAAGGTCACCAAGAACTTCAGTGAAAGGCTTTCCCTTGGGAAAGTTATTGAAGTTTGTTTTGAGTATGTACTCCACATTTTCAGGGTTAGCCGTCACAATGGTTCGACGTGCACCAACCCGGTGTACAACAATGGTGTTGGTTGCTGATTCTTTTAGCATTTGAGTGTACCAATCTAAGAGGCGGGTTCGGTTCTGATGATAAGAAATCAAGCATCCAATTACAGGATAACTCGGCGGCTTGTGACCTGACGAGAATCTGGGAAGTTGTGGACATTTGGAAAGAATTACAACGACAAGATAAAGAAGTAAGACGCTTAACAGAAGGAAACACAGTAGAAGAAGATCGAGAGTGATCAGAGATGATGTGAAATTGACCATTTTAGTTAATTTAAGTGATGCAAAGTGGTCAGCACATGATGCATAGCGTAATCGGTATATAAATAAGCTCATCCGACTATAAAATATTCAACCTTAATTTTCTTTTTTTTTTTCTTAAGAAAAGTGACCCAATGCACAAATAATTATTACTTGTCAAGTGGCTCTGTATGTAGGGCTTGAATTTTGTGTGATTATTTAATGCGTTTTTTGGTGTTATATGGTAGCATTTGGTGGTTATGGGCCACAATCATGGGGCTTCCAATTTAATGGTACACAAAATTTGAATCTCAATCATATAGGTAACATGTGTTGTTTGCATCCCTTTGATTGAATTTTAACGGTATAAAAATCGAATAAGAAATTAAATCGAAAAAATAAGTGATTCAAGGTTTAAAGTATTTAATTAGTATTAGACCATCAAAAAATCAGTTAAAAATTGAATAAAATTGAAGAATTTGAAAATGATAAAAAAATTATCATTACCCGTAAAAAAATTAAAGTTTAATTAAAAAAGAGATTGTTAAATAAAAGTTAATTGGATTATTTTGGTTTATAAAAATTTATTAATTTATAAAAACTGATCAATTAATTAATAACGTGATTGTTTTTTAACAAAAACTATTATTAAATTAAATAAAACAAAAAATAAAAATCAAACCAGAAAATCGGCCGATTTAAAATTTTAAATAGTAAGTTGGTCGAACTAATTCAACTTTTAGAACATTATTGTTACAGTAGATTAGGAAGTAGTGTAACTCGGGACCAAATCCTCTGTTCCCATAAATCAGTTCTTACTCTATTTCATTAAATCTCATCTACACATTTATGTGGGACCCAAATGAATATATGAATGACTCAAAACCTAATTGTTAATTTTCAAAACCTAATTGTTGATTTTCAAATTAGATTAGGTCAAATTGAGTCGTTTCAAATTTTTTATCACATCTAATGTCTAATCGCAACTCATCTCAATCTTGAAAATAATAATTAATTAAGAATATAAATATATCATAATTTATCAAAATTACATCATTTTAATGATAAAGGTCGAGATTTTCGAACTTTCAAATTTTCGATCGAGTTTTAAGACAATTCTTATACTTATACATAATTTTAACTCGAGACTTAATCAATCAAAATTTGATCTGTTGGCTTTAAAATTAAATTAGATTAAATTGAGTTAGACCGAATTTAAATTAGATTAAATTGAGTTAGACCGATTTTTTTTTCATATTTAATCACAAAGCATCTCAATCTTAAAGTGAAAATTAGTTAATAATAAAAATACACTAAAAGTTTAAAAATTAATAAATGCATTTAGTAACATATGCGATTTTTACCTAATCATGTATATTCCAATACTTCGACCAGCTGGCTAGTCTGATTCCTAATACATGAATCTACACGTTTTGTTGATATTGATAATCTGCCTCTTTTTGCATGTTGTGTTATACTAGAAAATCGCAAGTAGCAGGTTAAACAACATGTGGGGTTGCTTAGTAGAAAGAAGTAAATAAGAGAAAGAATAACCCTTTAGGAAAGGATAACATCCTTTGTATCGATCATAATGTTCTTATTATGTCCACACATTTATAAGCAAAATAATTAGAATAGACTTTGAGAAGTAGTAATTAATGTGCATCCTATCGTGTTTGAAACAGACCCTACACATACATGCATAGAGGCTTTATTGACAGATTGGAGCACCCTCTTCTTATTAGGGTGTTTTAACTCTGTTCTTTTTAATTTAGTCTACACGTTTATGTAAATTCTATATAAATATGTGGATAAGATTTAATAGAACAAGGTTAGAATTGATTAACTGAAATAGAAGATCTGATCCCTTTTATTGACATAATCATTACTGGTTCTTTATTATTAAAAAAAATAAGCGGATGTGGTCCCTTTACATCAAACTTTCTGTTCTAATTACTCTATTTCAACTATATTTTATTAAATCTTATCTATACCTTTATGTGAGGTTTACATATATTATAGATAAAAAATTTAATAGGATCTCATTTATACATTTACGTGAGGTTTAGATAAATTATAAATAAAAAATTTAATAGAATATTACATAATACCGTAACGAAAATATAAAATCTGCTCCTCTTTTTTCGACATAATCATTACAGATTGTTTATTATTAAATGAAAATACACACGTGGGAAAATCAAAGATATGATGAGCGGACCAGTCTTATCCCTTTCCCAGTTGTCATTTTTGTCCGAAAAGCAACATGTGGATGTGAATGGAGGTGAAGGTCCGTACCAACTCAGATGTATGTTCATGTACGTTATACTTGCATCTACCGTCCCTTTTTAGATCCTTCCAAACCCACCTTATTATTGAAGACTCAAGTTATAAATTGAACCAATAAAAAAGCTATAAATTTTCCAACAACCAATCCAATCCAATGCAGATTTTTTTAAAAAAATTAATTTAGTGTCAAATTTTTAATTTAATAATTAATTTTTAAATTTTATATAAATCAAATCAAAATTACTATTTTCATTAATGTAACTAATAAATAAACGCTCCTTAGGGGTAGTCGAGTTAGTAAAATAGGAGGGTATAAGGCTAAAATGTTATGTGTTTAAATCTTCCTTACTCACACTCTCTCGAAGACTCGATCGAGCCTGTCGTACAAGACTTGTCTAGTGCAGATGCAACATCCCACTACTATAGAGTACATACCTAAGCTTTTAGGAACGTACCCTACGATAATGGTATGTTGAAGCAATGGCAAATTAACTTACACATGGTAGTGAGTTGTATATTCGAAAGGCGTTCTCATTTCTCTTAAAACATTTGTTTATTTTATTCATTGATTACGTTTACACTGTTCTTCTCAACGATTATTTACAAACTCTACACAAGTGCTAACAATGGTACAAAATGACAACAACTAGTTTTCTTCGGGAGTCAGCTGACGGACCTCTGAGCCATCTCTCAGTTCTTAGACACTCTAAGTTCTAACTATACTTTAAGTCTCCTGTCTCGTACTTGAAAAGCCACATTGTAAATTTTGACGAGTTTTGCAACTCAATGAATGAACCATCATTGATGGATCCACGAGGTCATACAAATATAATACATATATCGCAGTGATTCATTCGTCACATAAGGAGGTATTGAAAGGATAATATAACAGAGGATAATTCGTTTCAACTTGCACATTGTTTCAGACATTACTCACGTAATTGCATGGGACATGCATGAGACTCATATTCATTCTTATTGTTGTGACTGAGA
>JAOQMS010000179.1:3001754-3044678 GCA_027563885.1 Erythroxylum longipes
TATCCTCATGCTCCTCACGTGTACTATTTATCTTCACTAATTCACCATTTGTCATAATTATAATTTGTCCTACATACCTATATGTAATTATATGGATGTGTTAAACCGTATATTATGACCTGTGTCTAATATTCATTAAACTTAAGTCACATAAATGTCTCACTTAACAATATGCATGGGTGGCGGGGTGTTACAGCAGAGTACCTGGTTGGCGTGATTTGTAAATTATTGTGTCAATTCGGAGATTTACCCAATATATATTCAAAGAATAACAACTGCGAGTTCCTCTATTTAAAAAAAACATTTGGTGAAAACAAAACAAATCTCGCAACCTGATTTATGCAAAATTTAAAAAGTTAATAAGTTAAAAAAAATTAGTAATAAATTTAATTTTTTTAAAAAGTTAGACATTATTTAATTTATTATAAAAATATTATTGTAAAAAGACAAAACACCAACCAACACTTTGATGTGGAAAATTTAAATTAATAAAAGGATTGTAGCTTGTTCACATATTATATAATTATATGGTTATTTTAATTCATTTTGCTTTAAGTGTTCTTGGACCGACTTGGCATTATTAAATGAAAAGCAAATCCATTGAAGCAGATACTAAATTTCATTGATGTTGAAGTATGAACTCGAGTGTTAATCATAAACTAATTAAAGATTAGAAGACATTTCACCTTTTGAGAGGATAAAGTATAGATTATGGAATGTTTAGTGTTAAGTATCTTCAACTTGTATTTCATTTCAACCGCTGAAACTTCGGAGTTTGTATCCATTTTCTTGACTAAGTTACGTCGTAAAAGCAATAGGTAATTTTATTAAGTGACTTAACTTCTAGAACATTACAATAATATCAATTTATTAAAAAATTAAATTAACTTTAAGCCTTTAAGATCACCGATTTTTTTTTTGAACGGAAAAACTCGTAGTTGCTATTCTTTAGATGTGCACTAGGTAAACCTTCGAATTAATGCAATAACTTGCAAATCATGCCAACCAGGTACTCTGCACTAGACAAACCCTATACGACAGACTTAATCAAGAGAGTATAAGTAGAGAGATTCGAATACAAAACCTTTTAATCCCATACTCCCAACTTTACAAACTCAACGACCCCTGACGGGCATGAGTCCTATCATACCATTATGTCCTTCACATATTAATTAAAACTAACAAAATCAAATAAAAATTTAAAAATTATTTCAATTTAAGATTAGAAATATAAAATTAATATAAGGTTAAAATTGTTTTTAAACACTATGAAACATTACATTTTAATTTAATTTATATTTTTATTATAAATGTTGAAGTTTATCCACATCTAGATAATCAACTTGTTGCAAGAGAGTTGTTGTATGTATAATTTTACGGCCTCATACGCGATGGTCGAGTTAGTAGAATGAAAAAGTATGAAGGTAAAAGGTCATGTGTTCGAATCCTCCTACTTACACTCTCTCGATCGAGCCTTTCGTACAAAACTTGCTTAATAAAAAATACCTAGTTGGCATAATTTGCAAGCTATTGAGTCAGTCTGAAAATTTAACCAGTGTACATCCAAAAGATAAAAGCCCAGTACTCATCTAAAAGATAACGACTGCGAATTCTTCCGTTCCAAAAAGAAAGTAAAATTCTAACATGTAACTATTGTAAAAATTTAAAACTAGCTTATTTTTCGATTCAATTTTTAGCTTTCTAGTTCAATATTACTTTAATAACTCTTGTTGTTAAAAATAAATCAATTTATCTATTAATTAATCAATTTTTATATATTAATAAATCTTTATAAACTAAAATAAACCAATTAATTTTTATTTAATAATATAATTTTTAATTAAAATTTAAAATTTTCGATAAATGAAGATAATCTCTTTGAATCATATTTTAAATTCTTTAATTTTATTCAAACTTTAGCCCCTTTTAAGATAGTTTAATATTGGTCGAATTTTTTAAACTTTAAGCTTCTTATCTTACCGGTTTAATTTTCGATTAGGTTTTTAAAATATTACTAAAAACCTAGTACAAAGACAAGGAGCATACCAAACTAACTTCACATATCCATCTCAATAATCACAGACTTCATAATTATCAACTGCATACGACCACAAACTTTGAAGATAGTTGTTGTGGAGATTTGAACATCTATCCAGAAAGTCAGTCAAAGCTACATTTGTTTGCCAGGAAAAGAAACTAAAAGTTCAAACAGTTCATTGAAGAGTTACCGAGCTTTGACGCATTTGAGATCGAACTAAATACGTACCCGTTATATATTTGAGTGACCGAGACGGACTTGAACTCGGTGCCATGAAGTGTTCAGAATCCCTCTCAAGTTCCAGATATCTTGAACACGCTCCGGTTGGACGTTTGCTGCTGAATCCACCTGTACATGATGAGAAGAAGAAACATCATGAGTTGGATAATCATAGCTTTGATGACAAGTATATATGGGATTGCATCTGATTTCAATGCCAATAACCAAATTATATCATGAAAAAAGTTCTAACACGTATTTATCGAGCCGGTGCTAAGTAGTTAGGAATTGGTATAACAAGTTCTTCTACTCTGTATCCATCAATCTAATTAGCTGGCAATTTCTTGAGATCTTCCGATTGCATGCATAAAGAGGAGGAGCTCATAGTCTGTAACAACCATTGGTGCAACTGGTTATCCTAAGTGCATAAAAACTATGATGGATGGATGAAACTTTACCGCTTTTGCCACAATTTCCGTGCTTTTTGAGAGTTCGACTGTGACCTCAAACGGCACCCAAGCCCATCTGTCACTACTGATATCATCTGCAATGTATGGAAGACCAGGTTTTTGGTATCTGGAGGCTTCCACCCAGGTTTTGCCACCATCAACAGACACATCTACTCTCTCAATTCCTCGTCCACCTCCTGATGCTGCATATCCACTAACTTTAACCTGCAGAATAAATTGAAAGGAAAAGATTAAAGTGGTTGTATGTCTAAGCAATCACCAGAAACACCTACAGGATTTGAGGGGTATTGTGTTTCATTCCAATAAGAGAACTATAAAATATCACCATTGATCAATGAAATAATCGATGGATAATGACAACTTGCGAACATGAAGATCTCCAAGAATATAATGATTCAAAATAAGACAAAATTTTTAATATGATCCGAGAGATGAATATATGTATGTGTGCACGTCAACTTGAAATAAAATTTACAACGGCAACAACTAACCTTTCCAGGCTTTACTGAAGCTAGATCCTCTAAAGAACAAATGGCACACTGTCAAATAGAGAACAGAAAAAATCTCGTTTGAAAAGAAAATCAAATGAACATGAAAACCAGAAAACCTTCTTATAAGGCCTAGAGGAAATACCTGGACTGGGAAATCCATCTGTGGCTTCCTAGTGGACCAATTGATGTTATCCCAATTCACTGATGGAGGAAACATCTTGTAATCTTTTTGCATAAAGAATCCCTAAAAGCAAATTCTAACATATGATGATTGGAACGGACAAAATATTTTAAAGTTAATTTGACATAAGGCATATCATTTTTCAACCTGGCATTCTTCTGCAGTTATGTTAATATGATCCAACCATTTGACAGAACGGGCACCGATAACACCTGGGACAACCACCCTTAATGGGTAACCGTGGTCCCTGTTTAGAGGCTTTGGCAAAGGTAGAAAGACAGAAGTTAATTTTTGACAGTGAATAGAAACAGCAGACTCAGTTGTATATGTTAGACACAGCCAGCAGACTGTCTTAAAGAGTGCACATGACATTCTGACAAAACCAAATCAGAACAATTGCAGAAAACAATCATCCTTAAATTTTTTTGACATCTGAGAAATTCACAACTTTTGACAAGCAGTACAAATTTCATGATTTCCGTTTCTTCATTCAAATATCTTGAAATGTGTATGCCATGAAACAGAATAACAAACATCTCATGTCCAACGGAGAGATGAAATAATAATAAGACTAAGAATAGTAGTCTCAAAATGTCCAGAAACCACATTGAGTTCTGAGAATAGACACTAATCATTCACAAGGTAAGCGAAAGGCTCACAAAATCCCGTCCCTAAGAGGCAAAACTCCAAAGGAAAAGGAAGAAGACAGAAGTGCTTTTCTGGATGACCATAGTCTACGTGTTGAAAAACAAAAAAGAACATTGTTTTCCTTGTAGAATGTGTGCAAGAGGTAGGAAATGGAACTTGTTTGAACAGAAAAAAATGATCTCCATCATGAAATAATTTAGTAAACAGTAAGAAAAATAAACCTACTAAAGATCAAATTCACTGAAGCAAACATCATTAACCTCTCCATTCAAAAGATAAAAAATCAACACTTACTAACCTCTCCATTCATCTCATATGCAAGCAAAACATCAGAATTAGGGTTTGTGGCCTGACTAAGAGGAATTGATGCCTTGTAGGGTCCTCCATTCTCTTCCTACGCATACCAATATTCGTAGTAAGAAACATATGCACAAACAATTCCAACACAGAGGTACAACAAACAAATAAACAAGTTTCCAAGGACTATTCAAGAAATGTCAGCATTAATACCTTACACTTGTCGATGCTAACAAATTCAACATGTTTTCCACCTGCTCTTGTGGTGCTTGTCAATTTGGAAATGCCAACAAGTTCAAGAACATCAGCCAATTTGGCACCACCCCAAACAGCTGAAAGGTACTCAAATAATTAGAAATGTAATATGTGAACTCTTCCTGAAAAGCTAAGGATCACTTCGTGTTCAATCATTAAAAACACCTAATAGATTACTGTTTATTGCTTTACTTATGTCTGCAATTTTATTTTTCCAAGTATCAACAACATATAGTTAGCAAATTGGACGTAAAGTCCAAACCTAAAACAGTTTGAGTTAATTGATCCTTCCATGTAAAAATCAGCAAAGCATCTATATGAACCATACCAAAAGAATAAGTACTTAAATCATCAAGGAGCATTTAAAACATAGATGTTAGAGAAGGAACAAATATATGCTTGAGTCATAATTCCAAACTCAGAATTCACAAAACAAACCATTTCCTATAGCAGACACATCCCAGCCAACTCCTTTCACAGTTTTCACCTTGCTCATGGCAGTTCTTCTGTTACCAGCACACTATCTCATATGAACCAAATAAAGAAAAAATTAAATCAAATAGTTTAACTAACTGAGTAATCAAGCACAGGCCAACAAATCTGCATTATTCAACATACCTGTAATGTGGCAGTGACATTATATTTTGGAAGCATCCTGTACTTTGACAACATAGGTAAATCCCTTAGATCGCTCTAAACTATAGAAAGGAATTTAAGAAAAACAATGTACAAACAGCTTACCTGATATCTCTCATAAGCATTTCTCTCGGATTATCGATTAGACCACGAATGGATATAGAATATCTGCTCAGGCGAACAGGTAGCAGATAAAAAATTGTTAAGGTTTAAGAAAAGCAGGAACAGAAACAAAGTGAATGCACAACCTTTCAATGTCGTCAATCACAGGGATTGGTCCATGGTTTCTCTTGTAAAACAAATCCACAGGTGTCACGTAGGACCCAATCAACGCTGAACGAGTTGGCTCGGCGTTAAAAGGTTGCTGTATAAGAGTTGAACCAACCATCCATTTAATCTCTTCAAGAATAAGCTCAAAAAATGGTGAGATAGCTCCAAGATACACCTCAAGGACATAGCACAAACAAAAGAACCAAAAGAGCATCCAGTTTTGAAATCAAAAGACAATTATGTAAAAACCTCCAACAAAAGTGTCAACCTTTGACCTCAAAAGACAATCTCTCTACAAGTAACAACAGTAAGATTCCTCACAAGAGGCATATCAAAGATAGCTTTCACAACGTCCATGAGCATATAAACTTAAGGAAGCTCTCTTCTGAATTTTAAAATCATCAAAATCCATGTATCCTGGAATAAGAAATCCCATCGCAGAAATTTTATTTAAACACTCATCCTAGCAGGCCCAGAAAGTTGAAATTCCATACCAGCAAAAAAACAGTCTTTCACCTGGAATCTGTATGGGAGACATATCAAAGCAAAACTAGAAGCCTTTGTGGGAGAGAAAAAACAGAAAACAAAAGCACAATCGTATTGAAAGGATTCAAAGCAAAAGAAGAAGCTTAGAGCAGAGGTGGAAACAAAGCTGGCCTTGGCGTTGATTCGAAGAGAAGGGTGACGAGGTGGTTCTTCCGAGTAATCCGAAGGTCCTCTGATTCCAGGCATTCTCAAAGATTCTCCCTTCAAGCTTCCTGTGCTAAAGCTTGTAATCTATGACAAAAGAAAGCAGACGCACAGGAGAGAATTTTTAAGATGGGATTTTTCTTTGTGATCGGTTGATACGGTGAGTGAGGAGTGACGCCGAAGCTAGTGGAACACACGTGACCTGACAAATGACAAATGTTGCTATCGACCAGCCCGATCAAAAAACCTTGTTTCTGGACCCACATCCCTTGGAAGGACGATGACGACGTGGCACGAGAGGCTCCTTCCTCGGTTACTACGAACTACGAGGTAATAACACCTGGCATCGTCGTCTTCTTTTAATTCTCCTGTTATTGGTTCGGTCTTTTTTGGGGATTTGCTTTCTTATCTCAAATCCATGAATACGCAAACTCATATGAGACACATTGTAATCCAGAAAAAGAACTGTGAATTATGTTAGTTTCAACTGATTTTCCTTTTTTGCGCTAAAAACCAATTTGTCCTTGCATTCTTGGAGCCTGATGCATCAAAAAGTGTTTATTTGTTCACTCATTTGACAGTATCCATCATCAAGATATCAAAGAAAATGACATACATTCATTTATCATTCTCAGAGACAGGGTCCACTTTAGAACTAACCATGCCTTTTAGATACACTGACCCCATGGAATCACTTGAACACGTACTCTTTTCGGTTAACCAGTTTCTACATGTTTTATTAAATCTTATTCGCATATTTTTGTAAACTCCACCTAAATATGTTGACAAATTAAATAACATAGAGTTGAAAAAACACCCTAATGGAGAACAGAGGATCTCGTTCCAGAATCACTAGCTTGTAGTGTGTTTATTAGTCAGAACTGCTAAATGAATTGGGTGCTAAGTTACCATCTCCAAGGAGACTTTGATCTTTGTATAGCCTGGTTGCACTTCCTGTTGCAGCTATTTTTTATCTTTATCAGAACCAGTGTGCTAAGCATTGATTCCACGACAAACAGATAAGCTGTTGCTCAATGGAGGATTTGAATTCGGTCCTGAACTTTCGACCAACTACACGAATGGAGTTCTGCCAGATCAAGCACCTAGTCCTGATTAGTCCCACTTGAGACATTGTGTCCATGCAAGCCGCGGTCAAACGGATAGACTCCAACTCCAAGGACTTCGTACAAGGCAATGCTGCAATACAGATCGTCTCGTCTAAGGAGCCTCAGCTCAGCTGAGACGCAAACTAAACTGAGAAAAAGGTTCTGCATGCGCTTAAGAGTTTATTTGAGGTGAAATTACGAAGGAAGTCCACGTCTTTTAGCAGATTTTAGCTGCCGTGGTTTTGTTTCTTTTCCCTGAAAATTTAGGATGAAGTTGTGCTTGAGAGCCAAAACAGTTTCACTATGAGGTAGATTTGTGGTGGTTGTTTCCACTTAGAAACATCAAAAGTAACAGATCACAGGAGCCTTTGTAGTACTTACTGTATTATAGTTCTTCAACAAGCAAAGCTATTAAAGAAGGTGCAGGTCCTCTGGTACCACCAAGATTTCCCCTTTCCCTGACTAATATACACCAACCAACTTGCACCAGTGGACTCAAAAAGGGCAATTCACAAGAGTAAGTTGTAAATGCTATTAGTTGTAAATGCTATTGTATTACTAGAAACAAAAGCAGATGAACATTCGGGTTTCTCCAATTCAATGTGGTTACTATACAAAACTTTCTTTTTTTACAGGTTGACCTTCAAAGCAAGCCATCGTATTAATTTGCTATCGACAGTTCCTGCGCCAGGAATAGGATAAATCAAAGTCTCTGTAGCATATATTTTACAGATGCTTTACCTTGATCATTTTGTTTTATAGATCTGTGCTCCTTCGTACTGCTGCATCGACGTAATTCTTTTCAGATGGATGAAGTATGATTCTTAAACAAGGATCCTGAACCATGTCAACAGAAAGTTCAATCACCACTAGAGCATCATAACTACTGCACACAGTGGAGACATTTATGAGAAAACGTAAGGCCTTGCAGCAGCAAAGTCTACATTTTAAGCACGTCATCGCAGTAACCCGGTTGGCGAGCCTAATATACTAACAGCAGTCAAGAATAAGACATTTTGATGAATGAGTATTAAAAAAGATACAGTTTTTCGAATTCAAAGAGTATACTTGCAGTAATACCTGTTCTCTTGTTTAGAGTTCGACTGTTCCTAAGCCCGAGCTAAACTTTATGTGGAGCGTTTGTCTGCAAGGCACGTTTCAGAATAGATTTGTAGGCTTCACTTCTCGACCACTCATCAATTTCACGAGCACGTAGAACAGGAAGAGGATGTGAAAGTTGCCTAGTCTGAGCATTTCTGTAGAGAACCAACATGTCAAGCACAGACTATCGATACACATACTTATTGATGTTGTGTACATAATTTTGCTCACCTAATGTACCAGCCAACTGGACTTGAAGAAGCTTGGTCATAAGAGCGAGCTTGTTCCAAAAATGCATCCACATTTAATTGATCAGCTAATGACGGGCTTCCCCCAGCTAATTTCATCAAAACAGAGATGACCACCTCTTGTAGGAGCAGAAAATAATCAGAAACTGAAGAAGAATATACAACAAAATAATTTTTTTCTGCAGTTCCAAGGCCTAGCAATTTATACCTTAGGGTCCTGAGCAACAAGAAGGGCTGCACGATCACAAGTTAGTTCTGCTGCTCGTAGCCAACGAAAAAGCTGTTCTTCTAGGTTCTGAGCTATCAACCTACCAAGTCCTACAAAATTAACAGAAACAAGAGTTTCAATCCATCCGTAGATTCAGTAATTCTGTAATCTAAGCCAACTACCTAAGAAAAGATTGCCAAATAATGAAGCTAATAGGCATATTTTATTACATAAATCATAAGTTTGCTCCTTAAAGAATGTGAAAATGTCACAAGAAATGAAACTCATGTGAATCATTGTCGCCATTTGAAGTGGTTTGAAACTTACAGTTTCAGAACCAAATGCTCTGTTTGGATATATAACTAAAAGCCACCAAAAACCTTGAAAATGTTGTTCAAGGAAACCATTATTCACAATAATCATTCAACAAAGCTTATATGAAACCCCCGGAGCTAACTCAATTAGGATAATGCAGCCTCCCATCGAACCAAAAAGAGAGGAATTCTCACAATTTTGAAAGTTAGCAAGATCTACAAGATCTATTCTTGAATACACATTAAGTTGTACTTTCAGAGTCCACATTCCATATACCTCTATATGCATGTCAAGGCTTGATTTGATGGGGAAAAAAAATGACTTTGGAACCTAAAACAAAGATAACAACACCAAAACACCTACCAGGAACAGTATAGGCTCCGAGCGTAAGAATGTTTGCAAATGTAAGCCACACGCCATGATCACATTTCAGATGACCCAGCTCATGAGCCAAAACTGCCTAACTTAAAGCACAAGACCACCAATTAGTAGTCTTTCAGTTAAGTGCATAAACAAATCAGGCGTATATATAGCTTTAACTAAAAACAAACAGTGGATAGAAAAATGATAAAGAACCAACTATCACTAAGAAGTATATTCAAAGTCCAAAACCTTGTCTGTGAATCTAATAAGCACTATTAATCTGCTGTAATAGTCTGACTGGAGAAAATATAATTGATAGTTGTAAAGATGTTTTGATGAAGAACCAATGCAATACCTGCAGCTCCTTCCGCGTCAAAAGCTCCACTAGGCTGGTGTGCACCACAATGAATGGCTTTTTCCCACTTATAGCTAAAGTATAAGCATTTGGTAGAGGACTTTGCCGCACATATAGGTCAGGAGCTTCAATGTTCAGTATCTCTGCTGCCTCAGTCATCAATTTATGAAGTTCAGTAAGCTGGAAAAAAGTTAAGACAATTGGATCAGCAAACAAGTGCTGTAATCCCTGTGGTTTAGAGGGCATCTGTAATTAGAGTAAATAAGGAAGTACAAACACTTGATATGAAAACAAATTAAAACAATCATAATGCAATCAATCAACCGGTGCTGTCATATTGGAGATGGATTAACAAGAATCCAAGCGACCAAAATTGTGACACTCAAGTTTCAGAAGTGCATCAGAATGGCAGATAGATTTAAAATATCAGTTACCATCGAATCAAAGATTTATCTGCTTAAAATGCCCTGACATTAAAATCAAGTAAGAAAAATATACACTAGGAATAAGAGATACTTATCGTAGAGTTGAAAAAGAAAATGGTCACTTTTAAGATATATATAATAAATATCTTAACAAAGAAAATGGTCACTGTTAAGATATATATAATAAATATCTTAACAATCACCTCCTTTTTGGCATTTTTGTCACAAATAAGAAACTTCCCTTAAATAAAATAATTGGACATATAATTCATCCTTAATCCAACATCAAGTTCCATGCATAAACAAAAGTATCCAACATTCACAAACAGCTCAAAATAGCCAAACACAAACCCAAGTCATCCCCCCCTTTGGGACAAAGGATGCCAAAAAGAAAAGTTAAGAGGCATCAGAGAATCGAAGAACCCGCTGTTTCAGTTGACGAAGAGCATCAAGACCCACTTGAAAAATGCCTTCAATCTACTCAATTTCAGTAAACAAAGTTGCATGAAAATTGATAGAGGAAGTCCCCGAAGCATCTTAAGGACTAGGTGAAGTATAGGGCAAATCCACAACCTGTGGTTGCTTAAAAATTCTTGGCGAGATGTTCATCAAGTTGACTGGATCAAGTATACTCATCTCCAACCGAGGGACATCATTGGCATATAAAAATTGAGAAATCAAACAATGAAAATAAAGCAGTGAATGCGTCTTGACTCCAATAGCCAGCATAGCTTCAATTATAAGTCGCCCCAAATTGAAATTCACCTAGATGGCTAGATAGCAATTGCATAGACTAGTTTTGCCTGCGTTAGATAAACTGAAACAACATGTGTACTGGGCATCCAGTTAGTTAAAATTTACTTATAAATCACAAAATACTTTTATGTCAGCATAGATGAGCGTAGCACCGAACTAGATGGCCAAGTAGTTAACTTTCCTCCAATTAACACAGTAGTTATCAGATCATTCAAAATAGTCCAATTATCATCATAAATTTGATCTCCAATCAGATTATCAAACCTCATAAAAATATTCAGTCTATCAGCATCAAATTGAATCAGCCTACCCGCGCACATACACCAATTTATAACTCAAAGCAGTATCAGTCAACAAGTCACCAGTCAAATTGCCAAAAAATTCTTTTAACAATTCAGCATCATAATGTCCTGGTAGCAATGCAGCTTGCAATAACTTCCTCTCAGATAACAAAACATCTAATCGATACTGTTGAAATTCATCTAAATTAATTTGGTGGTCAAAAACTAACCCGATATCAGTGAGAGTCTCCCATTTATGTTCAACTTCGAAAGAATAAAATTTGAACGATCTCGCATTGTCCACTGACAATCGATCAGAAGAAATTCGCCGAGGTGGGTGGACTGTTTTCCAAGCTCGCTGCTTAGTTCATTTCCAAGTGACCGTAGGAGGAGCAGTTTGTGGAGCAGCTATAGTGGGAATCTTGTCCGAATCCGATGAAGAGTCTTCGACCATGGAGAGCAACACCCCCATGGCATCATCACATTCTGGTGATCTATCCCGAACCGAGGTGGTGTCGGAAATTTCAATAGGAGCAGCTAAGGACGAACCAACCCCAGGTATCGGGTTCAGCAGTAGACGATTGGAACAACGAATGGGTGCCACAGGTGGTTTCTCCATAACCGAAGAGGAAGATTTCTGGTTGCTGTTGCCCATTTTGATGACTAACAGCAAAAACTCAAACAAATTCAAGGATTGACGCTGGCGTAGAGAGAGAGAGAGCTGTACCTGAGAGAGATTCCCAAGAGTTAGAGAGAGCCCACATGGATGAGAGTGAGAGAGAGTCTTCAATGGAGCCCAAAAACTCAAGAAGATGTAGAATACAAGTGAAAAGAGTCTTCAATTCAACCAAATAGAGGCTTGGGTGACAGCTGAGGGCGTGAGAGGAGTGATGCATATTCGGCGGCAGCAGGAGAAGAATATAAAGGGGGTTAGGGATTTTAATCCTTATTGATAATCTAATTGCAGATCAAATCTATGATGATAAGTGAATTGTTTCGAATGATCTGATAGCTACTGTGTTAACTGGAGAAAAGTTAACTGCTTGGCCGTCTAATTCGGTGCTACGCTCCTTTATACTAACACAAAAGTATTTTGTGATTTATAAGTTAATTTTAACTAACTGAATGCCCAGTACAAATGTTGTTTCAATTTATCCTGTGCAGACAAAACTGGTCTATGCCATTGGTATCGGGGTGAATTTCAATTTGGGGCGACTTATAATTGAAGCTATGTTGGCTATTGGAGGCAAGTCACATTCCCTGCTTTATTTTCCTTGCTTGATTTCTCAATTTTTATATGCCAATGGTATCTCTCGGTTGGAGACGAGTATAATTGAACCAGTCACCTTGATGAACATCTCACCAAGAATTTTCAAGCAACCACGGGTTGTAGATTTTCCCTACACTTCACCTGGTCCTTCAGATGCCTCGAGGACTTCTTCGATCAATCCTCATGCAACTTTGTTTACTGAAATTGAGCGGATTGAAAGCATTTTTCAAGAGGGTCTTGATGCTCTTCATCAACTGAAGCAGTAGGTTCTTCGATTCTCTGATACCTCTTAACTTTTCTTTTGGGCATCCTTTGTCCCAAAGGGGGAGATGACTTAGGTTTGTATTTAGTTATTTTGAGTTGTTTGTGAATGATGGATACTTTTGTCTATGCTTTGAACTTGATGTTGGATTAAGAGGGAGTTCTTTTCTCATGTAAATTATATGTCCAATTATTTCATTTAAGGGAAGTTTCTTATTTGTGACAAAAATGCCAAAAAGGGGGGGATTGTTAAGATATTTATTATATATCTCATTATTTAATTTTGGTCATCATCATTATTGGATCTTCAAGATAATGATTAAAAATCCAAATTAAGATGAGGTGTAACCAAGCAATACTTCTTATTTGAATTGGATTTTTGGATAAGGGTTGAAATGACAAAGAAGTCCATCTTTAATAGAAGTGTGTGTGGATCACGCTGGTGGATGGAAGGACATCATGAGATTGTTGCAGATTGTGTTGTGTGCGTGCATGACTCCAAGTCTAGACTTCTTGTGTGCGTGACTCTTACGTCTAGATTCCTTGCGTGTGTGACTTTGTCTTTTGCATTATTTCGGGTTGGTTGCAGGGGTGTGTGAAGTGAGGCTATGGTCTAATTGTTTTGGTGATAAAACAAAGTGCATGAAAGCACTAACGTGGCGATCTCTATGTTGATATAATTTCATCTTGAGCTGTAACGTTTGTTGATTGATTTCTTTGTGGGTGCGACATCTTGGAGTGGTAACGACTGAGTGTTGTTTTTCGTTGTGTGGCTCACGGTTGGGTTGCTCTGCATATTGTGTGTGATTTCTGCCAAGGTTAATCGTGGTGTGGGGTCTGCTAGATTTTGTGTGAAGGCTTGTTTGGGTGAACTGTCATACTTGACGTCTTCTTGCTGCAGCTGTGAGTTAATACTGCTATTTGCGTAAATCAGCCTATAGTTTGTGGTGACAACTTTCAAACCTGTTTCAGTAGAGCTGAAACTATCGGAAAGTTGTTTTTCTTTTGTTTCTCAAGTGTTCTCACTCATGTTGAATTTTGTTTAATCAGTTATTCATTTATTGTTCTTTCGTTAACAGAAAGTTGAGAAAAATCTTTTGTTGAGGTTAACACAAGTTGGTCGTATTAGTGGGTGTGAATCACCTTCACGGATAATGAGGATAAGGAATAGTGTCAAGGGTTGAATGATGTCCACTCAGTAAAGCCTTGTATAAAACAATTGTCGTTAGTGAAAGTATTAAGCTGGCTATGGGTTCCGCAGACGTAGGCAAAATATGTCGAACTACGTTACCAAATTTCGATGTTGATTTATATTTGTGAGTTTAACTTTTCTGGTTTTTAATTATGCTAGAAACAACTGCGATAAATCAAAGATTTTGCGAAACTACTAGGTTCTTCGGGATTTTCAATAACAACAAACATCATCTAACAATATCTATGCAACAGTACCAGCTGCTTCAGAAAAAGAAAACCAGGAAAGTACCTGATTGTTTGAAACCTTAACTGAAGTCCCAATATTTTCAAGAAGCATGATTTGCTCTGTCACAGTTCCTGCAATCATACACACAAGGAAAAGTTTTATGAGAACATAAAAAGAAGGAAGCAAGTAGTTAGAAACCAAGTAGTCAAGAAGTACCTAACAAAAAATAACCAAAGCTTCGACCAAAAAAGGAACTAAGGACATAGGTGCATGAGAAGGAATGAAATTTGAAGAAATATGATGTGGAAATGGTCAGGTAGCTTCATTCAGATTGTCATAGTAGACAAGGAGAGAAATATGGCAAAAAGAACCAATCACAGAAGACAAGATTAAGTGAACCATCAATACAGATAACATTTTCCCAATTAAATGATGGTGAGTAAGCAAAGCAGGAGGCTAGAAAGGAGGTTCTGAGTACCTAACAAAAGCTTTCCAAGCTCATTTAACCCAGGAATCATTCTCAGGATCAGCGTGTTCTGGAGTTAATACAAAGGAAAACACAAAAGAAAGATAAATGTCTCAGTTGGACAGCAAAAGAAATTGGCAGGTAAAAATTTAGAAACAGAAATATAAAAAAGACATGGCCAACATGATTTCTCTCCTCAACCGCATGAATCGAGTGACAACCTATTCAGTATGTAATAACACCATCATGATCATCATGCCGTGAGTTAAAAATAAGGGAATCGTAACATCTTTCTCATCAATCAAAAGCAAGTTATATATAACAAAACAAAAGAGCAAACAAACAGTGAATGGATAGGATAACGAGCAATACCTGCTTATCGAGAGGATGCCTAAAATCATCAGCATCAAGGTCGCGGAAGACTAGAGAAGAAGGAGACGAAGAAGCGGTAGCTCTTGAAAGTAGAGAAACCCTTGCAAACTTATATTTGAACGAGGAAAATCCAACAGAAATTGGATTATACAAAACCCGACGAGGAAAACCGATAGAAGAAGAATCAGTACTTCTCTTTTGAGGCAAGCAGAGAGAGGAGAGAGGCACAGATGCCATCGAACAAGACTAAAGCAGACTTGTGTGCTCACTTTGTTTTGGAAGTATAAGAAAAATCAAAGCTTTAGCTCTGTGAATAGCAGAAGAGTGACAGTTACAGGCCCTTAGGCCTTAACCGATATTTTTGAGGCGTGCGAGTTGCGACTCTGTAACTTGGTGTCCAGAACGGTTGGACTTTTGTGTGGAGGTGGACCCACCTCCAATTTTTTATAATAATAAAATCATTTTCTTTATAATAAAAAAGTCTATTTCGTACGTTTTCTTTCGTCCAGTTTCTGGAATCTGCTAACAGAGCTCTGCCTCCACTTCTCTTTGTCATAAAGATCATAACTTTTTCTCTTCCAAATGTTAGTATTGGTTCTCTTATCGACTAACTAATGCCAACTTCATCAATGGAAGTTTTCGATTTCTTGTTCTGTTAAAGATTGGTTCTTTATGTATAAAGATCGTTACTTTTATGAAAATGTTTTAACTTGGTTAACCTTATATACCCTGTTTTTCACTTTTTCTTGAATAATTTGATAATGAAGGAGGAATTCGGTGAATCGACCGCCAACACCGGATGATACGGTGGAGGATCAGGAGGGGAAACCACCTTCGCTGCAAGATATTATCAACATTAAGGTAACCCTCAAATGCCCTTCTCTTTTCTTCCTCATATCCGTTAACTAACAATGTGTGATTATTAAAACGTCAATTTGTGAGTGTATAGTTGGTTGAGAGTGGAGAAAAGGAACGGTTGATGGATCTCCTTAGGGAAAGGCTTATTGAGTGTGGTTGGAAGGATGAAATGAAAGCTCTTTGCAGGTTTCGATCTCCCTCTATTTGTTTCTTTGTTTTTTCTTTTTGCTTCTTTTCTTTCAGTTTTTAAATAAGAGCAAGTGATTGGGGGTTCCCTCCTAATATATTTGTTGATTAAATGCTTAGAACATGAGATGTTTGTCAGAAAATGAGGATAAAAGGGCGTTAGACTGTAAATGGCATATACATACTTCTGCTGAATTAAGTTGTATATTTAACCAATCCCATTTGGTCCCTTGTGCTATTCTTTTCCTTTAAGGAGACAACTTTTAGTGAATAAAACACAGTTCAGGTTGAAAATGTAGGAAGTTTAAGGTTTCCGAAATCAAAGACTGCCATTGATAGATTTGCTTACCAGCTTGGGATTATTCCAGCTTTCCTGTTTCCGTGTTTAAGCAGTCTTTCTTTTATTAGGAAACTACTTTTAAAATTATTTGGTATCATATTGAATGACTAAATGTTTGTTACTACTGTCGGGCATGTTTCCGCTCCTATATTACCGTCAGGCATATTTACTGAAACTTTTTCGCAAGAGCTTCTGCTGGAATGTTATTCCATGTCTAATAATATATAGTTTGGAAGTTCCAAATTGATGAGTGAGACAGAGGCTGTGTGTCAATCCTGTCGCTGCAAACATGTAATTAGAATTTGTATTCCCACTTCATGGCAGTCACTGGAATAGGCATTAATGCAATTTCCGGGAATTTTGAGTAGAACCTGAGCTATTATTGTTTCCCGAGTGGTGTTTTCTCATTTTCAATCTCTCTTTTGACTTACATTCCATTGCTTTGATAGTTTCCTATGTTATCATTTCAGCACTTGGTTTACTGATGAAGAAAGCCATTAGTTTCCTTTTCTGTTGGTGGAACTAAATTCTGAACATGGGATCCTCTCTCCATTTTGGTTATTGTAGGTCATTTATAGAAAAGAACGGAAGGAATAATGTTACAGTGGATGACCTCATACATGTAATTACACCTAAGGGCAGAGGTGTGTATTTCTCTGTAGCTTTTGTTGCAATATCTACAAAGGAAACTTCTTTTATTGTTATAGGAAGTTGATGTATATGATTTGCTGATCAGGAACTGAATATTTAGTATCAAATATTCTTATGTTCTCCCATTGCCTGATTACTTAGGCTTTCATGTTGTCATGCATATCTTACGTTTTTGTGGTTTAAGTTTATCTGTACTCTATTGCTGGTATACTCCATTCTTTTCCAGTTCTGTTGGAACTACTTAACCATCATTTTCCTTCATTATATTCCTCTGTCTGAAAGTTGCCTATCCTTGCCTTTGTAGCATCTATCCCTGATTCCATAAAGGCCGAGCTGTTGCAAAGAATTCGTACCTTTCTCGTTCAAGCTGCTGTTTGATATATCAATCCCATTTCAAGCAGTTGTCTAGAAGGAAATTCAAGTTGCTAAGAGAAATTGAGCCACTATCTACCGTCATCCAACCTAGGAAGGAATCAGAGTGGAGGTGTATTTGATTTTCTTCGAACAAATAGATGAAGCTAATCCATAGTTGGAAAAACTTTGACACTTGTGATGTATCTGTATAAATCCTTCATTTGTCCTTGTTTCTTCCCAAGTTAGGCATCACATTATAGCTTATAACTACCAACTTCACAAGCTCTGTCTTCACTATGACGCTGGTAAATTGTGTGTTGTATCCTGGTTTTTATGTTCTCCTTATTGTAGTTAGATTTCAGATTAACATAAGCCAAGAGGGTTTTTCCTTATGCCTGTGGTAGATAAAAAATATTGAAACTTGGAACTAATTTGTCTTGCATCTTCTTTTTCATTTTCTGTACTAACGAGCGTTTCATATCTGCTCATAAGAAGGAAACTGGACGAGCTATTGTTTTTTCTTAAATTTTGCTTTCGTTTTCGTTTAGTCTAGCTAATATAGCTAGTGTTTTTGTTTTTCTCGTCAATGAGCTTCATTTTTTGCACGTATGTTATCAGTTTCTTTCATTCTGGAGGAAATGGAAAGTCAGTAGGATACCTTGGTGGCCAGCAATAAGCAATGAACTTACTGTTAGCCTGAAAGACAGTTTTCGTGGCAAGCTAAACAGGAAACAAACTATTACAAGATACAAGTAATGTAGCATTTAAATTCTCACTTCCTACTTTGTAGGGGAATAAAAACTTTAACCATTAACAATAGATTTTTATGTAATGCGATCAGAAAGTGTTAACACGTTCGGTTCACATGCAGAAGATAAGGTCTTCAGGTGCCTCGCACTCCTGAGGACCTGATGGTTACACATCGGCCTTATCATTCTCTTCTACATGTAGCCAATCTTGTCTACAAGATTGATAACAATATGCAGAAACTATGGCAAAGCCTTAACTAGAGGCAAAGATTAACAAGCATCTTCACGAGACACAGACATAGGTAAAGCTTCAAAAGCATCTTCACGAGACACAGGCATACTTATTCAACTGGCTCACACGCCATTCCTAACCAGACTTGAACCCCAAGCTTGCGCTGTAAGGATAATCTGTGAAAAGCAGGCACCTTGTATGCCCCACAAGGCCTATAATAAATGCAGATTCTTAAAGAAATTGACTTAAGCAGTTGAGCTCGCTTGTTCACAAAGGTCTAACAAATCCAGGGTCTGCAGCAACACAATAACGAAAAATTGTGAGCACGGCCTAAGAGATTAAAAGTTACAAGTGAACTGAAATTTACAAGTACCAACATGTGAACCTTTCATACCTCAGGAACTGAAAGTTCAAGACGGAACTTGGGGCCATCATAATGATGCAAGACAGGCCTAAAGGCATCTTCTTCCAAAGGCTTGCAAAGTTTTCTAACACGGATTCTCACCTAGTTATTATGCATAGAAAAGAATGTCGTGAATCAGATACATCAAGTAATGCATTAAAACAACTCTGCAATGTAAATCCAACGCTTACCTGAGCAGGAAATCTCGACTCCCCTTTACACTTTTTATCTTCCCACGCGGTTGGATCAATGTTAGAACCACCAAAAGTTGCTGCCTGTGCACAAATTACAGACTCTAAATTAAGTAAAAATGTGCTAAAATTATTCATGATATCCAAACCATATGATGTATAATTGATGAAATGTCATTTTGGCTCTTTTTTAAGAGCAAATCCCAAATCTTTAGAGTTCTGCTTTTCAACATCATGGATACCAATTAAGCAACCTCTGACCTGAAAGGCAGTCATATCAGAATGAAGAGTATGATAGCCTGAAGCGAACCACAGGAAACTATTTGGCAAGTGGGCATGAAGTTTGAGTGCAAACCTCAAAGATACCATGCAATTGATGGGTAGTGTAGTTGTATAAAAAGAGTGGAAGACCAGGAGTTATAGCCCGAACAGAATCCCTGTATCTTGGAGGTAAACCTACCAAATGAGGATAAAAACAATTAGATTCATCTGCAAAAGGGGAAAAAAAAAGTTGGTAAAGAAAACAAAAGCAATTCGAAGTCATTCAAGGATACTAGTCCATCAAAAGTAACATCAGAAAGCTCAACTTCTGGACAGGATCTCAAGTTGCATCTAGTGGGAGTATACAATTAGTAAAATCATTTCCTTCATCAAGATTTCATATACAAGCACAAAATGCACGAAAGAGAATGAATGTGGTAAGTACCAAAAAGCTGGCGTTTTAAATCTTCCTGCATTGTGTCATTGTTACAAACAAAGATATAACCTCCAAGAACCTCATTTCTTGGAAGTGTCTCTGAAGCGGGCAAAGTCTTGAACCTCTTGTCAACTGCATTGTTTCCATTATTACTCTCGATGGTGATGTTATTGTTGTTGGCCTCCTTACTAGTCAGAATGTTGCCACTATGTTTACAGCCAGTCAGATTTCCAATGTTGTTTATGCTGCATTTCTGGTAAACCGCATTCATGTTAAGAACTGTGTTCCTCAAAGAGCTTTTGCTCACATTTTCTCCCATCTTGGAGTCCAAGTTCAACATATTAAAGTTAAGGCCCTCAAACTTGTTATCTTCCTGGAATCCAAACCTATCCGTTGGCCTAATTTCGGCCATGCCCTTAGAAAGATCAAGGTTGTTCACACGTTCACCTTTCGACCTTGTCTGCTCAGCCAGTTTAGAAGCAGCCATTAACCACTTACGATCCTCCGCGACTTTTGATTGCCCTCGAAGCTCATCACCTAACTGCCAATAGCTGTGCAAGGTCTCCATCCTTCGAGTCCTGACAAGGTAGAAAACGAGGTAGATTTCATAAAACTGCACTAGAGAATTAATCAGAAAAGATCAGTTGAAAGTTACATAATAAAGTAAACGACTGTTATGTTGTGGGAAGCTAAGGTGTAAACGCTCCAAAAAATGCAAACAGAATTTAAAGATTTACAACAAGAACAAACAACCTGTGAAAAGATACAGTTTCTAACCAATCCCCGTACTTCACTTATACAAAAGAGCTTTCCTAAATATACTCGTGTCTAGATTATAAGAACTCCTGGAAAAGGCTAAAACTCGGTAAGATGCCAAATGCAGATCCCAATAGTTCCAGCACAAAGCAGTGAACCAACAAAATGATTTTAAAAGAATTAAAAGAAAAACATGAACGAAATTCTAACTCTATGTCTTCAAAACCCTTTAAACTAAACAGAGTGACTAAAGGCCACCAGCAGATCCAATCACGTCAGGAAAATCAACTTCAACCCAGATGCTTTAAGAATCTGCTTTCTATACTCTAAGCCCTTGAAACTGTATATGTAGAAGAAAGTAATCTTTTTTCTTTTCAGAGGGAGAGAAACAGACAGAGCACAAGATTCAAACTTCCTCTTCCAAGATAATATCCCCTTAAAAAAATTGTATCTACACTAACTATGAACAACATTTCCTAAATCCAACGAATCGGTAACTCCAAAAGGAAAAGGAAAAATATAAAATCTCCAGGACCATGCCAACTCAAGACCCGTGCTTGGCAAAGGAAATACTTGAAAGTCAAAGAAGAAAAGAAAACAGTACAGAGAGGTAAGTAAGCTTGGACCTTTGAAGTTAACCAGAGATTTTGAAAACGAGTATGCAGTTTACATTATTAGAAGACACAACCCTAGATTTGAGGATCTATAGATCCCAAGGACAATTGAGAATTGGGAAATAATCGAGCACCGTATTTTATAATTGGCATGTTATTCCGGAAATACCCTCCACCGTGAAAGGGGCATCTCTTGAGCTAATAATAATATGCCTACCTTACTTTTGCAATTTTGATATACATTTTTAATTTCTTCTAAAAAATAAATTTTGTGATATATTTAAATTCAAAATTTCTTGTTTATTAAATTATTGTAAAACTATCAATGATTAAAAAATTAAATCGGTTCGACCAATTCAACCGTAAAAACTTTGAATCGACTAACTCTTCAGTTTAGTTTTTAATTTTCTATTTTGATTTACTTTAATAACTTTTATTATTAAAATTTGATTGATTTATTAGTTAATTGATCACTTTAGTAAATTAATCAATTTTTATAAATAAAAATAAATAAAATAATTTTTATTTAACAATTTTTTTCCAATTTAACGTAAAATTTTTCAATGCGTAAATACAATTTTCTTTAATTATATTTTAAATTTTTTAATTTTATACAATTTTTAACTCATATTATGATGGTCTAATACTGTTTGAATCTTTTAAACCTTATGATTTACAAGTTTAATTTTCGGTCTAATTTTTAAAACATTGAAAATTATCGTGTGATTACTATTGTACAATTATTTTAATTTTATTAAAATCAATTGTTATTAAAAAAAATTCAAAGTTTTTTTAGTTAGTAATTATGAGCATTTTTTGTAACAACAAAAAATAAAATAGAATTTTACCTTTTTATTTTATAAAATTTTGTAATAAAGAGGGTATTATTGTAATTATAAATTTTTCAATTTGAATTTGCCACAAAATAAAAAATAAAAAAATCTTTTAAAATTAGCTGGCAGATCAACTTTCTGTCTTTCTGCGGCAACCTTTCCTTAAAATTGTCACTTTTCTGATGCCATTGTCGTTTGTCTACATGTGTCTATGTTTATTGTTCCATAATTATGCAATAAATCGACACCAAGCACCAAAATGTGTAATAAAATAGATACGGTTAATTTAATGTCCACAGCATATAAGATTTTTCGATTTTAGAAAATCTAAAAAAGGTTATAATATATGCTGTTTTTTTCATATTTTATAAAAAAATATTTTTAAAACATAAATATGTGATTTTATTAAATTTAATATACAATAAATCTTAATCTAATGTAATAATATACAATAAATATTAAATTTATGCCTATAACTGCAAAGTATGGTTGTGTCGGGTTAGTTGGAGGCATTGACAATTTTTATATAATATAAGTAGAGTTCTTCAATCACTTTCCAAACCAACCATATAAGATTGTGCAAACCTATGGTACTAAATAATTTGGTCCATCCATATTGTATTTATAGATGGGTATACAATCCTTTTTTTTTTAACGGAGGAATCCGCAGTTGCTATCTTTTAGGTGCACACTAGATAAACTTTTGGATTAACGCAATAATCTGTAAATCACGCTAACCGAATACTTCGTATTAGGCAAACCCTATACGACAGGCTTGATTAAGAGAATATAAGTAAGGAGATTCGAATACAGGAATTTTTGACCTCATACCTCCTACTTTACTAACTCTACTATCCCCTAAAAAATTGGGTATCCAATACGGTAAAGAATAAGATACAAATGCTAAGTGATAAAGGCAAAGAAATGTAATTTAAATCTCAAATTTTTAATCTAAATATACCTTTAACTTTAACATTTTAGAGTATTCAAATTCAACTTCCTAGGAGGCAGTTAAGTTGGTAGAGTGGGGGGTATGAGGCTAAAAGATATTGTGTTTGAATCCCCTACCTACACTTTCTCGATCGAGCTTATCATACAAGGCTTGTCTAGTGCGGAGTACTTAGTTGATGTGATTTGCAGGCTATTGTGTCAATTCGAAGATTTACTCAATGAACATCTAAAAAATAGCAACCATGGGTTCCTCTGTTCCAAAAAAGAAAGTTTTCAAATTCAATCTTAATATTTTTAAAACTTCAAAATAGACTGTCGCATTATTTTGGAATATGTAAATTGGGTTAGAAAAACCCAAGTAGTGACTGGTCCAGTTATTAACGCACCGGGTTTGCCTATAGGTCAACTTGTGAGTTGGAACTCATTGCAGGAGGATTGGATAAAATTAAATACAGATGGAGCGGTCCAGCACCGATCGTCTATTGGAATGACTGTAGGTTTAATTCGAGACTGCACTAGACAATGGTGTGGCGAATTTATGCACAATATTAGAGAATGCTCTCATTTGCTTGCTGAATTATGGGGAGTGCATGGAGGGCTTAAATTGACTTGGGACCTTGGCTATCGAAAAATTATCCTAAAAGTGAATTCGCTAGAGGTAATTAATATTCTTTTATCCTCTGAATAGATGCTAATTGAGGCTACTTTTTTGGTGCAGAGCATACGAGACATGCTGGGTCGCGATTGGGATGTGCAGTTTCAACACGTCTATCAGGAAGAGAATCAGAGCGCTGACAATCCAGCTAATTTAATTTTGCGAGCACGACCAGGATTGAATGTACTTCCAGAACCTCCGATAGAAACGCTGATTTTTGTTTAACAAGATAGTCAAGGAGTTTTATATCACTGTGGTATGTTGTAATTTATGTTTTTAAAAAAAATTGGTAATAGAACTCCACCATCATACATTGGTCAGATTATATCATATAAATCTTATTAACTAATTTTTAATAATATAAAAATGTCACATAATGATATAATATTTAATATACGGGTATTTCATTTCATTGAATTTTCTATCAATTAAAATTTTATTTTTATTGTTTTAACAATATTAAAACTAAACTTAAATGCTCTTAAATATTAGAATTCATGTTATATTTTAATTAAAAAATTTGATATCTAAAATATACTTTTAGTCAATTGTCAAATCATTTATTAACTTATTTTCACACTTTAAAACCTATAAAATAATGTCATATGGTGAAAACAAAATACATATGTTTATAAAATTTTTAAAAGATGTTTATAAGTTTTAGGTTTTATCATAATTTATAAACAATATCATTAATTACTTTAACTATTAAATATTTATTTATTTATATTAACAAATAACTTATATTCTCTATTTTTTAAATAATTTATAAAATACTTATTTAAAAAATAATTAATAAAATATTTGGTTCATATTTTTATCTTACCACGTGTAATACGTAGCACAGACCTTATTACGTATTTAGGATCTGTCACGAAATGATTAAAAATGAAGGAATGCGGAATACTTGATTTTGATTCCATCTCTTGTTCTGAAGTAGGTTTCAGGCACTAAATGAACTCCAATCTCTCAGGACCTTTACAAAAAGTATTCACTGGCACATGATTTAGGTCTTTCTACAATTTTCTCAATACGTAAGCTCTCTTAACGGGTTAGAGAACCGTATACTTACGATTGATATGAGCAACTGTAGGAGACCTTAATCTATATATATAACTTCCATATTGAGCTTTCTTAATAATTTAGGTCTTTTTACAAATTTCTCAATACGTAAGCTCTCTTAACGGGCCAGAGAACTGTATGCTTACGATTGATACGAGTAACTGTTGGAAACCTTAACCTATATATATAACTTCTATATTGAGCTTCCCATCACAAGACCGATATGGACTAGGTCCACACTAAAAAGGATCCATTTTTCATCCGGACTTTGATCTATTAATTTAAATCATTTATTTGGCTATTTTGTTATCTTTATCTAGATCAAATTTACACATCTTAAATGATAATTTATTTAAAAGCCAAAATTACAATTAATAACTGTCTACTATATTTAAAAAATAATTAATAAAATATTTGGTTAATATTTTTATCTTTGTACAATTTTTTTCAAGATATTAACTTTAAATTGTGTAATTCCTTTTCTATACTAATTAAAAAATTTTAATGTGGATAAAAGGTAGATTGTTAAAATTTTAGATTTTTTAATTGTGATATAAAAATTGAGTCATTAAATGACTACATATGTATATATGTATAACATAGAATTGGTATATCATAGCATAAATTTATTTTTAATTATCTTTTTAAGTATATTTTCACACGTTTCCATGTTAACAATCATCAAAAGCTTATGAAAAGCCATCATACATGACAACTTGTCATAATGCATTCTCCTTGGCATTTGGATAAAATATTAGTCCTCTTCTTATGATATGTAATCTTGTGTTTCAAAATTATTAGAAAAACACAAAATAAAAAAAGTAAGGATGATAATGAGCTGCCCCGTAGACTTAAATTTAGGTATTTTTAATGGGCTGGCATATGGGCCTAGCTTAGATTTAGATCAACTTGAAGCTCAATTATTCTAAGCAAAACAACATCGTTTTACTTAGAAGGATTAAGTTACAGCCAAGCTTAAGTTTGGGCAATTCAGATTTAGACCTAATTAAAAAAAGAAGTTATTTTATATTTTTAATTTTAAAATAATTGGTGGGATTGACCTTTAAGTCGGCCATTGCCATCTAAAAAAAAAAAGTCCACGTAAAGTGAACTAACTTTCATACATATAATAATGTTTACATAAACATTGTAACATTTATAATAATCAATATTACAATTTTTAATATAATAAAGTATTTTATAATATTTTTAAGTATAAAGAATATATATTAAAAAGTTTTAAGAAAAATTATAAAATTATAATCTTTAAAACAATTAAGTTTGATAATAAATTGAGTTAGAAAGAATCAATATTCGCTACAATATGATATTATTCTTATTTCATTTTCTAACATAGTTCTCTAAGTATGGAATTTCTTATATTTATAAATTAAAATAGCTGTCTTTGCTTAAAAAACTAAAATAATATAATTTTGGAAAGTGATTCAAGTCTTTCAAGTAGGGATGACAAAATCGACCCAGTCCGCCTGACTTGACCCACTTTTGGCCCTAGTTAATCTGCCCGTTATTTTCAAAACAACGATGTTTTGCTGCCCGACCCATCCAGCAGGGTCACGAGCAGAGCCACCATGCCTGACCCGGCCCCTTGACAACTTTACTTTCAACGAGCTAATTTAAACTTGGAATTTAAATTAATGTTTTAAAAACCAAATGAAAATTAATTTGTAAGACAAAGAGATTAAAATTTAAAATGTTCAATTAGTATTAGAACTTTATAAAGCTGACTAGAAATTGAATACAATCAAATAATTTAAAATATGATTAAATGAGATTGTCCTTACTTATCAAAGAATTTAAAGTTTAACTAAAAAGAAATTATTAAATAAAAATTAATTAATTTATTTGGTTTATAGGAAAGTAATAAAAATTAACTAATTAATTAATAAATTGATTTATTAAATCAAATTTAAAAAAAGTAAAAGATTGAATAAAAAATTTGGACGAAAGGTTATTATCATTGAATTGGGACTTTTTAATCTTCAGTTTAACTATAATTGTAATTGGGCTTGCTAAAAGTGATGAATTGGAAAATGGGCTTAAACAGGGTTGAAAACCGGGAGGCCCAAGTCTTCTTCCACAAAGGGTTTCCCTTTGCCTTTTTCCTTTTCTTAAAGTGCTGGTTACTTTACATAAATTTATACATTAGCTTTGAACACTGCAACGCAACACAGAAGTGATTGACTAGTGAAACACGTCTCAGTTATTGTTAGATTTTGGTTTAGTAGTAGAGAGGAAATCATGGAGATGTCGAATGAATTTGATAGGTTATTGTTCTTTGAGCACGCTCGCAAAACAGCCGAGGCCGCTTACGCTAATAACCCTCTCGACACGGATGTCCGTTTTCACCTCTTCTATTTCCTTCGGATTTGCTTAATTTACTTATATTATGTCTTTAATCTTCTGGATTTGTGTCCCCTGTTTCTTGCTTTTGTGAGATAAACCACTTCCGAGCTTCTTTTTATTGTTATTGGGTATTATTGCGTGGTTGTTTTCTAAGTAATCGAGTTGTAAAGTTTGGAGCTTTTGGCTGTTGTGATTATGCTTAAAATTTTCTTTCCATGTCAAAATTTTTCTTTTTATTATTAATTAAGTTATATATTGCTTTTTTGTTTTCCCTCAAAATTTGATGAATCTTGGGATTAGAAATTTTAATTGTTATGTTCTTTTGATTATGAGCAGAACCTAACAAGATGGGGAGGATCACTGCTGGAGTTGGCCCAGTTTCAGAGTGTTCCTGATTCAAAGAAGATGATTGCAGGTGCTGTTCGTTTGTTTCCTTTTTCCCAAGAACTTTTCTCTAACTTGAACTGTTTTGGATTTTTTTACATTATATTGGGGGAATGAAAGGAAGCAAAATGGTGATATTATGGTGTTGTGCTATTTTTTCTCTTGTGGGTAGAATTGAAAAGAATTGGCTTTCTGTGGTTAAATGCACTAAATGTCATAGTTTTTATATTAATTGGCTCCTATTTTAACCATGTAGAGGGAATTTCAAAGCTGGAGGAAGCATTGGTTATTGATGCCAAGAAGCATGAGACAATATGGTGCCTGGGAAATGCCCATACTTCTCTTGCATTCTTAACTCCAGATCAGGACGAAGCTAAGGAGTCTTTTGACAAAGCAGCTATCTATTTCCAGCAGGCTGTTGATGAGGTGATCTTCCTGCAAAGCCCCAGCCATTTTTTTATAGCCTTAATGTTATTTCTTGTCAATCTGGAATTATAGATGCATGATCATGTTGTGTTCCTTCTTTTGTAGGAACCGGGAAATGAACTTTATCAGAAGTCTTTAGAAGTCTCTTCTAAGGTACCTCTTTCTTGTTCCTTGTCATCTCATCTTCTTATCCTTATGTTGGAGAAAAGAACAAATGCGGAGGTTCTTGATTTGTTTTTGTCCTAAATAGTGTATGACTCAAGTATTGGGTATATTCCACTTTTGTCCTACTGTAGTTTAGCTGGTTTATTTATCATATGAGAAACGCTTGGAAAGTTGAACCAATGATGAGATTCAAATGAGTATGATCTTGTTATTTTCGGTGTTTTAAGTGTGTGTTTTTCTAGTTTAACAAGTTTCATTACCCCAAGGAAGTTGATATTTACGCCCCCTCTTCTGCATGCAATTATGGTGTGAAAATCTAAAAGGATCTGCCAGTTCCCAATTTGTAAGCATTTAGCCTCTTCATTATACAAATTCTACTCACTTTGAACTGGATGAGTTCAAATTAGGCCCTGAAAATATTGGGACAAAGTTATAATATATCTACTTCACCACCTCTGGTTAATGAGTAATTTGCTTTTTGCATAGTTTCCAATATCTTGAAACTGTTAATAGCTTCATAGGAGAATCTGTTTATTCTTGAAATCGGCCAGACAGACGTATGGCCTTCTGCTAAGATTGAAAAGTTCACTTGTACTTGATTTGGACCATGTTAATTGTGCTTCTCTGTTTAGGCTCCAGAACTGCATGCTGAAATTCACAAGCAGGGCTTAACTCAACAAGTGTTGGGGGCTGCACCTACATCTGGAGCATCTACTTCATCAAGCACAAAGGTAACATTGTTTTTTCTTCTCATTTGGTGTACCTATGTTCTCTCATTTTTGTTACTGCTAAATTATCTGCTGCATTTGCTTTGACTATGTCAACTTTTATCACTGAATCTGTGGAGATAAGCTGTTGACCGAACGGGATTTTGTATAAATGTGTGGAGGTTGGGAACCACTCGACTATAAGAAAATAGGGAAGGGACTTGCATAAACAGTTAAAATTTTATGCTAAAAAATCGGTTTATGCTGTAGGTGAACATTGGTGCAAGTTTTAACTATTCACACTATTGTCGTAGTTCATATGCTTGTCTTGTCTGGAAAAGGTTCCATGTACTCGTCCTCCACGAATTATGGGCATCTACATGAACTTCAACAAATTTACCAAAGCTTGGACTACATGTGTGTGTGTTTAGAGAGAGAGGGATTTAGGTGTATCTGTCAATATTCTCTTGTTTAATGGCCTTAAAACTATACTTGTTATGGTGCTAGTAATCCAATGGATCCCACAATATGGAGTTGACTCTTATCCTCTGTTGTCTCAGAGTTCAAAGAAGAAGAAAAGTAATGATCTCAAGTATGACATATTTGGATGGATAATTCTTGCCGTTGGCATTGTAACTTGGATTGGGTTTGCAAAATCTCAGATGCCCCCACCTCCACCCCCTCCCCCCAGATAAGCTAAAAACTTGGTTTGTTCATTTGGAGCATCCATCAGAGACTTGAGCAGGTCGATGCACAATACTGAGAAGAAAGGTGTGATCTTTCATCGACGTATAATTTTTGACCTCAGCAATATTTCAGGATCATTATAAAATCTGATGAATGAGGTTTTTTTTCTTCTTTTTCTACCCTTATTGAATCTATTTATGATAATGAGGTATTACTTTTTATGTTTTGAGATGCATAAATAAGTTTTTTTTTGTAATCTGAACCGCCCAAAGTGCCATAGCTTGGCTTCACTTATTTTTTCTTCAAGGTGAAAGTAGAAGTTGATCATGTTCATGGGAGTGATGTAGAAACTAGTGCTGCCAGAGGTAGCTTGGCAAAAGGCCTGTCCTGGCCCAACTAAATCCAATGGACCAAGTCTGATCTTGACCAAGTTCGGACTTGGTTAAAAAAAGTTAAACTTCGAACAGGGTCCAAAGTTGGTCCATTGCAAAACTTACCCTAAAGAGATGTAAATGTTGGCATTTTGACCACTCAAAAAGGCCTAAAGCCCATTGTCAAAGGAAAGGGAAATCTAAGGTTACTTATTCAAGTCGAAAATGGCATTTACATTTTAAAGTGCAATTATTTACGAAAATCGTACTATTAATCAATTCTTAAAAATAAAAATGATTAGTTTAAATCACATTTAGATGTTAAGAATTGATAAAAGTTTAATTTTATTACAATTTAAGATATTATTAGTATTATAACTTAATATCATAAATAAGGTTTAAAATGTTTTATTAGATTTTTATAAAATTGCTTAAATATTAACTAAAATTGAAAAATTTTAAAAAAGATTGAAAAATAATTTTGAATATAAAAAATTTAAAGTTTAATTAAAAAATAAATTAATTGGTCGTTAAAATATTAAATTTATCTAAAGTTAAAAGCTAAAATAAAAAATTACCAATTAAAAATATAAATTATGAAATTACTTGCAGCTTTTGACTTAACGCCTTTTAGTCGTTTTAACTGATGTTGTGTCGTGTACGCTGCCAGCTCCCTTCCAACCTCCAAAGTCTTGTATGCCGCACACGCGCGCTTACGTATTTAGTTTGAAACTGCAAACTGGGAATAAAAGATAAAATAAATCAAACTCTACAGTATTTTCAGTTTTAGCGCTAGACCGCCAAAAACCTCATCTTTGTTTCCATACAAAGCTTCCCTCGCAATCCTCCTTTCAAGTTCCTGCAATTCCACAAGTGTCCTTCTGTTTGGTTTGCTTCATTCGAATTCTCCCTCCTTCCCCCAAATTTCAAATCCCTGATTCCCTCTATATAATTGCTATTCTCCTCCATCTTCAACACACACACACACACCCAATCATCAGTTTGTCCGTTTGTCCATCAATTCAAAGATGCCTGCTTTCCCTGAAGAGCCCTTGCTTGCTCCAAACCCAGACAGGTTCTGTATGTTCCCAATCCAATACCCTCAAGTTTGGGAAATGTACAAGAAAGCCGAAGCGTCCTTCTGGACCGCCGAGGAAGTCGACCTCTCACAGGACCTTCGCCACTGGGACTCCCTCACCCCGGACGAGAAGCACTTCATTTCCCACGTCCTCGCTTTCTTCGCCGCCTCTGACGGCATCGTTCTGGAGAATCTAGCTGGCCGCTTCATGAAAGAGGTACAGGTCGCCGAGGCCCGCGCTTTCTACGGCTTCCAAATCGCCATCGAGAACATTCACTCTGAGATGTACAGCCTTCTTCTAGAAACCTACATCAAAGACTCCGTCGAGAAGAACCGCCTCTTTCACGCCATCGAAACCGTTCCTTGCGTCACTAAAAAGGCCGAGTGGGCACTTAAGTGGATCGACAGTTCGGAGACGTTCGCGGAGAGACTGATAGCGTTCGCGTGCGTGGAGGGGATATTCTTTTCCGGTAGCTTCTGTGCGATATTTTGGCTAAAAAAGCGCGGGCTCATGCCTGGCTTAACCTTCTCGAACGAGCTCATATCGCGAGACGAAGGCCTGCATTGCGACTTCGCGTGTTTGTTGTACTCGCTGTTGAGGAAGAAGTTGAGCGTGGAGAGGGTAAGGGGGATAGTAAAGGAGGCGGTGGAAATAGAGAGGGAGTTTGTATGCGATGCGCTACCGTGCGCGTTGGTGGGGATGAATGGGGAGCTGATGAGTCAGTACATAGAGTTTGTTGCAGATAGGCTGTTGGGTGCACTTGGGTACGGGAAGGTGTACGGTGTGAGCAATCCGTTTGATTGGATGGAGCTGATATCATTACAAGGGAAGACCAATTTCTTTGAGAAGAGAGTTGGGGAATATCAGAAGGCCGCCGTTATGTCTAGTCTTAACGGTGACGGCGCCGCCACTCATGTGTTCAAGATGGATGAAGATTTTTAATTTTTCTTTTTCCCTTTTTTAAAAATTATAAAACAGAGCTATATACACTTGTCATGATCTCGGCTTTAGGCTTTGTTGCTTTGGTTCAGTGCTGCTAATTAGTTAATTGAAGTGTTTTTTTAATTCTATGTAATATAAAGGTATGGTTTTTTAATAATTATGTAGCTTTTTTCAATAAAAATACGTATTAACTTCTAGTTATGTTTAATCTTAATATGGTACGGAGGTTTGATGATTGGCAACATGTTGAGATGGCCGAGTTGGTCTAAGGCGCCAGATTAAGGTTCTGGTCCGAAAGGGCGTGGGTTCAAATCCCACTCTCAACAGTCGGAGGTCTTTTTGGGATAATTAGATTTAGACCACGTCGTTAATCTTTTCCTTAATTCTATTTTTTGAAGATGGCAAGACTTCAAAAGATCCCATAATTCTATTTTTTGATATTTAAAATAAGTTATTGTTATTTTAAATTTTCATTATTATAATTTTTAGAGATAGATTTAATATATATTTATAAATTATATAGTTTACTATATTAAATTATTTTATAATTTAAAAAAATTAACAATTATTTTATAATTTAAAAAAATTATTCAAGATGATATTCAATATTGAGGTACTAATATGGTGTTGTATTATAATCAAATTTAATACTAATATCGATATGGTATTAATAATATTAGTTTGATGATGAAAATAGCACCCCTTTTTGTATATCAAAGCAAACTTAATTAAAACATTTTCTAAATTCTACAAACAATTTATATAAACTCATCAAAAACTAAAATTAAATTAAAACTACCATTAAATTTAAACAGGATATCATTATAGGATTAACTCTAGCTTGGAATATTGGCTTTCGCCAAGTGGGGTTAGCGTTGGATTCGCTTCTTGTCTTTAATCTCCTGTCATCTCCATCCAAGTTGCTCGCGTCTTCTAACGCTTTGGCCTTCTAAATTCGAGAGCTATTTGTTAGAGACCGGCAAATGAAAGTGTAACATGTTTTCTGTAAAGGTAACTGCTTAGTAGATTAGCTTGTAAATTACGCAAGCTCTTGCAACCTTGGTGCTACTCCGCTTATCACTACACCATTAAAGTGTCTTTTTATCCTACTTGAGGATATGATAGAGGTTTCGATGCCTAGATTAATTTCATAGTTAGCCTTTCATTCAAAAAAAAAAAAGTTTACCTTCAAAAAAGATAGGGGTATTGGGCTTGGATTGTCCATAAGATCCAGTCCACGAAACTTAATGCCAACGAGATTATACGTTAATCGCACGTGTGTAAAGATGTACGCACGTGTCAACCAGATGTGTCACGAAGATTAAGTTACCTCATCTCTGGTTGAATTTGCAGCAGCAAGAACAATGGCTACTGCCGTGAACTTCAACCTAATCGCCACATTCAAAGGAATCTCTCTGTCGTCTTCTTCTTCCTTCTTCAAGGGAGACCATGGCATCTCCTCCTTCAATAAGCTGGTGTACCCCAAAAGCACAAGTTTCGTGTCGTTGCCGATGCCACTCACCATAGAAATGGCTCACAAGAAGGGAGCTGGTAGCACTAAGAACGGCCGTGATTCCAGAGGCAAACGTCTCGGCGTCAAGGTCTTCGGCAATCAAGTCGCTAAGCCTGGCTCCATTATAATCCGCCAACGTGGCACCAAGGTACTTAGGGTTTCTTCTTCTTTTTTTTTTGGTTAATTGGGACTGTTTATGATTAGTCTCGTAACTGTTTGTGTATGCAACAATTTGGCAGTTCCATCCAGGGAATAATGTGGGGATTGGCAAGGACCATACAATTTTCTCCTTGATTGATGGACTCGTTAAGTTTGAGAAGCTTGGACCTGACAGGAAAAAGGTGAATCCGTTTTCCTTCTTAATCTTGCTACTTGTGCACAAATTGAGAAACATGGAGGTGTGATTCTGTATCTGTAACATGGCAGGTTAGTGTTTACCCTCGGGAAGTGCAGCCTGAGAACCCTAACAGCTACAAGGCAAGAAAGAGAGAATACTTCCGGTTGCAGCGAGAACGCAAGAAGGCTAGAAAGGAAGGCATTCTTGCTCCTACCCCTGGCCCCCAACTTGTACTTGCTTCCTCCAATCTTGATGATGCCATTGACAATCCGATTTGCTGATCCTGGAACATTGGTAAATCCTTTAGTGAACGAACTTAATGATTCGAATACATGTGATGCACAGGCTCCTACTTTCTTTCTGCATTTATCTTGTACAATTCTTGTTTGAAGGTATTCGTAGTCGCTGAATTGAATATGATATTCCATATCCTTGGATTTTAAATGATCAGATCTTTTCCGAATCTGCATTTAGGGTCATCTGGAAAATACTGAATGCCAATTGTTATCAAATCACTGGTGCAAAGAAATCTATGTTGTGTTATCTGTTGTTGGATTCTGTAGTTAAGGATCATACGTTGTGCCCTGGATTGCTAATCGGCCACGACCATTTAAAGCCTAAAAGATAATATAAAAAGTTGGCGGCCTTAAGTTTGAAACTGTTGCCTTAAGCCTGATCTCCAACTTGTGGTGATCAAAACTGAAAATAGGGCAAAGTCAAGAAAAAAGATGGCGTTTAAGTAACTCATATTAGGTTTCTATTTTAATTCTAATCCCTTCATTTTCATGGTAAGCATAAATACAATGACACAATAGAATAGCAACTGCATGATCCACCGTAAACACATTCCACCACCATAACGATCGAATTTCACTTGTAAACATGTTCCGTAGTGATCGAATTTCACCATGAACATATGAATGAGGAAAAGTCAATGCAGATGCATTATAAAATGCCAGATTACTGTAGCCATGGCAGGGAAAGGAATCCATCTGTGATGTAAAATACTAAATACTTTCATAGTATCCTCAACATTTCTAGGTCTTAGACAAAAAGTTTCTGCTCATAAGAAAATAAAAATACTAATTGTAAAACTTGATCCCTTCAATGTAATTGAGTTGATCAACACCGGTCTTCCATTAAAGCCATCCATGGTGATCTGTAACGTTAACAATCAAGCATCTCAATTCACATCCAAATGAATACTAACACATTGCTTTAGGCTCAGAGAAGCAAAGATGAGTTGATATATCTTATAATGTAGCGCTTGGAGCCTACCCATATAGACCCAAAAATGGAAAGCCGTTGGTATTGCAAGTTAGCGAAATTGCATATAGCAGCATAGATCTTATTGAAAATATATGAATCAATTTTTGTCAAAAATCTCATTCAAGAATAATAAGTTTGCCAAAGCTGTAGAACTTCAACTGCCAACAGTTGGAAATCCAGTTTAAGCACACAGTTAGATCTAGTAAGAGTAACTAATACCTATCCTGTGCTGTAGTTTCGAACTCATTCGGAAGTCCAATTGACATGTAAAACAAATTGATTACATGTATTAAGCGATATTACCTACTACATCAGGATCCCTCTAGTGGAAGAAGAAGGAAAGTGGGTGAATGGAAGCAACAATAATGCACAAAAGTTAACATCTCCATTGTTCAACTTCTTGAAGAAACGCAACGAATGAAAATCCTAAATTCCCATAGCTATGAAGTTGATAATCAACATGCAAAGAGTTGTCGATAAATAAAACCCAAAAATAGCTTGAAATTTCAGGGCAAAACGCCACGAGATCAAAGAATCTTGAAGCATACCTGAAGAAAACGTGTCTAACTAGATCCAACAATGATATTGTTAATAGGGATGAAAATGAGTTTGACGAAAAACCCAACAAATCCCATCACCACAAATCCGATTGCCGTACGAAAAGCCACCTTGGTGAATTCTGGATCAACCCCAGAAAAGGAAAGATTAATCCTTTTTGTATGAGGCGTAGACAATAAGCACAAAACAAGTATTCCGATCAAAAAAGAATATACCTTTGCGGTCTGGCTTGTGGCAGCGCTTAACGAGGCGGACGCTGTCTTTGGCGAAGTCTCTCAGTGGGTCGAACACGGAATCGATTGCGTCCATCTCTGATATCTCTCAAAATCCTCGGGAAATCTGCAATTCGACGTTTTTTTCGTTTGTAGAGACGATATATATATCCGTTTCAACTCTACCGTGTTTCGACCTAAACGCCCCGTGACGTTGGGCGCTTTGACGACAGGATGATAATTTTCGACTCATGAATTTAAATTCAGTTATTTTTAATTTTAATTTAAGTACGAATTGATTTAAGATTTAATTATTTTAAATAAAATAATATCGTTTTTTTTAATTAAACTTAGTTTTGGATAATTTACATTTGGATCTAATTAAAAAATCAAACTCAGTCTGTCGTGGGCTTCCATCCTACCAAGCGACTCTTTAGGGCCATACGGGAGGAGTTAAGTAAGGACATAGTTATTCGAGTCCAGCATGTATATCGTGAGGGCAATAATTGTGCAAATTAGTTGGTTAATTATAGGCTTTCCTTACATGGCCACTATGTATATCATGAGGACAATAGTTGTGCAAATTGATTAGCTAATTATAGGCTTTTCTTACATGGCTACTACGAACAGCTTGACCAACCAACGAGAGACTCGTACCACTCTTTAATGAAGATATATTTGGAGTTTCTGACATTTTGTACCTTGTTTTTGTATTTTCTAATATAGACAATATCCAGACATCTAGGCCATTGGCCTCCTCTTTAAAAAATAGATAAATTATTTTATTTTTTAACTTTAAAAATATTATTTAAAAAAATAACAAGGGTTGACTCGTAGGTTAACTCATTGTCATCCTTATTTAAGGATTTTATTCTTTTTTAATTAAATGAAAATACAAGGAATTTTATTTTAAAAAGCTATTTTTCTGATTAAACTTTTTAATTTTTAAATAAATTTTAATAATATATTGATTTTAAGTTAAATTGAATAAATCATTTAGACCAATCTCGTCTTGATTAAGGACCTTTGTTCGGTGCACATGCATCATGCTTAGGATCAATGCCATGCAGATTTCTGACATGATCATGGAAGTAAGAAAGAAACACATGGACCCTTCACATTTCAGAGGTTCATCTGGGCCCAATAAACTGGAAAAAAGCTGAACCTAAATTCTGCAAGTGGTGACGATGGTTATTAGCTTGCTTTGATGCTTCCTGATTGTAGTTGTAACTTGCAGTTAAACCGGAGAAGACAAGGGAACCAGCTGGATTTGCTAGAGTGAGGAAATTGTGCCAGGCTTTGAAGTTCTCCAAGCCAAACAATTCAGACACAGCGGCTGGTGCGATTGCCTATAGTTCCGTAGCCAAGTCCAATCATCAGCGTGTCATTGTGTATTGGCCCAGGCCAACCATAAGCAAAGAAGATACGATCATGTTTGGCAATCAGTAAATTGTATTAGTTATTAGCTAATTTTATTAACAGTTAGTTTATTGCAAATTATATGAGCTAATTTAATCAAAGAATAACATCGGTTGTTTATTAAAAATATTTGATAAAATTAGTTGATTAGTAATAATTGTTTGTGTTAAAATGACTTATAAAGGCATGACTTAAAAAAATATTTATAAGAATATGAGTATTAAAGCTTAGTATTTCTTTGAATATTCTCATAAGAATTTAAATTTAAATTATTTAATTTTACAAAAAATTAAGTTTATGATGATGATGATGATTATGATAGAACTTTGAAAAGAAGAAATGCCATATAAAAGTCAACATTGTTCACATAACCAATTTAAAATATATTTCTAATTGAGCAAAATTCTTAACAAAGACTAGAATCTAATAATTATGAGTTTCTCTTTTGACTTGCTCAATCATCCTAACAATCCACAATCTAGGCTTTGAAGGTGGGTTCTTCATGTTCATATCCACTGCTTGCTTGTTCCTTGTAATGGGTGTTCGCTAGTTTTTAATGGGCTTTCTTTGTTCTTTTAAGTTTAGGTGTTGGAGATATGATTATTGATTATAAGACTAGTAAAGTCATTGTGAAGGGAGAGAAAGCTGATCCTTTGAAAGTTTTGGACAGAGTTCAGAGAAAGAGTCACATACAGGTGCAGCTCATATCTCCGATCCCAAAACTGTTGTCTGAGGAGGAGAACAAGGTTGAACAGAAGAAGAAACCTAAGCCAGAGGAGAAGAAAAATCTAAAAGCCTTAGGTTAAGAGCGCCAGTGAGGAATAACTCTAACAGGGAGGAGGGAAAGAACATGGAGGGGAGAGAGAAGGTAGGAAGAAGAAGAGAATTGGAGAAATTTCCAGAGGGAAGGATGGTTGTAAAGGGTATAATTGACTTTCTTATATATTAATTTTCCGCTAAAGACAAAACGCTCCTATATAGAGCTTTTGCAAAATCAATTGATTGGGTTAAATCAACCAATCCAATCAGCTAATTACTAAACATATTTATTAGTTGTTTGATGGTCAAACAATTGAAATCTTTTAATCAACTAAAAAATAGTTGATAAGTCATTTACTAAACAATTCCGTGACCAATTGTCATGATAAGTTGTGAAACAACATTCCAGATTTTGATCATGGAAACAAATCTATGTGTATTGTCATAACCTAATGACTGACTCATCTGACCAAGTTTATCGGTCAAAGTCAATCTAGATCCAGAACCCAATAATAGAGCCAAGAACATCAACCAAAAGTCTGCTTTGATAAGTGCCTCCATCAACGTGAAATCTTCACCTCTATATTGTTTTGTGCAATCTATGACCAACAGTATATACTTGCAGGAACAAAAATCTCTAAACTTTCTGGTTTAATATGAAAAAAAAACAAAGAAAGATGTAATGAAAAAGACGAACATAACGACAAATCTTCATGGTAATGAAAAAGACGAACATGATGACAATCTTCATGGTGTTATTCTTGTCAATTGATCATGGTGACATTGAGCTGAGTTGTCCAGATGATATGATTCATTATTATTTTTATCTCCAAATGAAAGAAGAGGAAGTTGAGAAGTAGAAAGGTGTACTGATTTTTAGATGCTGTACAACTTTATGCTCTATTTATATATGAATGCAGATAAACTAAATCTATTTTGAATATGATACAATATGAACTACATTATCAGATAATACATGCTTTAAGTTTATCTAACAGGATGAGATGATGTTTAATGCTTATCTAAACTAGGATGACATTACAACCGAAAAAATTAGGAGGATAAGTCATTATTAGCCCCCTCAAGCTAATATTTGAAAGAACATTAAGCTTGTGACGTAACAGTGAAAAAGGAGTAGAACCTAATGGTTTGATGAGAATATCAGCAAGTTGATGAAAGGTCGATATATGACGTATGAACAAAGATTTCTTGGGCATCAAATCATGGAAAAAAGTATATGAATTTCAATATACTTGGTATGAGCATGAGAGACAAGATCTATAGCAAGAAAAGTAGCACCAATGTTGTTACAGTATAAAAGTGATTTGATTTCAGAGAAGCCAAGTTTACTAAGTAGAGAATTAAACCAACATAATTTAGCAGCAGCTAAAGCAATGGTCCTATATTTTACTTCAGTACTAGATCTGGCCAAGTGTTGTTGTGCTAGAGAGATTTAAACTCATCAAACATGGCTTGTCGCCAGTAAGGAAATTTGTTTACCTGAGTGAAAGAAGTTGGATCTGGATCAAGAAACAGAGGAACAATGGTGTGGTAAGTAATATAGTTAGGAAAAGATTTTAAAGGTATAGTGTTGTCTTGAGTGACCATTGGATATGTAGAGGAGGAGGATGATTGAGGAACAGGTGGTAGGGACAGAGGAGATGGTACTGGAGGGATGGGTGTAAAAGAAGTAGTGGAGATTGGTGAGAAGGGAGACTAGATAATGGTGGTGGAGGAGGTGATAATTGAATTTGCAATGGTAAAGAGAGAGAGGTGGTAGAAGAGGAGGAGGAATTTTGGTGGAACGAAAGTAATTGATTTTCAATAAATTAAACACGTGAAGAGAGATAAATTTGATTTGTGGAGGGATTAAACCATTTATATCTTTTATAATTGGAGGCATAGTCGAGGAATATATAGGGAATAGATTTTGATGTAAGTTTATCAAGTTGAGTGTGAGCAAGGAAAGGATAATATATGCACCAAGAAACACGAAGATGAGTGAGGTTGGGAGAAGAATTGAACTACAGTTTGTGAGGGGATTTGAAATGTAAGGTAGAAAATATTAAAAGATTTATAAGATAAACAACAATAAAAAAGGCTTCATACCAAAATATTTTAGGAAGACAGCTGCGAACAAGAAGAGTGATATCTGTTTCAATGATATGACGAATTTTATGTTTAACAACCTCATTTTGTTATGGAGTATGAGGACAAGAAATACGAAAGAAAATGTTGTGAGTATTGAGAAAAGTAGCAAATGATCCTTTGATGAGTTCAAAAGCACCGTCATATTGAAACGTTTTGATTTTTGTTGAAAATAAGTTCTCAATAATGGTTTTGAAAAATTGAAATTTTTGTAATGTTTGAGACTTATGATCGAGAGGAAAAATTCATGTGTAAAAACTAAAATCATCAATGAAAATGATAAAATATCCTGAACCATAAAGGGATAACAAAGGTGATGATCCCCAATTGTCATAATGAATGAGTTGAAGAGGTGCAGTACATACTCTTGTAGATGTAGGAAAAAAAAGTGGACAATTTTTACTTTGAAAACATGAACTACAATGAGTATGAGACATTAGAATTTGACTTAAAATAATTTCGAAAAAAATTGAGAGCATGGATGACCAAGATGTTGATGCCAGAGGGATGAAGTAGTATGTTGAGAAGCAAAAACCATGAGATTTATGAAATTGATAGGAATCTTAAAAGGGTAGAGATTATTGTGGATGTTTCCCACAATAAGTGGAATCTTGGTAGAAAGGTCCTTCACAACATAACCAAGGGGATTAAATTCAATTAAACAGAAATTGTCTTTAACAAATTAAAGTAAATTTGCAGTAAGATTAGGGATGATGATAATATTATTTAAATGAAATGGTCAAACAGTGGTACAAAAAGATAAGGAACCTTTAGAAGTAATGGGAAGAGAAGTACCATTGCCAACAATTACTTAGATCAGTATTGTGATAAGGTTGAACAGAGTCAAGAATATTAGTGTTGGGTGTCATGTGTAAGGAAACATCAGTGTCTAAAAGCCATTCAGTGATTTCATTGGAGGAACAGATAGAGGACGTGAGGGAGGGGTAGTGTTTAAAGTAGAAAAAGGGATTAGAAAAATTATTTCTAGATTGCTTGTAGCAAAAACAACAAATAGTAGTTATGTGTCCAAATTTTTTGCAAATTTCACTTTTGGGAGATCGGGGATTGGATTTGGGTTGGTAATTGTAATTGGGATTGGTGAATTGGGTTGGATCAAAGAAGTTGGGCTGGTGGAATTGTTGATTGGGCTGGGTTGTTTGTGGCTAGTGAATGAACTGATCTGGGCCAGGCCTAGAAAAATTGTTAAAGGGCCCAGCCCAGGTGGATGAGAAGGGAGACCGATTTAGGGCGTGGGTGCCGAATTTCCCTGGGTTACGGGCGCCGTGGTTGGAGAGGACAAACCACCTGCCAACGTCGTGAGTGGAGAATCGAGAGCTACGTTGAGCCGCGAACACCATTCTAGTGGGGTTTGATAAAGAGACAACATGCATTGTTTGTAGAGTAGCACCTTGGCGCGGTGCTTGGAGAAGGAGAGAGGTGTGTCGTGGTTCGCTATGAGCGTGACGAAACGACCCGTACTTAGGTGGAATGTCGTTGATGGTGAAGAGAACCAAATCAGTTAACGAGACTGGGTCACTAATGGCTGCTAGTTCTTCAGCTATAGTGGCAATGGTCGTTAGCTAGTTGGTGACGGTGGAGTCACCCCTTCTGGTGTTGTGAAGACGCCAACGAAGGAGGGATTTTTGAGTTGTGGTTTGTTGAAGGAAATGAGTTTCCAGTGCTAATCAGAGACTTCGAGCAGTGTCACATCCGAGAGCAAGAGAGGCTACGGTAGAGGTAAGTGTGGCAGTGAGGCAACAATATACTAATTTATCTCGTTTTTGCCAGTCCAGGAAATCTTCAAAAGGAGAGGATGTATCAGCCGTTGAGTCATGATGCTTTGATGGTGGAGTAATGGAGCCATTAATAAAGCCAATTCAGTCACAGGTATAAAATATGGCTTGAACTTGATTTCGCCAGATGAGGTAATTGTGGTTGTCAAGTGTCGTAGTAATGAAGTGTGTGATATCGGTAGTTGGTAAGGAGGTGTTGATAGATTGCGTTGTGATATTGGTAATGGGTAATCGTAGTTGTCAAATGATGAGTAGAGCAGTGTAGTAAGCTGCATGTGTGTATAGCAGATGCATCAGAAAGAGGAAAAAAAGAGACTTTGTTCAGGCGTGCCACTGTGAAGAATGGAAGATATTATTCAGATAATTGCAGAAATGCCGTTGTGAAGGACTGACGATGCCATGAGAAGTGTACGACAATACAACAACGGTTTTGGCAGAGAAGAAGAAGAAGAAGAAGAAGCAAAGCTATAAGCTTTTGACCTCCTTCCATTCCATTGGCTTGAGGCTTTTAATGACATTCTTTACACTTAGTATATATTTTAATACGAGGGAACTAGTGAAGTTGATTTTTTGTGACTATAAGAACAAAGTCACGTAAACAATCTCTTTCTGAAAGTATAAAAAAAAATTACGTATATTATTGCTTTCTTTAGACTCCCACAAGATAGGAAGCTTTGTGTACCAGATATGTTTGACTTATATTATATTAATTTATAAAATTTTAATTCTATGAAACAAAAGATTTTATATAATTAAAAATCAATTAATAAATCTAATATAATTAATGTTTATATGATTGAACTCTAAAGTTTATTGTTAATATACACAATGGTAAATGATAATATAATCTTATGAAAACTCAAGTTAGTTAGTGATGATTAATTAAGGGCCACCTTGAATGCTTATTCAAAAGATTAAATGAATATTGAAAGATACATTTATTTTAGTCAATTATAAGACACGAAAAACTTCATCGATGAAGAGTTTAGCGAGATACTTGAGATCGATATGTTATAAAAGAAGTACGACTGGAAGTCAAGCGTCGATATGTCCGAGTGGTTAAGGAGACAGACTTGAAATCTGTTGGGCTTCGCCCGCGCAGGTTCGAACCCTGCTG
>JAOQMS010000179.1:3062542-3078779 GCA_027563885.1 Erythroxylum longipes
ATAATTTTAAATTTATATGACTAATAATATATTTTTTAATTATTTATACAACAATTAATAATTTATTAAATCAATAGGGTTTTTAGTTATTTTATCTCTTTTCAGCAACCGCAACCTTGTTCCGCACTTGCCAAACACCTATTTTCACATTTCAGCAGTTACCAAAACAGCAATCCTAAACATATAAGTACTTATTGAGAATAAGTACTTATTATTTCAGCAGGTTGATTTCAACATGTTATTAATCATCACCGCTCCCTCAAACCAAACCTAAAGCATAAGTTTATGTTTATGGTATGTACATACCACATACAGTCTGTTATAGACAAGGTTAAGAATACAATACTGGCATCAGATTCAGTTCTAGTATGGTACTACAGTAATATTCAGTATTTCGGGTAAAATTTTAAATTTATAAAATAATTCATATTTTTTTAAAATTATAAAATAGTCCCTCAATATATTGTACTGTATAATTTATAATTTTACATCAACCAGTTTGCAAAATCATAGTAATAAAAATTTGAAACAATAACAATCTATTAATTTCTATTAATATTACTTTTCACATATTTAATGTAAAAATGATAATTACAGTTAATAAAAAAAAGATCATGTAGATATAAAATAAAGGACAAAGAGAGTGCAATTGGACTTGAATTCTTATTTTATTTGAAGCAAAATGTGTACTATCATTCTAATTATACATTAAGAAATTTTCACATAATTTTTCAAAAAGCACTTTTTAAAATCTAAATATACAATTGAATAACATTAATTTGTATAAATTACTTTATGCAAACATTTCCCCGAACCTTGCTTAGACGAAAATTTGAGTATGGTTTGGTTACTTTATGCAAACATTTGTTTGAATTTTGATATGCATATATTTATTAATATAGCGTCATTGAATGATGATATTTTACAAATGCATTTTCTACATCCACACTATAATTTGTAAACCATAATTACATTAACTCTAATTCTAAAGAGAATATCATTCTATTATTAAAACTCATTAATTTTTATAAAAATAAGAATTTACAATTTTAAAGCTCTTGCAAGTTATAAGTAATTAATATATCAATAGAACTTAGAGAATTTATATTACAGTTATTAATTATTATCAAAATTTTATTAAAATTTATTAAATGTAAAATTTTTGTTATTTTATATTATTTTTATCAAGAAATTTCCAAGTACAAAGATATTTTATATTAATCTATTTGAGAGTACGAGCAAATTACTAATTTCTTATTCTTTTTTTAGTATTCCTAAAGGATTTAAACATAAATGTGGTACTTGAAGAGAAATTCAATAAATGTCATATTGTTTCAAGCATAAGCAAACCAACAATGTTTTTCTTTTCTCTCCTATAAAAAATTGCATTGTGACATTTTTTCTTTAGATTTAGTTTTTTTAAATTTAGTCCATAAATTTTTAAAAATTATAATTCAGTCCTGAAAAATTTCAATATTTTAAATTCTGTACCCGGCCGGTACATAATGGTACCATGTCCATAGTTACATACCATGGATCATATCTCGTAAAACTCGAAAGACATTGAAGTCCCGTCACATATCAAACAGATTATTAAACCGACAGCAAATCACCTGTTCTCCGTTGTTACCTTCCTCCTAAGAACATCCAGCACCGGCACCAGATACGATGTTGGAGCTCAATAATTTATGCACAGACGCGTGTCACTAGTACGTACCATTGTGATTTGTTTATATGCTCACCGGCCTTGGTACGAGTGACTGTGACGGTGAGACAGGGAAACGAGGATGCCACGTGGTTTAGATCATGTTTGAGATCGTGGCGGTGATGTCATGCTTCTGCGTTCAATACGTGGAGTACTCACATGCTTTGGACGGTGTGTTTTAACGGCTTCCCGTGGTCCTCACTCATCAACAATGTCTTGTTTAAGCCTGTACAGTACCATACTATGTCCCCTAAACTTTTCCATTTTCAGGATTGACTACCAACCTCCTCCTCCGACTTGTTATTGTCTGCTCAAAAAGCAAGGCCTTGGCTATTTCTTCACTCAAGACGTATCGATACTACGAACAAACACATCAATTCACTCCATTTCATTAATCATCCTCGTCATTATATTCTGTCCAAATTTTGCATTAAAGTAAGATTTGAAATTGTCTAATAATATACAGTCTTGAGATTTAAAAATATCTAATAATATATAGTCTTACTCTTATAAAGTAAAAAGATCATTTTTGATAAACTCACGTACAAATGTGACAATAAAAAAATTATACGAATTATAAGGGTAGATTAAAAAATGATATATTAAAAAAGTAGGTAAATAAAATTAAATAAGTAGATATATAACTAAAACAAAATAAAACCAAATAAGATAAAACCAAATAACTCCTATTCATTACATTACTCAAAAATAAATAAAAGCTAGACCTGCTTCTTTTTTTTTCAACTGATTTTACTTATTAATAATTCATAATTTGATATTAGAAAGAAAAAGTAAAACTTTAATTAAGATTTTATCAAATTATTTTAACAGAGATTACAACAAAATATAGAATAGACTCTCACGTTTTGAAATGTTAAAATTAAACTTAAAGTTTTCAAAATATTGAAAACAGACCATTAATTAATAAAAAATTTAACAAGGTTAACTCCCTGTCAGCTAAACTCCATGTCAATGCTAGGACTCCCTGTTACATGACGAGTGGGACTTATTGTAAAATATATAAATGTGAGCCTCATTATTACGTAACAAGTAGAATCCACTTTTTATTTAAAAAATATAAAAATAATATCATATTAATATTGACATGATATTCACCTGGGATGGAGCAAACTTCATCAAAATTTTCATCTATTTAAGATTTATTTACACGTTTTGAAAACGTTAAAATTCAATTTTAAAGTTTCATGACGTTAGGATTTAAATTGAATTCTATTATAAACGTTGAAGTTCAAAATACATTTTAGCCGATTAAAATGCACTTTTGACTGAAAGAAAAAGAAAAATTTTTATTCAAATTTTATTTTAAAATGGTTTTTTAATAATTTATAATTATACAAAATATATTTTAAAAATAAGTAAATCCATAAAACAAATCCAAATATTTAATAAAATAAAACCTTTCATTCTTTAATTTCATGACTCTATGTATGTGAAAAAAGATAATTATATAATTAATAATTAATATTTTTAATAATCATCATCATTATGGAGAGAAATCATATAATAAATGGTCATTGAGACTTAGTTTAGGTTAATGGAATTATGTTAGCAGTGTGATATGAATTAGAACAACAAATTATACTTTGATATTTTCTTATTGTTTTATTTAATTTATTTTTATTCCTAAGATATGTGCGAGTGTAACCTGAAATCAAATATCAGAAATAACAAATAAACAATTGTGGCAAAAAATTGAATATTTCTTTCATATTCATTCAAAATACTTTTTTTCTTCTTTTTTTCTTTCTGTTTCATCTCAAATAAAACTCTCAAATAAAACTCTGTATGTAATGATTTTATGTCATAAAATAAGTTTATTATGGTTTCTTTTAATTTTAATTTTACGAGAAAAATCATACACAATTATTTAATAATTAATAATTAATTGAATCATTAAAAAAATTTAATTATTTATTTATTAAATATTTTTATTAATTAATAATAATATAAAATATTTTAATTAATAATTTACAAAATCAATTACGAAATAATCAAACATAAGTAAAAAATTGTCATTATCATTCTTAATGATTGATACCAAATATTAATATAACTATTAATTCCTATAATTTCATTTTTAACGTTTCATATTTCGATTCCCATTTTTCATTTTCATTCTCATGTTTTTATTCTGAAACGAGACCTCAAGCTCGGCTCGAATGAGAAATGAAAAAGTGCACGGACAACAACAGAAAATGGTTCGACCATTTAATTGTATGGGCTTTGCTTCAAGCTGTGACAAAAAAGTTACGCTTGCCATAAGTGTTGTAACCTGCAATTTTTGCTCTTGAAAGGTGATATTGGTAGCTGGGATGAAGACGAAATCCAACATGAGATGTCCTTACTGCTTTCTCAAGTTGATCAGTTTAAAAGACCAACTTCTTGTAGCTTCTACCGGTTCCAATCAAACCATACGATGTGAAGACAGCAAACGGAGGATCATTAAAATGTCAAAGAAGATTTGAAAATGTTCAGGTTTTACTTGTATTCTCCATCTTCTTATACTCTGTTCTTTATCATTAATTAAACTGGATTTGGTCTTGAGAGTCCGACAATTAGAACAATTGGGAGCAATGGTGTGAAAATGCTTAATCGTTGAGTTTCAGCAGGGCAACAAGACTCGTCGATGCCAAGGACTTGATTCACGGTCAATTTAAGATGCTTCTCTGAAGGTTATCTCTAAGAAAGTGTGATATGGGGATCTGCATACGTATCTTGGACAGGACAAATCTAAATCAACTGAACTCCATCACAAATGCGATAGTTGATGGAAAATTTTGAAGAATTACTCCAAGAGCCAAAAGAGTTGTCGTCTATAAGAGAAATTAATCATGGCATCAATTTTAAGGAGGGGACAAAAGCCATCAATGTGAGATCATACGTATATCCCTATTTTCTAAAACTTTGAAATTGAAAAACAAGTGTATGACATGACATATTAAAATGAGGCCCATAAGACCTAGTACTTGTCCCTTTTTTCATATCTTCTTTTATTGGTTAAATAGAAAGATGAGTTAAGCTACTTAATGTTGTCATCGTCAAAGATTGGTTTCTAATTTCTTTTTTTTTTGGCATACAACGGAAAAGAAAACCAACTAAAAAAGAAAAACTACATTATCGCAAGGCTCGGCGATAACCCACGCCTTGAATATCCTGTTGGACAAGTGTCACAGTTTTACATGAAAGATTTGACAGTACATGCATTCCTAGACTCGTTCGCAAGGCTATATTAGCCAGGCTATCTGTACTTTAGTTCCCTCTTGGTTTCTAATTTCTAAGGAGATGATATGTTGGACGTACGTTATGGAGCTTCATATTTTACTAAATTAGACTTAAGGGTAAGATAACACTTGGTATGAGCGCATTCTCTACAATAACAACAACAACAATATTTTTATAAGAATTTTACTAAAATGCGAGGTTTAGAAAAGTTCAGAAGTATATAACCTTACTCTTAACTAGAGAGGTTATTTCAATATTTCAGATAGACTCACTGAAATTTTTTAAATAGTTAAAAAATACTTTTTAAAATGGTTGGAAAATAACTAAATAAATAAACAAATAACTATATAAATAAAAGTAAAATGCAAATATAAATAAATAAATAAAACAAAAAGTTAAGATAAAAGTAAGTTAATAAATAAAAAGATAAGAAAGAAAAAATAAGTGAATAAAAAATAAGTAATCGAAAAAGAAAAGAAAAATAATAAATAAACTCTATTGAGGGTTAAGGTTTCGGTAAACTCCAGTAGGGTCATATCATTTTTTATCATCTCTTCTCAGTTCTTTTTAGTCTTCTTCTTCTCTTAAGGTTCCTAAGTACAATCTTCTCACATCTTCTCACTGAAGCATCAAGATGTCTTCTCTTAACATGTCTGAATTGCCCAAGTCTTGTTTATCTTAATTTACTACCAATGTTATCCACTCTCAACTTATCTTTTATCATTACATTCTTTACGTTATCTCTTTTTGCAAAGTTTCACATCCAACGGAACATCCTCATCTCTATCACTATTAACTTATGAATATATACCTGCTTGATAAGCCAACATTTACCATATAGAGCATGACTGACCTAATTGTTAAACGGTAAAGTTTACCTTTTAGTTTAAGTGGTATCTTTTTGTCACACAAAACTCTTGAGAAACATCTTCATATAAGTTGCCCTGATTTGATACAGTATACTATGTTGTTCTCTATCTCACCATTTCTTTGGATGATGGATCCAAGATAATTAAAACAATTTTTCTATAGTATAACTTCTGTGTCATTCTTGATCTCCATATCAGATGCTACCCTATGACTTGAAAAATTATACTTTAAATACTCAGTCTTAGTCTTGCTCAATTTAAAACTCTTTGACTCTAGTGTATCACTCCAAAGTTCTATCTTGACATTAACACCTTCCTTTGTTTCATCTACTAAAACAATGTTATCTACAAACAATATACACCAAAACATATCACCTTGGATATTCTTAGTAAACTTATCTATGACTACTGTAAGTACAAGTACATTATGCAGATGTTCATAAGATTGCATTCATAGTCATTATTAGCCTTGGCTCCATCTACCTTTTCAGAAATTATTATTAGCCTTGGCTCCATCTACCTTTTCAGAAATTATGAATTCTATATTCTATCCTTATCTTCATAAAATTATTAAAGTTTTCTTTGATAACATCTTAATCTATTACCCTAATTGGATAATACATCTTAAACATATCAAAAAAGCTTTTGAACATTAATATATCATAAGTTCTTTGTTAAATTAAGTAAATATTCATTCGAAAATCTAGAATTGGAATATTTAGGGCATATTGTAATTCCACATGGGGTGAAGGTAAATGATAATCAAATCAAAAGCATGTTGAGTTGACTGAGACCTACTATTATTTATAAGTTATAAGGAAATTTAGGCATCATTACAAGTTATTATAGGAAGATTATATGCAACTATGGTATTATAGCTCGACCTCTTACCAATCTTTTTTAAAAAGGAAAAGTTTGGATGGATCGATAAAGTAGAATTTTCCTTTCAAGATCTCAAAAAAGCCATAACTTCCAATCTAACATTTTCAATACCAAATTTCAATAGATGCTTTGTCATTTAATTTGATGATGTATAGGATAATATATGAGTAATCTTAGCTCAATAAGCAAGGTTAATTGCATTCATGAGTTGATCATTGGACACCACCATATGAGCTGCCAATCTGTTTAAATATAAAGACCATACCTATAAGTGGGATAAAGAGAATAATACAACCGATGCACTATCAAGGTTAGTTGACACTCTTGGTCTTGATACCTTATATTGCAAACTCCAATATAAGATTCAATCAAAGTTGAAGCAATTGACCATCCTTACATGATGAAAATTAGAGAGCTTGTTATGAAAAAAAAACCCTGAATGGTTAGTTTGTTTCAAGAACAAACAGTGCTCTTGAAACAAGTATCATTTAGCAACTATTAATGGGAACTTCATGATTCACTATTTGAAGGACATTCTGGAGTACATGTAACTTACAAAATAATAGCACAACAATTTTATTAGGCATCGATGTATCAAGTAGCAAAGAATTAAATTACCACTTGTAATGTATGTCACCAAACTGAGGTTGAAACTTTATTATTGACTGGATTTTTATATCCATTATTGATTTTAAGGCAAGTTTTAAATGATATCATTATGGATTTCATCAAGGGGATTCCATATTTAAATGGAAAGAATATAATTATGGTTATGATTGATAAGTTAAATAAATTGACATACTTTTTAGTTATGACTCATCCTTTTGCAACAAAAATATTGGATAATAAGTTTGTGGAGGGAGTGGTGAAAACTTGAAGGGGTAGTCCTGTGAAAGATATTTTCATCCTTATCACCGATAATCAAAGCATATGTGATCAAATCTCCCCAACTATGCCTCTTTGGTTGCTTGATGGCCCTTGTTTCTCTATCCTTAATTATACTATGTTGATGCTTTCTTTTTGATATTATTCTATCTCCTAAATTAGAATTTTTAGCCCCCTTAGCATCTATTCCAAGCTGTTTTAGTACCACATTTGAACTAGTACTGCTCATTATTGAACTTAGCAAAACCTTTTCCTATGTTTATCCCAACATACGTCGCTTCCCAAACACTACATTTTTGAAGATTACCTTAGATTTTATACCAAAGTACATAAAGCTTACAAAATTCTATATACTAAGTACATGAAGCTGACAAAAATCTATCTTTTAATATTTTTCATCCTTTAATAAGCCCCCCTTATGAAGTTTCGTCATCTTTTGCTCAGCATGTTCATTACTACTTCCTTCTTTACCACAATCTCATGGATATTGAGAATGAATAAACAATGACTCACTTGTATGTGTCATATTACATTATTTCTTTCTTCCATGATAATTAAGATACAACCATCGATCCAATTACTAGTGCTCCTATTAAAACATAGAGATGATGTGCTCTAATTTTCCTTTCGTCATTATCAACATATCTTTTTAAGTGGTCTGTCATCACCATAAAACTTATATCCTTATATTTCAAGAGTAACCATAGAAATCGGATTGTTTCGGAGCTTAGGAATATACCAAGCATCCAATGTTCTAACAATTACATTATGCATGTGGATCTATATTGAACCACTACGTTTTATACCATGCTTTCCATCATCACCCAATCTGACAATATCGTTCCATTCTTTAAAAACAAAATTAGTCCTTATTGAAAGTTATATGATAAGTAGAGCTAGTTTCTTTTACCCACTGATTTGTAGAATCAAAATTACTCACTGGTAAAACATCATGGCCTCTTTTATCCTTTTCATCAAAACTCTCATGAATTATAACAGTACTTGCTTTTTCATCTGTTTCCTTTTTCACTTTTCTATTCCTCCACTGTGGACAATCTCTCCTAAAGTGCCTTTTAACTTTACATTTAAAATATTGAACATCTTTAGCCTTTGATCTGGATCATGATTTACTCATGCTTTCAGAATCTCTTTCCTTATTTCTTCCTCTACTAATAGCTAGACCCATATTTGATACATATTCATACTAGAGACCTTTTCATTTAATTTTTGGACTATAGAGTACCCTTCACATCACTGACATAAATAATCTCTCCGCCATATAATATGGTATCAACAAAATTTTCATATAAATTATGCAAGGAACATAAAGTGATTATGGCTTGATCCTATTCCTCAAATTTAAACCCAACAACTTGTAGATCCAAGATAATCTGATTAAAATTATCATGTGAACTTCACTTGTGTACTTTCTGACTTCCTCAAGGTATACAACTGCTACTTTTGGTATAAGCGATTGATAAGTAATATCTTCTAATACTTACTTTCAAGTTATCTTCACAACAAAACAACACTAGTTTCAATAATCACTTCTCTTATAACCTTGTTTCTTAGACTCAACATTATTTGTAATGTGTTCCTTTGACAAAATTTCTTCCTTCTCTAACACCCTTAAATTCTTTGATAGTTTTTCTTCTCTTTCTAACACTATTGTGCATCCCTGATGAACAAGAACTACTCTCATCTTTAACTTCTACAAAGTAAAGTCATTTGATCTATTGAAATTCTCAATATCAAACTTATGTAGAGACATCTTGACAACAAACCTTAGCTCTAATACTAATTGTTGCACAAATGGAAACAATATATATATATATATATATAATAAGGAAGTAAAGAACACAAGAACTTTTGGGCAATGAGATAGATTCTTTCTTACTATTAGAAAGATGATACAAGGAGAAGTATGACCAAAGCTACGGCCTTACACAAATCTTAGCAAGGTATATTATAGAGTTACATGTAAGAAGTCTAATTAAAGTGAAATTTATCACTATAGAATCCTAACGTTTTTGATATTCTATTTCGCATAAACTTAAGATCACCAAAACCCTACTTCATTGGAATCCTAAGGTCATTGAAATTCTATTTCATCGTAATCCTAAGATTATTGAAATTATATTTTATCATAATCCTAATGTTATTAAAGTTCTAGTCACTAGAATTCAAGGCATATCTCACAAAGGTGACACACAAACTTAAACTTTCAATTGGTTCTCACATCCATCCAATCTTTTATGTGTCCTTGTTTAAGAAACGAGTTATAATTAATATTAAATTGCCTCTTACTATTGAAAATGAAATTTTTATAATGAAATCTGAGGCAATACTTGATACACCTTAGATATAAAAAGAGTTGAAATTTGTAAAAGAAAGCTTAATTAAGTAGAAGAGAAAATTTAAAGAAAATGCCACATTAGAGAATGCACATGAGACACCTGATTATTTTTTAAAGGTTTATAAGGTTACAGTTAAAAGAAGAGGTATTGATAATAGTAGTTAATAGTATTTTACTAAAAAAACAAAATCGTCACAAAAAGCTATTAGCTACTAAAACCTAATACGTCACAAAAAGTTTTTACCTACGTTTATGGAACGTCTCTAAAAATATTTCCCTACAATAGGAATTTAGTAGCCAAAAATGTTCTGCTACTAACATCAAATCGTCAATAAAAATAGTTACCTACGAAATGCCTTTCGTCACTAAAAGTTTTGATCTACGAAAGATAAACGTCGCACATAGTTATGAACGACGTTTTAGAATATCGTTGGTTATACTTATTAGCGACAAACTATATTTGTCGAAAAAACTTTTAAGCGACGACTTTATGAAAACGTCATGGATGTTGCTTTCTATCGAGATTTAGCGACGATTTGGATGATGATATATTTTCGTCGCACATGAGTATTTGTGACAATTTTTAGCTCTTTAGCAATGTTAAATTTCGTCGCTAATTATCCTCTTTGTTGCTGTGACAAGAATGTCCATCAAAATTTCCAAATATGCAGGACATAAAGATCACACATTGATAAGCAATACAAAAAATCCTCATTGAGACTGGTTTAAGTCGCTGGAAGTTGGTGGAGTTATATTGTTCTGTCTCTTGTTAGTTTATTTTTATTATTTTTAGAGTTACTTTTTAAAAATATGAATTAAGAATTAGGATAAATTATTTTATTTTGTATTTAAACAGAATGAGTAATAAAGTAAGGTTATTCCAAATAACATACTTGTGGTTCTCACTTGTCACCCAAATGGAATTCCAACTCTTACAAATATCTTAGTGGCTTTGGTTGGACAAATCAATATACACATGCATGTAAACTTCATTTTCCCGTAACTGGGGCATGAGCATTTTCCCTGTTTTCGAAGGGAAAAGAGCATATGTGCTGTGTGCATGATCCAATGCCATGTGTCAGTAGGCTCACTCGGTTCAAGGCGTTCGATTGCTACTTGCTAAAAGTCGCAGACCACTATCATGTCGACAAGTGGAAGTGATGTTATTGTTCAAATAACATGTGCGCAACTAATAACCAGACATTCTTTTCGAAGTTTTCATTTTGTCTTTGGATTCATGAAACGATCTTTATATACAAAAATCTTTAGACAAGAAACGAGTCAAATCGTGGAAAAGAATGAGGATGAGTACATTATTGGATACGGAGACATGGAGTTGCACACCCAGTCATGTCACATTTATAGTCCCGTGACACATGTCTCTGCATAACTCGTTCTTAGCTCAGATCGGGGCGTCTTCTCTCCTCAGCTCTGTTCCTATATGCTGTCCTCTTCATTGGATTTTTTGTTATGGAAAGTGTACGATAGAAACAGAAATAACGTTTGGTAATAAGAAAGAAGGAATCAGCAGGAACTGTGGATTTTTACTTCTTTTTTTTTGTCACCTACTCATGCCCGCCAAGTCAATGTCGATTAGAAAATTAAAGACAAAAAGTCTTCAGTTGCTTACTGAACAAAACCAATAATCAACTGAGCTTGAATTAGTAATACCCATGTCAAAAGTTTCAACTTTTGATGATGATTACATATACGTACACAAAAGCATGCTTAACCAAAGGATGGATATGGAGTAAGAATGGTAAAGATTGAATTTTTAACCAAAATATCTCCCACTTTTGATTTGTCTTGACCATAGGAAGTATTAAATGATATTCCCATATCCGAAAATGTAAAAGTTTGAATCAACCCAGATCCAGATATGAAAAAGAAAAGCATGTGATATTCTAACAAATTTTGCTCGAACTAAAAAATCATAATGTGCAAGATTAACCTCGACGAAGAAGACGTGGGAAAATAAGTAAAGCTAAGTAGGTGAGTAGAAAAGGTTCCAAGGACAATGATACGGACAGGAGGAAGAGGAAGAGACAAGACTCTGACAAAGACAGATTAGTATTAATAAGAGAAGAAAGATAGTGTTCTTCGGAGGTATTCGAAGGAAAGGAAAAGAGAAGTTAAACAGTTTGGGGTAAGTTGTTGGGCGCCAATTGAACTCCTGCTCTGCTCTTATTTATGATTATCGTGGGGTTTTGGTTGTGTAATAGTTATTATTAAAAGCAAAACAAGAACTGCTTTTTAACTTGCAAATAGTTTGTCGTCATTATTTTTCTTTAATGTCTACTCACTCTCTTCCAATCGAACTTTCCATAAAAGTCTTTCTCGATTTAAACCCGCGACAAAGACCAGTTCTTGATCGAGGATTCAACAAAGTCTCCATTTCCCTTTTCGTAACTGTGTACTAGAATCTATTATCTGCTTCAATTTCGGTTCTTTTTCTGCTTCTCCACATACAAAAAGCTGTTTTTCATGCTGATGGTAAGCCTTGGAGCAAACTGGTTTGTTTGTGTATTTAAAATTGTTTTCTGTCGTAGACATCATACTAATTTCCTTTCTTTTGAATCAAAAGATAAACGTAGGTCTGTGTGTTTGGTTGCTTAGGACCAAAACTTAGGATGACAGCTGAAGCTTACGTTGCTTGCCGGCTTTTGTTTTTCTTATTCTCAATAGCTACAGTCTTCTTTTCAAGTTTTATAATTATCAACTCTCAAGCATTGTGAAGTGAGAGGAAGTCTACTTCTATTTGTATAACAGAAATGGAAAAGAGCAAGTAAGCCCATGACCTTTGCTTTTCTTCTGACGTTCCTTGCTTTAACTCAAGGGCCAAATTGGACATGCTTTACTCTCAATCTGTTATGCAAAATTGGACTCTTCTTCTTCTTCTTCTCCTCCTCCTGTTTTCCTCCCAAAATTCAATTGTTTTCTTCACATTTTCCTTGAACTTTAATGTGCGGCTGGGAAAGCATTCTGGGTTTTACCTCTTTTATCTTTTTGTTGTCAATTCTTGCAACACTTTTTTGAGTTTTACGTTTTTCAGAGTTGAAAAAATTAGAGTGCCAAGACTCATACTTTACTTGTGATTCTCTTACTTTTCTTAACTAGTTCTCCTCTCTCTTTCAACTATATATTGAGTCTTTTACCTTTCTTATTATCAGAAATTTATTTTTAAGTGGTGTTCCATCAGTCGACCTTCTGATAAGGGACTATAGGTGAGATCATTAATCTCTTTGCTTTTGTTTAGTCAATGTTTTAGAAGAGAGTAGAGAAATATTGCCACTGTTGAGATTAATTATAGATAATGTGGACGTTCTATTCCAAAAAGCCTTTAGATACTTCTTTGCACATTGCTCGTGATTGACCTGCAACTTGTACTTTGTTAGTTGGTCCAATTTATCTATACCTTTTCATGGCCTGATTACTGTTAATTCCTCCATTTGCCTTTCATTTGCTGCCCATGTCACTTGTACTTCACCATATGTGCTTCTTTTTTGTGATAAAGATAATCTGTACTCTGATTTTGAACTGATAATTTTGATTCTCATTTAGTTTCTGGTGCTTGGATCATTATAATCAGTAAACTGTAAGGTATGGGGTGCCTGGTGTCTAGACCGAATGATTCTTGTGGAAATCGGAGGAGACCAGGGAGCATAGGAGAAGTTTCCGTTTATGTACCTGGTTTTCGGATACCTAAGCCTGTTGATTTTTCTCAGTCACTTGGTGCCCAGTTGTCCAAGAACTTAGTGGAGCGTCTATCTGCTCTAAGAACTCGTATTGTAGTTATGGCTGGCCAAGAAGGACCAACTGTCACAAGAGCTAAGAGAAAAAATGCTACACAACATGGTAAGAGATCGCATCAGAATGTTTCTTTGGATCTGTGTAATTAAGCAGTCTTCCGTATGTCATTCACTTGATTGTCTACAGGAGGTTCAACATTAGCAGATCTTTTTCAGGCTCTTGAGGATTACTTGCCTGTTCTTTTGGGTTTAGTAAAAGATGGGAGCCATCTACAGCACAAAGTGCAATTCGTATGGATAAATCAAGAAGATGATGCAGAGGTGAGATAACAATACTTTAATCATTTAGTTTCTGCAGATAGGATTTATGAATTTGGGGTCATAAGTTAAATTCTTCTGCTTAAACTGATTTCGATTTTTATACAAATTCAAACTTTTCAGGAGACTGCGATGTCTAATGCATGGTATGAAGTGCTTTCAGTTTTGCATCTGATGGCAATGCTATCACTATCAAAGGCCAACTTGTTACTTCTTCCAAGGACCTCTGCTGATGGTTATCAGCCAAAACTATCGGAAGGTAGTTATTTAGTTGAATTATACATCTGTAAGTTATATGGTATTAGTTTCTTCTTGATCCTAACTTCATACCATCTTGTTTTCTGCGGTTTGCACGGGTGCTATTATATAATGAACCGATTTTCAGAAGTCACTTTTCCTTTTCTATGTAGAGAGTAGGCGGGCAGCCGTAGATATCTTTCTAAAGGCTGCAGGATACCTGGATTGTGCAGTTCGACATGTGATCCCACATCTGCCTGCTGCACTAAGGTTTCGAAAGATGAAAAGCTTATGCAAATTGAACTGCCAATAGTTCTATAGAATGATCATTATTACTAGTCTATACTGATTTGTACACCTTTTTGTTTTAGGAGAGACTTGCCAGTGGACCTGACAGAAGGGGTTCTTCGAGCACTTTGCTTGCAGGCATTGGGGCAGGTACTTGATTTCTGGATGCTATCTGTATCTTATTACATCTGATGGATCACCGAAGACGTGCAACTGAAACATATGCAGCATTTTTGTCGGCTCTCAAGCAATTCCTGTTAGTACATTTTACTTTGGTGCTGTCACATTAATGGTGTCTTTTGCTTTCTTGTTTGATGCATGTAGGGTGTTGATATCCAACTTGGGATGGCAATTGATAGTGCGAAAGCCACTCTTGCTGTGAAGCGGAGGCTTGCATGTGAGATGGTAAAGTATTGGCAGCAGGTATGGTGATGTTAAATTCATAATGTTCTGTCAGTTCTACTTATCCAGCAACAGTCTTTAAGGCTTGTGATCGTGGCTGTGACTGTTCTTCAAAGTTTGGGATTTGGCACAAGGAAAAGGCTTTATCTTGCATTTGAAATCAGTCTTATTTTCTCTTCCATATATCTTTTCCCTTGAAAATTTTCGAGTCATGGTTTTTCAGTCCTCATTACTAACTATAGAATAGCTGAATAATATAGTTCATGGGGTTAGCTATGGGGATAAAGTTGGAAGTCTATCCTAGAGTAAGGAGGAAGAACCTGAAATTTTATGAATTGTGATTCTATGTACATGCATCTCTCCAGTGCTCCTGTGAAGCTGGCAAATGTTTTGTTTTAGGACAGAATAAGTCACTTGGCAATGTTTCCTCCCCCTTCATAAACCCCAAGAACTATGTAGTTATTTCTAGTTCCTCTATTCTATCAGGAATGAGCACACTGTATCATCCATTACCTTTTTTTTTTAATGCTCCTGAGATATGTATTACTTTCTGTTTGCTTTACAGGCTCAAGATAACATCATGAATCTTCCGCTGTCAAATGGTTGGGGTGAGAAGCATCGACTTTTTATAAAGTGGAAGTCTGTGGAAGCAAAGGTATCATTGGCTTGTTTTCTCTGTCTTTTTCATTTTGTTAGATTATCAACTCATCTGTATGCTTCATTTTTTTCTGCTGACATGAGGCAAAACCTGTGGTGACTCAGATTTCACCAAACCTGTTAGAATAATGGAAGGACTACAAGCCCAAATATTTAGAAAGAGAGACCATAACTTGAGAATGTTACTTGATTCCCTTGGATGTTGAATAAAAATAGGATAGTTTTATGCAAATTTTTTGTAATTCTAGCATTAATGGTTTGACAAATTAAAGTAGTTACATGTACCATGTGTTCTTTAGGTTTATCTTGCTTTCAGACCGTGAGATCTTCAAAATGACTATTTGTTCTTTATCAATGTCTTTATGCTGCAAGAAATTTCAGCTATTAACTGCCTTTCCAGCATAAATCATTTGAGCATATTAGTTATGATCTCTCTATACAACACGGGTAGTGACTCAACAGATCAGAGATGGTTTTGTTTAGGTTTAAATTTGTTATTCTTTTTTCTGTTTAAACAAGTTTAGCAGAACATCCGTTTTGTTGATTCTCTTTTGACCAACCAGGCTGCGGCATATTATTACCATGGTTTGATCCTTGACGAGGGAAATACCGAGAAATCTCATGGGACGGCCGTAGCTGCCTTGCA
>JAOQMS010000179.1:3086440-3116741 GCA_027563885.1 Erythroxylum longipes
GCATAAAAAGGAAGTAAGGATTAGCCAAGAGCGAAACTCGTTGCAACATAGGCATTGATTAAAGCAGCATTGCCATAGTGGTCATTACCATTCAAGCAACGTCTGCTATTTTTACTTCATAAAAAGCTTAATGCTATGTGAATATGGGACCCTTGAGAAATTACCAACTATCTAAGTCGTTGACTGTAACAATGAATGGAGTCACTTATGCAACATCACAAGACAAGAGCATCTCTGGGTCTCATAATTATTTGGTTCCGGAAAGTTTCACTTATTAGCTTCTTTTTGTCTCTTATCTAATAAAGATCCAACATAGTGAAACCCAAGTACATAGGGAGTTAGACAAATACCACAAGATAAGCAATAACGCAAACTAACCTACCAACAAGCTAAACGATAAGAGGATCTAAATAAAAAGTGACTTTGGTGTGTGTATGTGCGTAGCTAGCTTGAGTCTTCAAGAGCTAAACTTGCAAATGTACTTCTCAAAAATTAGTACCAATTTAAGGGGTAGTGTTAGAGTGATCTCTGGTGCTTCAAATTTCATTAAAATGGAAAACAAAGGTACAATGTTACTTGACCCAAAAATGTTTAAGATGCCAAGATAGTTTAATCTGGATTTGCTGATGCTAGAGGGAGTACAACAGTCATTGCTCCAAACAATGTGCTGCTATTATATGGTTAAGAAAAAAGTTTCACAACTATAAATGGCCGAAAATAAGTGACCAATGAAAGATTTTGCAGAGTTATAATCAAAGAATGCGAGAAGGAAATAGCAAGCAGAATTCATTGATTGCAATGAAAATTATATTACTTAGCAGTAATTCACATCAACAGCTATTAATTTACACAAAACAAGTAAAGAAATGTATAGCCAATTAGGAATGTCAAGCCGTAGTGTCTCACCATGCAATTTAAATTCAACATTACAGGAGTTTCATCCAAACACTATAGATATGACAGTTACTACATAATTTTTACCAAGGAATGTGGTATCACAGAAAATTTGGTTTTATGGTTCCAATTTCATCATCATTTAAAGGAAAGGACACATAGAAAAGCACCAATTACTGAAACAAATAAAAACGAGGAAAGAGTTTTCAGAAAGGCGACCACTTTAGGATACCCCTTAGCATAATGAGGCTTTGAGCCTACCTTAAGAGCTTCTCTGATGATTGGTTCGTCGGTGGGGTTGAAGATACACGACGCTTTGACCTCAAAGCTACGACGACTACAAGTTCGTCGGCGAGCATTATAATTTCCAGCCCAATTTGTCCCATTAAAGGGTCGACGTTCATGGGTTCGTTTCCCCGAATACTGCTACAACATTCACACAACCATTGTGTTATATGTTCAGAACTAACCGAAAACGAAAATTTTTAGAGGACTTTGTCACCGGTGCTCATTTTCTGAAACTACATACAATTACGAAGAGGGAAAAGAAGAAGAAGAAAGGCTAATAATTACCAGTCTGCCAGAACATGTGTTAACGGAGAGAGCTAAGGTCATTTTCCGCAGATTCTTTCTTCTTCTTCTTCTTCTTCCTCTGCAGAGTCTTGCAGTGTTTGGGTCCGTTTTATGTTTTTGTTGATTTTTATGCTGTGTATGTCGTTTCTTATGATAAGAAGATTCTGGGGCTTACTCAATTTTATGGTTTTCCCTTTAGCTAACAAGTAAAGCCCATGATATAAGTGTACAATGGACTAATTTTATGCAAGCATTTGTATTATTTCAATTTGCAAATGAATTGGTTAGGTAAAAACTTTGAATCATCAAATTTTTTGGTTCGATTTCTAATATTTTGGTTCAATTTATTTTAATAATTTTTTATTAAAAATTGACCAATTTATTAATTAATTGATTAATTTTTATAAATTAATCAATTTTTATAAATTAAAATAAACCAATTAATTCTTATTTAATAGTCTCTTTTTCAATTAAATTATAAATTCTTTAATAAGTAAAGACAGTCTCTTTCAATTATATTTCAAATTCTTCAATTTTATTCAACCTTTAATCAATTTTATAACTGTCATCTAATATCAGTTAAATCTTTTAAACCTTAAACTTCTTGTCTTGCTGATTTAACTTTCGGTTCGATTATTAAAATATTGAAAATTTAAACCAATTTAATTTAAATTTAATTTAACAATAATTTAATCAAGCAATTGTATTTAATTAAAATTGAGTTTAAATTTATATTTACTAATTTCTTAAATTCAATTAATTATAATAAATCAGTTACATTTATATCAAGTTAGAATAGTCTAAAATTATTAAGGGTTGGTTTGGGGTAGCGGTGGCAGTTGATAACCTGCTGAAATGATAAATACTTGTTCTTAATAAGTACTTATGTGTTTAGGATGGCTATTTTGATAACTGCTGAAACGTAAAAATAAGTGTTTAGCAAGTGCGATTGCAGTTGCTGAAAAGAGATAAAATGATTAAAAAGCCAATTGATTTAATAAACTATTAATTGTTGTATAAATAATTAAAAATATATTATTAGTCATATAAATTTAAAATTATAAATAATAAAATATTAAATTAAAATAAGAAAATATAAATAAAATAAATTTAGTAAATAAAACATTTCATAAAAATATATTATTAGTCATATTAATTAAGAGTATAATGGAAAATAATACTTATATTGAAAGTTATTAATGGAAAGTAAAATTTCTACCGCAGAAGCAGTTTCCTACCGCAACCTTCTTTTTACTTATTGATTTCTATGGTGGCACCGCACTTTTCTCTAACCTCCGGTTGTTTACCGCAGATCCAAACATGTGACTGCGTTTAAAAACTGCGGTGAATAAATACTTATCCCTACCACACCGCAGATCCAAACGCAGCCTAAATCAAGCCAATTTTAATTTGGTTTGAACTTAACTAAATTTAATTTAATCATATATTAATCATATATTTATACTTTATTGAGCTTGAGTTTGAAGTTAAACTTAGTTTTTTTAAACTCAATCAATTGTCTCGTGGAAACAACCTTTCTATTAGCTAAAGGTAAGACTTCGTATTACTGAACATTCTCAAATATCGCATTTTAGTGAGATTTTTATTGGGTTGTTTTTGTTGTTATTACTGTTGTTAAACTCAATTAATTATAATAAATTAATTAGACTGTTAAAATAATTTAAAATTAATTAAGAACTAATTTAACACTTCTTATGAATAAATTAAAATACTTATGCTATTAAATTCTTATGAATATTTGGACTGGAGTGTGCAAGATGTCTTCTAATTGTGGGGAAGTGGTTGAAGTTGACAAAAGAGAGATTTCTTGGAGTTTGGCTTAGAGCCTAAGTATGTGTGAACAATGTGAACATGAAAATATTCAGATATATCCCTATCTTTGCTGAGTTCTAACATCCCTATATTGTGTATACAAAGGAATAGCAGAGCATTGTCAAATGTTCACTTGTCAGAATAAAATTATTTTAATCTTTCATCAGATTCTCTTGTCAATCTCAAGCTCTTCAAACTAAAAAGAATCAAGTGATTTACTTCCGGCCGGCACCAATCTTACAGCTTTCAAGAACAAGATCCAATTGCTTACGAAAAGAAAGAAAAAGTATAAACTGGAGAAGCAGAAATCTGGAGCAAGTTGACATAAACATATCATTATCTGCACATACAAAAAAAACTGTTCAGAATCTATTGCCTTCTGCAGGAGCGATAGTGAGTTGGCTTGGAGATGAATTCAAGCCTAGCTGGCTTTTGCTGGCCGACAGTTTATAAGTAAACTCAGTATTGCAGTATATTTTATGTTATACACCTAATATACGACTTTCATTCATTCCTTTTTCGTGTGTTTATATATATATAGGTGTTTGTGTGTGGGAACGTGATAGTACCGTAGAGTTATCGAAGAGCAGTATTGCGGCAGAAAATAAGGGCCTTGATTCTTGGAGAGGGACCGACCCTTCAAACCCTTCACAACTGTCATTGCATCTTTGACCTGGTCACTGGCTCCATAGATTTTACTGCTACTTGGTCTTGATCGCATTAGGTTTTGGAGCTATGTTGGTGGTCAAGAATGTAGGTGTTTTAGGTGTGATAATCATGTCTAGTCAAGAATATTGGAAGAAGAGTTGATGTCTCGAGCTCTCAACTCTTTCAACCTGTAGTTATCTATGGACTTTTTACTTGTTCTAAATGTTCAGTAAAGTAAGGTGGGTGAGTAGTGTGTCTGCCTGATCTGAATATATAAATGCCTCTGCTAGCTGTACGAAGAGTAAGGAAGTGATAAAAGATTGCTCGGTCAAATGTCAAAACTAATGAGTTCTGCGGAGCCAACTTGATGAGCATTTCTTCAACTTGAAGGTAACTCTTACCACCTGGCCTCTCTGCTTTTTGCAGTTGAGTACGTGACTCAGTGAGCTGCAAATGCTTTGAATGCATGTAAAAGGAAGAATCTGTGTTTTGTCGCCATTAACATTAACTTATCTGGTAAAAAAGAGAAATTTGGTTAAAGGTCAATGAGTTTAGTGTCTGCTAATACTCTAATCCACTTGATGTAACATAACAAATGAAGGGTCCTCTCTTTTTTGGTTGTTTGGAAGTTAAAAGAACTTTTGTATTCTTGTTGGTTGGCAGGTTACGTGACTCCATCTCCTGGTCTCTGTCTGTCTCTCAAACGCATACACCTACAACATACAGGGAAAGGCAGACATGTACAGTAAGAACGGAGAAGAAGGTACAGTGAAATGGGCAACTTTAGTGATGTTGTTGCTCGTCATCTTTTTGGCACCATACGTCTGGAGCAGAAGGACAAGTAAGGAGAGAGTTAGAAAGCGTAAACTGCCGCCTGGAAGAAGAGGATTGCCTCTGATTGGAGATAGCTTCAGCTGGTACAATGCTGTTGCAGGTTCTCATCCCCCACAATTTGTTGAACAACAGGCTCAGATGTAACAACTCCTTCGCATTAGCCCTCTTCAGCTTTTTCATCAGAGGCAAAAGCTTGTATAATCTATCTGCATATACACTGTCACTTGTCTTATATGATTGGTATCCTGATTAACAGGTTTGGGAAGATATTCTCCTGCAGTTTGTTTGGAAAATGGGCTGTGGTGTCAGTTGACCCCACGTTTAATCGGTTCATTATGCAAAATGAAGGAAAACTCTTTCAATCAAGTTATCCGAAATCTTTTAGGGATTTGGTTGGAAAAAATGGGGTGATTACAGTCCAAGGAGATCAACAAAGAAAACTCCATGCAATTGCCTCTAACATGATGCGATTAGATAAGCTCAAGTTCCATTACCTGGAGGATATTCAATTGGTGATGCTTCAGACACTGACCAACTTTGAGAAAAATCAAGTCATTTTTCTCCAAGATGTTTGCAGAAAGGCAAGTTTGCGAAGGTCTATAAGCATTACAATCATCATCCTACTCCATCTAACAAGCCACATTTTTTTTCTTCCTCTTCAGGTAGCCATCAATCTCATGGTCAATCAACTTCTGGGTGTATCAAATGAGTCAGAAGTTAATGAGATGGCCTTATTATTCTCGGATTTCGTTGATGGTTGTCTGTCTGTTCCAATCAACTTGCCAGGCTTTGCGTACCGCACAGCCATGAAGGTTCCTATCTATATCTTCACTTCTGCTCGAAGTTAAATTGTTGGAGTCGATTTGATGTAGTATAATGGTGTGTTCTGATAAAACTTTTGACAGGCAAGAGAGAAGATTATAAGCAAAATAAATAAGACGATAGAAAATCGCAGACAAGAAGGAGCATCTGAAGTTGGTAATGGCCTCCTCGGAAGGCTTTTAGAAGAAGAAAATCTTCCTGATGATGCAGTTGCAGACTTCATCATCAACCTTATTTTTGCTGGAAACGAAACAACTGCTAAGACGATGCTTTTTGCTGTCTACTTCCTCACACAATGTCCTAAAGCACTGCAACAACTCCTGGTACACACTCAAAAACTTTGATCCATATCAACGCACTAATGATTCCTATTTAATATTAAGTATGAACATGATCATGATCATGATCAAACAGGATGAACATGATAGTCTGAGGAGTAATTCAACAGAAGGCCAAATGCTTTCTTGGCAAGATTACAAGACAATGTCGTTCACTCAATGTGTGAGTCTGTCATTTTATCTGCAGAATCATAGTTAAGATGCAGTATCTACACACTCGAGTCGTCTTAACATAATCAGAACTCTCTCTTTTGTTTCACTTGTAGGTTATTGACGAAACACTTCGACTTGGGGGCATTGCAATCTGGTTAATGAGGGAAGCGAAGGAAGATGTAGTGTATGAAGGTAAGAGTACGCAAAATGTACATAAACATAGGTTTGTACATTGATTTTAGGTGACATTAAATATAAGGTTGGTGGTTGTCTTAAACGTGGCAGACTTTGTAATTCCAAAAGGATGCTTTGTGGTTCCATTTTTGTCGGCGGTTCATCTGGACCAAAGCTTGTACAAGGCGGCTCGCACCTTCGATCCATGGAGATGGTTGGATCCAGAAAACCAGGTACCTACCTTACATTTTAGTGTAAAAGACAGTAATGTAACCTTTTTTTTAAAAATGTATAATTTTTAAAATTATCAAAAAAAATTATATATTTTTAGAAAATTTCTTTTTATGAAAATTTCCTTTAAAATATTTACTCAGAGAAGTATTGTGAGATAAAAGGCAGTAATTTAAAATATTATAATTTTAATCTTTAATAATTATACAAAAATTATATAAATTTTTATTTTAAAAAAAATTTAATGAAATTTTTGTAATTTTTAAAAAAATAAAATATAACAAGACGTGTAAATTAATTAAAAATTATTAACATGATAAAGTGATTTAAATTATTATTTAAACATAATTCAAATATTTTAAACACAAATTAACCTAAATAATATATATATGAAATTCAATATTTGTAATGATTAAAAAAATTATTTATGTCAAATTTAAAAATATATATTAAGTCTTTATGTAGATATGACAATATGTCAAGTCGGGCCTTGACCAAGGCAATAGGCTCCAGCTTAGGCTTGAGTTCAAGCTTGAGATTAACAAAACAAGCTTAAGTTGACTGAGTCTCAGATTAAATTTGGGTACCAATTTATTTTGACATTTTAATTTTTTTAAGCCTGAGCTCAGGCTCGGGCCTAAGCTTGAAATCAATAAAACAAGCTTAGGTTGGCCGAGTTTAAAAATTAAAATGTTAAATCGAACTCGAACTCGAATCCGATCTGAGACACAGTCAACTTAAGCTTACTCGGCTGACCTCAAGTTCGTGCAAGCCAGACCCTATTGCCATCTCTTTCAAAATTCAAACATATCCCATGTGTTATACCTCCTTTTTTTTTAATCTTATAATTACATCTCGTATGATTTTATATTTTTGTATGAGAAGGAAAAGAGAAACTGGAGGAGTAGCTCATTCTATTCTCCATTCGGAGGAGGTGCGAGGTTCTGTCCTGGAGCCGAGTTGGCTCGCCTTCAGATTGCTCTGTTTCTCCATTACTTCCTTACTACTTACAGGTACGATAGTAACTTAATCAGATAGATCTTGATCTTGAAATTATTAGTATAACGTAACAAAACATACATTGAATTAATCTTGGAATTGGATTGATTAGGTGGGTCCAGATTAAAGAAGACAAGATGTCCTTCTTCCCCTCAGCTCGTTTAGTCCATGGGTTCCCTATCAGATTGATCACCAGACGACCTATCTGTGATAAGCCGAAAGAAGAAGACTCAGGAACTGTAAACCTTACTCGCAACTCACAAACTTGAAGTTAAAAGAAGAAAGAAAGTACTAACCATCTTCTATCTTTCCTTCTCTTATTGTATTTCTCCAAATTATAAATCATCTAACTTGTGTAATGTATAAGATAAAAGTCTTTAAGAAATACATATCCTATTTCCTTTTTCTCCTGTAACTTGCTAAATGAGAGTTAGATGCTTGTATGGGATCGGAAAAGTCTTCTACTAAATAAGGGTAAAATTACATACCATCAAACTTTTTCAGACTATGCGCTTTAGCGGGATTTCAATTAAGTATTCATGATAATGATAATAAGATACTTGTGTTGGATATGAGAAAATATTAGACATGTTACATAAGTTTGAGGTGGACTCAAGTTCAAGTTTACTTTAAATTTATAAAAAATTTTCGCATTCAATTAGTTATAAAAATTTAAAATCAATTTAATTTGAAAAATAAATGTTATCAAACTAAAATTTAATTTAAATATTTAGTTTCATAAAAAAAATTTAATCCGACCTCAAATCATCACTACTGCATCTACTTTTCACCTCCAAATCGGGCTTATTTTTAATAATAATAACAACAATAACAATAATAATAAAAGAATAAAATATTTGAGATCTACAAAATAATATTACTTAACATCATTTAATGTAAGAGCATAATATAAAAATAATTAATTGGACAATTTTCATGAAGGTGGAAAATTTTTTAAGATTAATTTTTAGTATAAATTTTCGGTTGATTCAATTTCTTAATTTATACTAATTTTTTATTAACACGAGTAGATGTACATTCGATGTTAATGATTAGTTAAAAGAACACATAATATATTAACCCAAATCTCGTGACTCCGGATTTTAACTGGGTGTTGATGATTACGTATTAAATCTATCTCTCATTATTTATCTTTTTTAGTAGTGACCAATGAGATAAAGGTATATAGGTTATTAATCTTCAAGTGGAAACGTCTATCTTGTAGTGTATTTGGGCCTGTGGGCTTTTGCAAAAAGTTGAAAGGCTCAGAACTTGGGCCGAGCTTTAGAAGATATTGAATCGCAAATACAGAATTCACACCACGTTCCGAAGTATAATCCCTAAGAATTGCCTAACTGCAACACCTTCACGGTGTTAAGAGTGAAAACATAGAATTTGTCAGTAAATTAGAGAAAGCTGGAATCTTTTTTGAGTTGGATCTTGTGTTTCTTCTTTCTAAATCACTAGAGGCAAGCTGGAGCGAAGTAGGGCAGAGTATTGGAGGGTTTAGAACGAAAGATAGGAAGAAAGCCCTAGCTAGCTCGACAGAAATCTGTGCATTTAAGAGTAAAAGTTTTGATATTTAATTAGGAAGAGCAAATGGCAGGAAGAGAAGTTCGAGAATATACTAATCTCTCTGATCCTAAAGGTGTTATTCTTCTTCACTTTCACTAGGGAATTTCGTTTCCTTTTATAATTTTAGAAAAAAAGAAGAAGCAATCTTGCTGCTTCTCTTTTGGTTGCAGATAAGAAATGGGGTAAAGGGAAAGATAGAATTGATGACGAAGATGTCACCTTTCAGCGCATGGTTGCTAAGGTTAGCCGTTCTATTTGCTCCTTCTTTGTATCTTTTATGAAAAAGTCCTCTCTGTGTAGCCAATTTTTTTTTCAGTACATTACTTTGTTATATGATTGTTCAAATTCGACCGCGTTATAACTCAAATTCCAAGGTACATTAATGGCTGCTTCATAAATCATTAGTAACATGTTAGAAACACAAGAGTCCCCGCAAATGGGCCTTCTTCTTCAATGATTCTCTTCGTCATAGTGTCTAACTTAGGCATCTAATCACTTGCTGGACTCTATAAGTATTAGTCATGTGGCTGAGCCATTCTTTGAAGTACAAATCACAAGGGGAACCATTTGTATGGCAACTTAACAGCAAAAGAATCTTTTTTTTTTTTTTTTACTCGATGCTCTTCAAGTGGAAAATGCGTAGTTGTGATCCAAAATTCACACAGCCAACTAAACAGTTTAGTACAAACATATTGCTTATGGTATTTGAAATTCTTTTGCTGATTGTCTTTACTCTGCTTTTCTACATCATATCTCTACCTTTGCTATTCTTTTGACTGAACAGATCACGTTGATTATTGTCCTTCTATTGTAGATATTTGACAATATGGAGTTTGCTTTTTGGTCTCCGGTGTTACAAGAATTGGCTAGTATTACATAGTTTTTTTTTTTAATTTTGTAATTGGCTAATATTACATAATTGACATATTGGTCGGTGACATTTGGATTTAAACCAACTTGCTTTTGTTTGTTCATCAACATCTTTGCCAATTCTTGATTTCTTTTTATGCATTATAGTTTGACACTGCATTTCATTGTGAATAAGCTTTCTTTATTGGAATTGTGCCCCCTTCTCTATTCTTCTTTCCTATATTATGTGAAATCTTGAGTATAGTTTTCTGATAACATGGCCCGGCAGGGATCTTGTTGCCTCCCACTGGGTGGTTGATGCATTCAGATGCAAGAGGTTGCTGGAGAACGTGGAGGTTACCTTCATGGCCGAGGCGGTACCTCCTTGACTTGCTCTGTGTGTGTGTTTGTTTATATTTGTGAATATTGTGCAAATTATTCTCTTTTACCTATATCCGTATCTCGAGCTTTTTGTTTGCAGCTTTGGACAGTGATGACTTGCTTTATCTAAAGGAGCAGATGGAAGCTGAAGAGGATGCAGAGCGCCTCCTTCGGCGCACAGAAAAACGGGCTTTTGCTGCATTTAAAATATCCTTTTCATGAATCTATTGATAGCTTTTCAGAAGCAACATCACTTTGATTTCAAGTATATTAGGTTGGTAAAATATCATTTCAACTTCATCTCTGCCATCTTTAGTATGTCTGTGAATATGTTGTGAAGATATTGCTTTTGCACTTCATTGCATTTGCATCAGCAAAGATTGTAATTTGTTGTTTGTGGATCTGGTAGTTCTGACATGGAGATGAGAGAGATTTCTTCCACTCCTCAACTTTCTATCAATTTGCTATAGTGTTTTTTTTTTCAATTTGTCTACAGAAGTTAGGAATGCAAAATAGAATGGCAAAATTTTGCTCACTTTTTTGCTCTTTGAATTAGGGGCAAATTATGCAATATTCAAATGATTGATTGAGGACCTTCTATGCCATCTAGGCGGCCACCATATTGGGTTCTATATTTAAGTTTGTCCCTTGTAGCCACTCAAATAATTGCAATAATGTTCTTTAACATCTCTTTGCTATCGCATTATCTCATTTGCCCTTAACCTAAAAACACAAAGCTGCAAGTTTGGCAGATTCGTCACCTCCTTCAGTTCCATTGCCGCTTCGTGTCGAGCCAAAGCCAAAGAGTGGGATTAGGTATTCCTAAAGCATTAGCTCTTGTGGCTTGTTAATATTCTAGATTCTAATTATTGCTTATTCATTGGCCTGCTCTAAACTTATGCCTGAAATTACTGGGATTACAGACAGCAAGATCTGCTGAAGAAGGTGGTGGAAGTTAAACCTAAAAGGCCTAGAGTATTAAACCCAAGTGACGGGAATCACTCATCCCCGACTTCAAGTGATCATTCCCCAGCATATTCTAGGTTGCAGACTGATCATGAGAAGAAGGAACCTATTTTATCAACTTCAGTTCAAGGTGACGAGGAAACCAAGAAGGATAAATCAGCTGAAGACAAAATCGAACATGGAAATCCTGTTAAAACGTTACTAGGTTTAGCATATGCAAGTTCTGATGATGATGATGAAGACTAGACGTTGTAATTTGTATAATTACGCACTGAAACAATTTCATAGTACAATCTTTTTCCTTAATGGATAAATGCCGTGTGTTTATTTCTCAGTCTAAGACAGTTTCCTTTTGCCCATACAGCATTAATAGAGAAATTTGAATAATTTTGTAGATGCTAGGACATAATACGAAAGCTCTGGTTGGGATCAGCAGCTGTTTGCCTGGTCTTTTGATTCAACATGTCAACGTTCTAGAGCATTTTAAAGCACCTGCGGAGCTTGTCAGTGACCTCACGTCTTTGGCATCTGCAACCTTGAACCTTTGTTGATCATTATAGTTAGGTTTAGCATTTCCAATACCAGTCTGGATAAAAGAAGCTCCATTTTCAAAGAAATCCCCTACGGAATAGAAGTTCCAGGGCCTGTCATTCCCATTGATGCCTTTTCTCCATGTTACCTGTTGAGTATTGTTCTCAGTTATTACATTCTGGACAAAACTTCAACTGTAATACCATAACCAAATAGAATAAATGTGGTGATCTTGCAAAATTTACCTCTTTCTTTCCTGCTTTTGGTGCAATGAAGTAATTGGCTGCACTCTTAATACTGGGATTCATGCTTCCTCCAATTGCGTACTGTTGCCACCCTTGGTATAGGTTGTTGGCGACATGAGCATAACCATGGCGAACCCTGTAGGTTGTTTATAGTTTTCATTAGCATCAATGAAAACCATATATCACTATTAAAGACTAGTGAAGAGAATAATAAGGTTCTACTGTTTTCTGATACAACAGAAATGGTGACTGGTGAGGGTAGGGGGTGATAATCACATCACCTGGGCATTCTTTGGTTGCATTGAGGACCAAAATGATTGAACACAACTGTAACCTTCATGTCCTTGTCCCTCAGGTATCCATCGTCGTGCCCAAGAAGCATAACTTTGTTCTGATTCTTAAACCAATTGTTTGATACGGTAACATCGGTAGAGCCACGGGTGACATCCAAAAGACCATCTTGGCATGAATAAAGTGTGTTGTGGTCTATCCACACCCTGGTTGCAGTCACCAACCTAATAGCATCACCGTCCATTTGACCCAGTGGTATTATACTTCCCCCTGTTCCCATCACTGATGTAGGCCCTTGTGCTTTGCAATGGTGAATCCTCAGGCCATGGATGATTATATCAGTTGCCTGCATACGTCCATGTAACAGTGTAAGGAAGTTCCAAGGTAAAGCTTCATATATACATATATTTATATATATATATATATGCAGACTTACCTTGTGAATTAAGATGCAACCAGTGCCTGTAATGTGAACATCAACACCACGACCATCGATCGCGGTGAAACTACTTACGAGGAGGGGTTTTTGAAGTACGATGTTCATGTTCCTTTTGAAAGTGATCCACACTTTCTCTTTGATCATAGTGGCTCCGTATCTCAAAGTCCCAGGTCTGGGGTTCAATGGGCTGTCGCTGGGATCTGTGACTTTGTAAAGCACCAAACCTTCTCCAATGTTGTTCATCATCTTCCCTGCAAACCCAACTGAACACTTTGCAAGTTGCAGTCTGTTTCTCCTCCAATGGACGTCACCTCGCCAACATTGATCAATGACGTTCATTTTATGAGCAACACAAGGAATTGTATTAACATTGAAGCTGAAGAAGAGGGCTGATACAACATAAACAACGTGCCAGAGGAGGGCCATCTTGCTAATATGTGAAATGTTTAGACAAAGGAAGGGATGATGGCTGATTATGGAAAGCTCCATTTATAAAGAGAAGGCCTAAATGAGTAGTTATAGAACAGTGATGTTTGTAGTTTGGTAGGTAAGTTCATATGCGGTGGTGAAAACATTGAGGCTATAAATAGAAAATTTTGGTGAACTGATTATGGTTTATGTTTGATATTAGTTATTAATTTAGGTATGAAAATTATCTTTTATTTCAAATTGGTTATATTTTAGTTATTACCAACATTTAAAAAATTAGACCAAAAATTAAATTAATAGCATAAAAATTTAAAATTTTAACTAATTTTAAATTATTATAAAGTAAATGTATAGTAAAAAAATATTTCAGTTTATTAAAATATTATTATTTATTAATATATAATTACTAATTATTATTTAAAATTGAATAATTATTTTCTCATTTTAAGGTTAGAAAAATAAAGATTTTTGTTATTATAAAATTACATGTTTAACTCACGAAAAGAGTCTTTTTATAAAAATATAAAGAAAAGATTGTATACGTTATAACGTTCTTCAAACTCTAGCAAAGTGGGAGCTTTATGACCTTCTTCAAACTTTAGCAAAGTAGGAGCTTTATGTACTGGGTACGGGTACGTGGACTTTAACTTTTTTAATATATTAAATTTAAATTTAAATTTAATTTGAAAATGTTTAAAACTCAAATTAGTTGAAATAAATCGTGATTGGTGTGCATAATTAGAAAAAAAATCTTTTCTTTATTAACATGCAATTATGGTTGGTAAAAAAGAGATCTTTTGTATTTTTTCCCCTATTTTTGTGCTTAAAAGAAGAACCTTTGCCTTCCTCTACGATGAAAGGCTTCTCGCGCCATTTTCACTATGTGGGTATATAAACAAGGCCAAAGGGTTTAGAGAGGCATTCAAGCTAAAACATCTCTAGGGTTTGTCTTCGTCCCCCAAAAGTCCTCAGCTTTTTGCTAAGGAGAAGAACAAGAAAGTGGCTTCTTTTCCTTTACAACAATGGCGTTTTGGGGTTCGTCTTGTCTTGCATGTCCATCACTATCATCTTTGCATGTGTATACTTGTGTTTTCTTTTGTCTCTCAAAAATTTTCACTGCAAAAGCAAAAAGACAGGACAAAAGACTTGTGGGAATGTCTCAAGTAACAAACTTTTCGCAGGAATTGAAGTGAAACCGGGAAAACCTTTCACTCTTTCACGTCACGATGGCGGGGGAAGACTCCACATATCTCAGGTAACTCACCTTTTTCTTTCTTCAAAAGATTTTTGATAACATTTTTATATTTGTTCTCCTTTTTGGTTTGTGAAAATTTAATGCCTACGTGATTAGTGATTACTCTCTTTCCTTCTTAATGCTTCATTCAGTTTGTTTTAGGTTTTTGGGAGTAGGATGTTGTTTAGTTTGGTTGATTTGTATTTTGGTTCGTGCTTGTCACAGGCAACCTTGGGAATTGGTACTGCGGTTGGCAAGACTATGGTTCAATGCAACGTTGGAGATAAGAGTCCCGTTTTTCTTTGCTCTTTGTTTACAGAAAAGGATGAATCTTGCCAATTGAACTTGGAGTTTGAGGAGGCTGAAAATGTTGTTCTGTCAGTTCTTGGTCCTCGAAGTGTTCATCTCACTGGTTACTATTTACGTGGTGGATGGCATCAAAATCGTGACGACGAGTCGTATCCTTTGTTGGTCCAAGATTCTGTGCCGTTATTTGCAGAAATGAGATGTCTTAAGCAATCTAAGTTACTTATCTTGCATTTCTTTAAATATGGAGAAGACATAAATGAGACAGAAACGGTGGAAATATATAGGATTGAAGCAAAGCGATTCTCCTTCTCATTGACCTACAATCTTTTCTTTTTCCTGATTTGATCCTTTTATTATCTCAAATGTGAGGTGTGAAGTTGAAAATTTTGAATTCCTTATTCTTTTGTTATTTTGATCAGAGATATACTGTCTCGATTCTTTCTTTCTCCTTTACTGTAATGGTCAGAGAATCATACGGAGAAGATATTGCAGATACAGAGCCAGAATATTCTGTGGATGGTAGTGATGACAAGTATGAGGATAGCTTTATTGATGATGATGAAGGTGCTTTTCCAAACTATTATGCTAAAAAGTTAAGGAAACTAATTTTGACTGCTTTTCTGGGCTTTTGGCAATGAATTCTTAAATTCTGGGCTTGATTTTTCCTTCCTGCATTATATTGATTGTTGGTTTTAAAGAATACAACTCCCTCATATATTTTGGTATACTTTTCCGTGCTTTACATATTAAAATTCAGCATAGACCTAGGATAAATTGGACTTATTTGTTGTTGGATCACTTCTGGTGTCAATGTACTTCTGTCACTTGAAATAGTTTGAATTATTTCTCTAAGTGGATGAATGCTTTACTTACTACAATTAACTGTAAGTTCTACTCATATAATCCTCTGAGATGTAGAGTGGTTAATGTAATTCCAGTAAACGATGAGAAATTGGATAGAGGAAGTCCTAAAAGTGTCAAGAGCAACAGTAGACGATTAAAAAAAAAGTACCAAGTTAGTGAATCTGATGATGACTATAATCCTCAAAGACAAGTGTTTCCCGAGAATAGTACTGGTGATACAGTAGCAGACAGTGAAAATGAGGACGTGAATCCTATTTCAACAATCTACAAGAGTAAATCCTCTTCAAAGAGCAAGAGATCAAAAGGAAAAGAAAAGGCTCAGAAAGAAACAGATGAAGCCCACAAGAAAAAGATAAAAGATGAAGTCAATGATGCTGATTTTCAGGCAAGGAAGAGAGATGCTGTTGTTGACATGGAGCCAAAAATGTAAGAATGCAGAGTGGATGTTTCATGATTAACATGTTTAATGTAAAAATATTGGCAACATTTTGTTGTGAAGTTGTACATGCATCCTTTCCGAGAAAATATTTCCCCCTTCTTGCCAAGAATTGGCATAAGCGAATTTTATGTAGAATGCTAACTCTTCCCACTATATTCCTGATTAGTCTTTTGACAAATTGGAGTGTTGTGTAAATGGATGCAGTAGAATTTCTTGAATTATGTTGACTACATGTGGTAGTATTACTTTTTCCAGCATTCAAGAGAGAATTGGTAATACAAAACTGGAGTAGAAAAATTTTGTACGTCAGTACTCTGGTTTTCTTTCCTGCTATTTTATCTTGCTATCGTACATCATTTTATTAACTCCCTTCATGTTCTTTCTGGTTGATGTTAATGTGTGGAGAGCACAGAAGAGACGACAGAGAGGTTTCTAAGAATGATGCACAGTCCAAAATGAGAAGGAAAGAGGAAGGCAACAACAAAAAAGTGCATGATTCTGGAGAGAAAGATGAATTTTTCTTTGGTGCAGCGCTTAAATGGAATAAATCCCAGCAGGATGAAACAGAGGCAGACAAATTAGGTCAAGATCTACCTGTTATGAATGCAGAAGGCCAGAAGAATGCAAATGACAAGTGAGTTTGGAATCTGTTCGCCAACCCTATTATTCATTATTGACAGCATATTTGGTTAGCACAACCTTCAATTAAGTCTGACCGTCGTCTTTGTCAAGAGATATGGAATCTATTCATTCAAGTAAATAATGAAACTGATTATCTGATCAAACATTATGAGGTGATTGGTAAGTATATCTAAATAAATTAATTCAACAACAAATAATTTTTTTCTCCTGCAAATGATTGGTTGGATCTTCCCAATATACAATGAAATTTCTTATACGTGTGAATTTTTACTTTATTTGAATGAGTTACCAAAATTTGTATGTTCAAATATTCTGGGAGAGAGTCCATATTTTTCTATTTACTTTGTTGTATCATAAAAAAGCTTCTGCAAACCCGACTTTCAAATGAGTGTTAGTTGCTGTTTCTCTCATTATTCTCCTCTTCTTTCCTGTAGTAAGTGAAACTTTGGTAGGATTGGATCTGTGGGAAAATTAATAATCATTATCTTATTACATGATATTAATAGGGAAGATGAACGTGTCTCACTTCCTTCCACTGGAGGTGTCCCAAACAATATTGCTAAGCCAAAAAAGAAAAGTAAGAAAATAGCAAAGGAGGAAAAAAGTATTGAAGTTGATTTTGTTACTAAAGAAGATGAGTTTGAGAAAAATGGAGCTAAAAGTGAAGGCATGGAGCAGGATACGTCAGTGGCAAGTGAAGGAAATCGGAAGCAAGCAAATGATGAGTTAGTATTATCAATATTAGTAGCTCTCTTGTATATTGAAAATGCAACAACATTTTATATGGCTTTGTTTTTGACACTTGAGAGTCAATAGCCAATTTCTTTGAAGAGATACAACTATGAAGCAACTTTTTTGTTTCTGTTGCATTATAGTAGAAAAACTAACGTGTCATTCTATTACAGACTGCTCTCCTCTCATCTGGTACCTCAAAATGGTGTTAAAAGAAAGAGGAAAAAGGAAAAACAGGCAGCAGAGACTCTTGAAACCAGCAATAACAACCAAAGCAATGCTGCCATAGGAAATGAAGCCAGGCAAGATGATTTTAATCCTAGTAACTTGGTTGTTACTGCCTGTGCGCAATGAATGGAATCAGAATCATGCCCACTTTTACTCCATGCATAATCTACGTTGATATCTCATGTGAAGGCTTGTGGGCTAGACGTTCACGTGGCATAATGTGTGAATATGTGCAGACAAGGATATTGTTTTAAGGTTCTTTTGATGTTTGAAAACATGGGAAATGTCAACTTGTAGTTTCATATTTATTAAGTCAAGATTCATCTCAGGACATCAAATTGGATGCAAGTCTAGCATTGCATTTGGCAGTCATTTCTTGGAAGAGTTTGGATTTTTATTTTTATTCCCCCATGAAATAGAATTTCCATGTGCAACTTTTGCAGGGACTTTGTCTATAACATTGTTCCATCTGATAGTGGGGATTACTCGGAGAAGAAAAAGAAACAGAAAAAGAAGATAGGGACGTTGAAAACTAGTGAGAATGGACAGGCACAGAATTCGGAACTGCCTTCAAGATTGTCAGATAAGAAGAATAAATCTATTGAAGAAGATAAGAACAACAATCCCGATGAAATGCCATCATGCTCCAGAACCTTACCAAATGGATTGGTTATTCAGGAGTTAGGAAAAGGGAAACTAGATGGCAGAATTGCCACTGCAGGAAAAAAAGTAATGATAAAGTGCTTTATGTCTTCCTTACAAGGAACTGTGGCCTAAGATTTAAATTGTTGTCTCAGATAAAAATAGGATAGCTTGTTAAATTTTCCTGAGACTTTCATACTAACTTGAATGTGATCACTTTGGCAACATATTTGTGATTAGCATCATTCCAAGAAACCATTAGTTCCTTTGCATGTAAATGGGGTAGATAAAGCTGAAAAATATTCACACCTCAATGGTTATAGTTGGATAGCTATGGTTCCATTGCTCAGCTTAGGCTTTAGTTAAGTTGGCCTCTATGCTGCAGTATTGATTAGCATTGAATTTTACAGTTCTTCTTGACAATTTCCATCCAATGCTTGTTGGTTAGATTAACTTCCATCTGCTTTCAGATAAGCATTCGGTACACTGGAAAATTGAATAGTGGAGAGGTTTTCGACTCAAATATTGATGGAACTCCTATAAAATTTCGCCTAGGTATTGTTTGCTGAGCGAGATCTTGGTTTGGAAAATACGTGAATATTCATATATCTCCTCTGATCCTCATTTGACTTGTGTGCATTCTTTCCTTCAGGAGGGAATGAAGTTACGGATGCATGGAATGTTGGCATTGATGGTGTCAAACTTGGCAGTCCTTATTTCTCATTCTTTGTAATAATGCTTACTAGTGCTTACACTATAGGGGAAAGATGCTATTTATGTGTTGGTTTTGCTGTATGATTTTCAGGTATGCGAGTTGGTGAAAAAAGACGACTTCTTGTTCCCCCATCGTTGGGGTATGATATTCATTACTTTTAAATGCATTATACAGAAAATGCAGTTTCTCTTCATTTCTTTGTTCTGGGTGTCAGTCCATTTGTTCATATACAATGTATGGTGATGCAGTTACGGGAATGAAGGAGATGGCACGAAGAATATACCACCAAACTCTTGGCTGGTATATGATATTGAGCTGGTTAAAGTTCGTTGATTGATCAATTTTGATTTGCTTCAACAAATGGAGTAATATCACCAAATGTGTGATCCGGAAGCATAAGAAGTCCAGCAAAAAGCTTGCTGTTGTGCTGATTTTGTTATTCGAATACTGGGAGAACCAAAGCATTTTGGCTGTTGTATACATTGTATACACCAGGTATAAGATTGGAAGAACTCCAAGAAGGATTAGTTTTTGTTGCGAACATCTTAGCATAGTTAAATTAAAAGTCTTCCAGATAGGTATTCAATGTTCATGACTCTTTTATCATTCTACACTAATCACATACGCAGAAACTTAAGTAAAGTGAAGCTTTTGTTTTCTTTGCAAAAAAGCAGTACTTGCGCCTTGAAAACTGAGTATCGTCACTCCTGAGGTGCTAGAACTAATGTATTTTGCAGGAGAAGAGGCCACCTTCCTTGATCATAGAAGTTTTTATGGCTTGTTTTTCTGTATTGTGATGTATAGACAAAAGTTTCTTGATCTAACCGAAAACGTGAAATTCCAGGAGACGAAAGAATGAATAAACTCATCATAGAATTTGGCAAGCTAATCTTGGCTTTCTCTGTACATTATCACTGTAATATATGAGCCAGTACCTCTAGAACATTGCTAGTTGAACATTTTGTACAACCATTATCTACAGTGTAAATTTCAAGTCTTGACGTTAATTTCCCTTATTAATCTGGTATTATTATCCTAAACAATGGGGTGTGGTTTTTAAGGTTTGCATCTTACAAGACTTTTGTTCTGCAAGCAGTAAATGAGATTCTCTGTATACACTTTTCCATGGCATCGTCTTGTATATTCCATGTAACCATTCTGTGTGTGAATAGCCTTCTTTTCACATAGAGGTATATACCAACATTTCCCTTATGATTCCACTAACTTCACGTTCCTCGCATCTTCTCCACAATGTTTCTGCTCTTTTCTTCAATATGGCGTCTCCTCTCTTCGAATTTTTCTCCCATCTTCTTCCCTAGATCAAGCATTCTTGCTCTTCTTCCTAGTTTCTTTGGTCTCGAGTTATCTTCTTCAAGAGCAGGACTCTGCTTCTCCACATTTGACAGAGATCTAGATGGTGAAGGGTGCTGTGACGTACATTCTCGTTCAGAAGCTTCTTGAGGCTCCCCACTTGCTAATAATGGAGTTCCCAGTTCTTGTAAAGATTTGCTGCTTGACATTCTCCTGCTTGGGCTCAATGAGCCTATCAAGGCATTTCCCGAATTAGATATTGATTGTGAACTACCCTGAGCATTCCTAGATTTTTTATGCTTGCTTTCCTGGTGATCACTAACAGTTACTCCACTAGGTTGTGTCTTGGTTTTTGCCTCATCAGATTGGCAGCTAAAAGCAGCATGGGTAGCAGCATGATCACTAGGGCCTTCTTGATTAATCCATACAAAAGGAGCAACTTTCCGAGGAACCCAATCATTCTTTTCTGCCAGCATCCATGGAATGCATACACTTTCACAGTTTGGAAGCACCAAGGCCTCTCGGATGCTAGCCTGCATCAAAACTAGGCAAGGCTAATCAGCATCAATGTTTTACTGATTACACTTCCCTGTGATTGCTCAAAATAACTCATCTTAATCTGACTTGGAAAATCAGATCCCCAAACATAGCCTCTGAAAAACTCTCGAAGAGGCACTTAAGATGATGCAAAAGAGCTTGTCAAAGTGTTGTTTATATACAATGCAAGCATGAAACATGCCTTGTTAAATGAGCATCATTTATGATAAAGACAAATTTCATCATCAAGACACACAATTCAAGCAAGCCGGTATATAATTGCTCCTTGGAAGCCATAGAGTAGCAAATAGAGCATTAAAGAAAACTTCATCATTATGTTGGATATTTTGATGAGAATAGTGCTCAGAAAAAACTTTGAAGGAATGTGCTATGCTTACCTTAAATCGATTAATCAGAAACAAGGCAATGTGTCCATTACTAATCTTATGCTCCCCAAGACAAGACTCCAAGTTGAACTCTATTTCAGGCATGGATGTGAAACCAATCCATAACCTATCAGAAGGAGGTGGCTTAATATGTAACCGCAATGTTCCACGTAGTGATGCAATTCTTATTGATAAAGTGATTGGCACCTATAATTGAAATGCGGCATGAGCAAGAAAGAAACCATTCAGTTCATCAAAAGGAAGACCTTAAAAGACATCAGGGTCAACACAAAAAATCATCAGCTGTAAGAATTCTTGCCATTTTTTAATCTAAAATATCAATAGACTCTAAAATAAGTTCCCAAGTTTTGGAATGATCAAATGCCGCGTGCTCAAAATGATCATGGATCTTTTGAAAGATGATATTCACCAATGCACGTAAACAGGGTAAAATGTGAAGGTGAAATCCCAAATAGCACAGAATATAATTTTAAGCGAAGAGCATCCAGTCAATAAAGAATATGAGTGGATATTACAGATAGGAAAATTGTAGTGATAGAAGAATGTTTTTTAACTTTTGTACCGGATCAACTTACTGGGCAAGAAAGTTCTACACATTGAATCACAACTATGGTATGGTTAGCACATCATAATATAAGTAGAAAACAACCTACATATACAGGAAGAAGATTTGCTGACCTGTGAAACATGTTTCGCAACAGAATTAAGAATGGACTTCCATTTAGACATATTTGTTGATGTAGATGTGCAGTTTGTAGAGTTTTTTAATCCATCTGTAATAAACAAAGGTGAGGATGATTCTGAGACTTAAACCAAGACAAGAAAGGACTACCCCTGCGCAGTCCAACTACAAGTAAACACATTAAGTGTTCACATCATCATAAATAAATGTAAGTCTCCACATTTTCCTGTCAAATATGATTGTGCCTCAACCACCTAATATGACTTACCAGATCTACAGTGAGATAGTTACTAGGTTTAACCCTTAAACCTCCAACCATAGTAGACATTCCTTCTATGACAACTCTACTTCGAGAGGAAAATAAAACTGCTCAAATATGAGGAGACGCCAATCCACAATACACTCAAGAATTTCCAAAATAAAGAACATCAGCAGTTTAAGAGTTGAGAGCAAGATCCTACACCATGATTGTAGAAATACCCCTAACACATGTTTTAACCATTAAAGCATTTTCAGCCATTTCTCCAGTAATACAACCTCTGATAGTACGGAATCAAATATGCAAATCAATGTTCATGTCCCACCTGAAAATTTCATAATTATTCACGACAGGAAATTGAAAACTTTGTTCAGGATAATTATGTTTAGAAATAAAAAGTAACCACTTGATAAGGACTAGAATTTCCAACAAAAAATGTAGGGTCTGTTTATGTTTTTACTTCTTTGTCCCAATATGTCTTGACCGCCTGTGCGCTTCTACCAATGATGGTTCTGGCCCAACGCAACATTAAAAATTTCACCAAGTATGGGGGTATGGATTAACATGTGTTGTTGCCATGAATTCTTTGCATCAGTATATAAGCATTCAAATCAGCATATAAGGAAAAGGGCATACAAAAATCAAAACATTAAGGATATAAACCTACCAAGTCTAGGATCACTTTTATCCCTCTGAATTTGTGCATCAACAGTCTCTTCGGGAAGATTTAACTGCTTTCCAAGGTATTCAAAGCCTTCTAGAAGATCTGAAGAAACATCCTCAAAGGAGCTTGGTTCTGAGCGTGTATCAGCGGCACCTTTCTGCAGATCTTGGTCACGAACTTCCAGCCTTGTTTCGATATTTAATACCATACCACCATAATACTCAAGATCCATTTCCCATGCCCATACTTCATTCATGTCTGTAGGAAGCACTCGGACACCATGGATGTAAGGAGGGATATTCCCAAGGTCTAGATCATTGCAAATTACATCACCAATATAACCAGGCATCCTCATATTGGACAATGATCTCTGTAATGTGAAATCATAATATTTACAAATCTGAATACATCCAATGACTGAGAGAACAACACATCATGCCCTCAATTTCAATAATGCCAGAGACTGGCCTTTCATGTATTAGTAAACAATCAGAAAAAATTACTCTCCATCCCGCAGAATGTTTCTCTAACGATCCGCCACCATATCTCCCCTTGAGAAGTATGTTTAGAACTACTCTTTGTTAATCTCTTTTACAAATTCTAGTTTGATCAGCTTTGGGGTACTAGAGGTGCACGCAATGCGTGAATATCAAAAGTTAACTACTAACATAGGTGGGATCTGTTTTTTGCTTTATTTCTAGATATGATGGATTCACTATTAAGGCCAAACAAAGGTATCAACAAAACAAGCATTCATGCTTATAATTAAATTTAACTCAAATTCAGAAAATGATTGACCTGAATTCACTTGAGTTGAACTTTTCACAAGGACAGACAAAGGTATTAACAAAACAAGCATTCATGCATATGACTAAACTTAACTCAAGATTGGAAAACGATTGACCTGAACTCGTGCTTGAATTGAACTTTTCACATCTGTGTTGCACTTGGCATCAAAGAAGAGACGAGAAATAAGCAAATTCCAGCAGAGTGTCCCCTCGTCAACATTCGGCTTGTCATCTGACTCTCTTTCACAAGAAACACAGCTATAGGTTTGGCTTTGTGAACGAGAAAAGTTTGAAGACGACGTAAATGGCATATTTTCTTCTTCTGAACTGGCAGACATTTTTGCCGGTAGAGTAGTCTTTATCAAGCTACTGGCAGCAATTGGGTCCTGTAGAGAGCGACATTTTCCCATGACCTTTTTCTCTTCATGACCTAAAGTGGAAGCCCCTCTATTCTCCATACCATTCTTTGGAGCCTTTCTGGAAATTCTTTTAAAAAAAGTGCGAACCTTTGAAGCAGAACCATCAGCTTTGCTCATTCGGTCTACTGATTCTTCATTGAAACCCAGTGAGGGTTTCATAAAAGAAGGATATCCCGTATTTAAAGATGTCAAATAACAGTGGAACTCTTCATTCAACTTGGTGAACCAGTTAAGTTTTTCTCTGTCATCACATGAGGCAAGACGGAGGGCTTTACACCAAGATTCCTTCTCCCAAGATGTTTCAAGATACAAGTAAACTGTTTTACTTCCATTGTATATCGTTGAGGTTTCGTTTTCTAGCCTAACTGGAAATCTCTTTACCCTGAGGAACATTTGATATAAAGTATAGACTAAAATAAGTCATGCTTTCAACAATGAATGAATTAATTTATCGCCACAAGATATAAAAAACTTTGTACTTGTGATGAACACATGACAAGTTCCTATCAATCAAAATGGATGACAAGTTTAGTTCCTCCAAGCTATCTACATAGGAGACATTTAAAAGGTTTGAAAGAGGTTATTTCAGCATTGCTTCAATTGGTTAACTGTCTAAAGAAACATGGCACACCTCAATAACAGAAATTTGAAAGAGATCTAGGCTGCAAATGAATATGCAATAACTAGAACTTAAATAGGTAGTAACGGAGAGCATATTTCTTAATTAATGTGTCATAGAAAAAGAACACCGTCATAAATCAGGCACAATGTTCTCTTTCAAGTTTATCCTCGAGAAGTAAAAGATCCGAAATAAAAAGAAATAGCTTTTCAGAGACAGAGAGAACACGTGAAACTCAAGTTATAAGCAGGACCCGTAATGGATGAGAGAGATGTTATGTAGAGAATATCTTGTTATCTGGCCCACTGAATAACATATCTAGCAGAAGAAATTGAAGTTCGATAATTCCCCCAGAAGTTAGCTGCACAAAGTGGAGATACCTAACATAGATCAAGGGCTGGCGTCTATTTAATGAAAAGCAAATTGCAGGTGCCAAGTGTCATTGAAAACACAATATAAAGACCAGCAATTTGAAGTGTAATGATCTAGCAAACCAATTCCAGCTGAACTAAAATCATTAGAAAATATCGTACAAATTCTATTGAGCAAATACATATCAACAAACAAATATAGATGGAGAAGAACTTATTACCATTTCCTTGAGTAAAGATTATTGCCTGAAACAGCTTCTACCGTGCAACCCTTCAGTGGAATAGCTACACGGGAACCATCTGGATCTGTCAGACAAAGCAACTGATCTTTGATTCTTGCGTACTTCTGACGAGGAGTGACCTCTAAAAGATCCTTTCTCCTCTTATATTCTTTAGGCAACTTATCTATTTTATCTGATTCTATAATCCATACAACTCCCTGAGTACGAAAGGCACAGAGTCAGTGAAGGATAGAGAAAATATTGATACGAAAACTATGACATATAAAACACACAGAACTTCTCATTCATAGCAAGTATAAATTTGCCTACAATACAAATTCGACCAGAAAAGCTTCTTTCTTTTCTTTTCTTTTCTTTTTCTTTTTCTTTCTTTCTTTCTTTCTTTTTTTTTTTGGCCTCTCCTCTTCTCGTTCATCTCACATTTTTCTTTTTTGTGAAAACATGAAATCATGATATCTAAAATTCATGTAAAACGCAAACAAAGGACCAACTGGAAATCAAGTTTAATCTGTCAATCTGGCATGACAAGCACCTTGTTGAATATGAGACAAAAGTTTAGTCATCTGATTGACTGGAACTTTACACCCTTTGTATGTCAAATAACAACTCATACAATATACAAGGAAGTAAATAGGAGAACCAAGTTCCTGTGCTTTAATTAATGGCTCAGAAAATACGATCAACCTAAAATTATGAAAGAAAATAACAAAAACCTTCTTGTTAAAGGCGAAATCAAGAGATTGTTGGGGATCAAGATCTCTACTTGAAGAACCAGACAAGGGTTTGGCTTCTGAAAGTCGACTCTTGTGCTGCAATCGACGTACGAACACATAAATTCCCAAAGCTTCCAAGGCAACGAGGGTGAGTGCCCCAACGATAAACCCACCCACAAATATTGCTAACCACATGAACATCTTTTCTGACCTAATCTAGCGTGAAGCTGCAGAAATTGAGCATGCACCCACTAATTTTGCGTCACTGATCGCATAAATTCTTGCTGTCACACGACAACAACAACATGCAAAGAGGGAATCGGCTTCTTTATTCTTCTGTTTTCTTTTTGTATCATTAATCGTCTATAATGTTGTTCACCGAAATTGGAATTTGGGGAAACGAAAGTAAAAGAATGAAGAAAACGAATCACATTCACGCACACAGTCACACAGAGCCCAAGAGTGGCGGAGTGAATTTCAGCCTATATTAGGCAGAAACAAAGGTTCTTGATCCACAAGCTTCCCTTCCCTGCCCATTAACACGAGAATGCATAATTCAGATTAAAGAGGAAAGGGAAGGAAAGAAATGTAGAACTTTCGTTTGTCTTCATGTCAGATTCATTATTTGTTTTTATTATCCTTTATATAAAAAAAGGAATTATCCTTTTCCTGAATTCACTGTTTCTTTGTTGTGCTTTGATTAGTCATCTCACAGGCGCCTTGATCCCTATTGTAATCTCAAGTCAATTTAATACCATTGCACAAGTACGGCACACAAAAAACGGTTCGCAATGCTGCCTCTTTTTCAATTCAAAATTTCTTTTCTAGTGTTTAATGTCAATGGTATAGGCCAAGCTCGGGTCATTCTTGGCTCAGCCCAGCTTGATCACGGACTAGGGTGGCCCATGACCTGACGGGCCAAGATAGGTCAACTCATGACTCGATTTAATTACGAGCGGACCTATTTGTGACTCAACGAGCTAAGCGCTAGTTGGGTCAACCCAGCCAATATTATATTTTTTTAAAAAAAAAAGACATCATTTTTGAAGTAACAGATGGGAGAGTCCGTGGCCTGATCAGACATATCATTTTTGACCTATGACTTGGTCAACCCAGGTCAAGATTGACATCTCTATTTACTACAACCTGTTTTTAATTAAATTATATTAAAACAAAGTTGTTTTGTATTTTAATTATTAAAAAAATTTAGGCTATTTGAACTAATTTAAACCAATTCCTAATGCAAATTAAATTATCCGCATAAAGAAAATCATACTCTTAAGGGTGCTAGATTAACGGATTTGGAAATGAATCAATAGGTAAGGAATGAAAAACATTGGTTGGTTATTTATTATGATTGAATGTAAATTTTTTTGATATTCTATTTTTCGGTATTACTCCATACCCTTCCCATGTCACGTATGAGAGGAATGACTTTCATTCTTTATTAACAGGCAAGTGTCGTAGGCGTAACAATAAGTGTGCGTTTAGTTATTTTTTTAATTTTTTAATTAAATATAATTAAATTTTAATTAATTAAACTATAATAAATTTTTATTTCTTAATATTTTTAACAAACCAACAACTATTAATGTAATGGTAATCATTCCTTCATTTTAATCGATCATCATAATTATAATAATTGTATCCATTCTCATTTATCACTATATTTATTATTCTCTCGTGTGAACTAACGGTTTCCCTATTCAAATTTATAAAAGAAAAAATTATATTGAGATTAGGGATATCAATTTTGGCCCGACTCGATCTAATTTTAGCCCTAATTGATCAGGTCACGGGTTGAACACGACCTGTGGTCAAACCATTACTTTGAAAAAGATGTTTTATAAAAAATGACTTCATTTGATAATTTTTAAAAAATTATAAGATCGGCCGAGTTGGCCCGATCTACCCATGATCCATCGGCCATGGACCAGGCTACAAGCCTGTCAACCCGTAGTCGAGTCAGGTCACAAGCTGACCTATCCTAATTTGTTAGGCTATGGGCTAAGCCACGGGTCACTCTATCTGGCTAAAGCCTAGCCGAAACTATTGACATTCTTAATTGAAATAGGATTCACATATGATAGAGACGAGAGAGAGTAGAGTGGTTAACCTATTCCTAAGCAGCAACTTTCTCTCTCATTTATTATGCCTAGCTGTTCAAGAACAACAATCAGGTATGAATTAGGTAAACCGATAAATGCACGTAATAGCTCAATATACGCGTCGTTTAATATATGTTATTTGATAAATCAATTAACTTAACGAGTTAATAATTTATAATTAATTAGATATTTAAATTTTAATGTAACTTGGCATTCTTTTTAAAATTTACTTAACGAGTTACAAATTTATAATTAATTAGATATTTTAATATTATTAATTAATTATTACTTACTAATTAGATATCGAATTGATAATGTTAAAGGTATGTTTGGAGGTTTTAACGCATTTTTACTCTCGATTACGTGTTAATGGCTCATAAATTATATTTTCAAGATATGTTACTTGATAATCAATTTATTTAGTAATTTATAATCAATTATATTTTAAGATCTTTTAATATGTTTTAGCATTAATTATATTTTTAAATGAATTACAATTTTTATCTCATTTTAAGCTTTCAATTTCTTAAATTAAAAAAACTTGAAAAAGAATTTGTTCTAATTATCATGACTTTAAAAGTAGCGATGTCAAATTTAGCTTGGCCTAGTTCGGCCCAATTTTGGCCCAAATTGACCGGTCTACGGGCCGAACAAGGACTAGCTCATAACTCGACCTTTACTTAAAAAATAACTTTATTTTTTACATTTTTTTAAAAAATGTATCCGTAGCTTATTGGGTCATGGGCAGAGTCACAGGTTGACTTATTTCGATCTATATACCCGAGCCATTGACAACTTTATTTATAAGCGCTCCTTAGAATGTATTGTAATCCTTGGGGTTACAATTTTCAGTTTGGTCATAAGAACTTCTGACCAAACATTTTGAATGTTTGTAGTAAAAATTTTGTTGAAAATTGAAATTTAGATAATTCTATTAGTAGGTAGCCTTATCTTTAATTAGTAAAGAGGTTTACGAATAAAGCCATGGTAATAATTCTCGAATATCTGTTGTATATATTAAAAAAATCCTCATAATTTAATGACCCAAAATTTTGAATTAAAATACAAAATTCCTAATTTGTTTTCTTTTCATTTATGATTGCTTGAATTTCCCTTTAGTAGTGTTCTTGATCCTCCAAAAGAGACATGGAGCACTCTCTTTATGTCAGGATATTTCAACCTTGTATCATCTAATTTTATTCTTGTTTATATATTTATGTGGATCATAAATAAATATATAGATAAGATTTAATAAAATAAGGTAAAAATTAATTAACTGAAATAGAAAATTTGACTCTCCAAAAGATCCACTAACCGCTAAAAATCAAATCATATGTACCTATTAACTTTTATCAATTCCATTTCACGTGATCATATACATATATTTCTTTGAATCTCCCACATTTATATGAATAAGATCGCATAAAATAAAATTATTACAAGTTAGTACGTAGACAAGAGTTAGTTCCAATCCCTACATCGCTGTACTCGAAAAGGTCTTATTATATATATATAATCCATTTAGATTTTGTCACAAAGCTTGTCGTTCCCACGAACTTTCCGATGGAACTCCGCTGATTGGTCAAAGACTCAAAATTCTCAGCTACACCTTTGTCCTGGATTTGAGATACGGTGGATCTGGAAGATAATTATTATAGTACTTGAGCCGTAGATTTTCCTTTAGATTCGTGTTTTTAATTAGCCACTGTTCTTCATTGAACCTTTGTTTTAAACTGTAGATAAGTGTGGGTGGTCATGATAATGCATAAATTAGCATTTTAAAGTTATGATTGTTTAATTTGATGTTAATTAAAAGAATAAAATAAAATGTAACGAAATAGTTTATAATAGAATGAAATATAATATAATGAAAAGTTGTTTGAAAGAGATAGAAGGATTCATAATGTAATGTAGTGAAATGTTGTTTAGAAAATAGATAAAATGGAATGTAATGTATAATAAATAACTATTATACCCCTTACATTAAAATGATTATTGCAGGAAGTTTAGAAATCATTTTCAATTAAAATAAAAATATAAAAAATTATTCACAATCGTGACAAATACTTTTTTTTTATATTTTCTATTTTAAAATAATAAAAATTTTACTATTTTACTATTAATTATATATAATTTATTATTAATTATATAAAAATTATTATTAATTATTT
>JAOQMS010000179.1:3121490-3141841 GCA_027563885.1 Erythroxylum longipes
GCTCTTCTTAATGATGGTGATTTTGTACCAAATAATAATTAAGGTCAATATAATTTAAGCGAATATTTGATTGAATGTAAGTTCCCGTTATTTCATTTCTTTTCTTCTTTTAATTTCACTTGTATTTGATGCATATGTTAAGTTTTACATATGCAATATAAATATAATTATAAATGTTTTTGTTTTAAGTTTCATCTTTAGTTGATTGTTTTCTCAGTACGGACTCTTTTTGTAATAATTAGAAAGTTACGAAACTTTATTTTTTATTTGATGTAATTGTTATCTTTATATGATGAAATTGTAACATTTAAGTACTTTGTATCATCATTAATTTTATACTTGTATAATGATTAAATGATCTATTTTATATTAAATTTTGTTATTATTTATATGTGAAATATATGAAAAGTAATATTAATAGAAATAAATAGATTGTTGTTATTTTAAATTTGTATTATTATGATTTTGAGAAACATGGTTGATGTAAATTATAAATTATAGAGTATAACATATTAAAGGACTAGTAGTTTAAAATAGTTCAGGAATTATTTTATGATTTTAAAAAATTACTCAAAGCAGTACTTAAAATTGACAAATATTACTAAAGTATTGTACCTGAACTCAATTCAATACCTATACCATTATGATATTAATAACCATGGTTCAGATATGTCGTATTAGAATTTATGAATCCATCTCCAAACTCGAAAGTTATTTGCTAGTTTATAGCTTACTGTGTGTTGCCCTAGACTTTAAATATTAAATTATAAGCTAAATATGCATACACGAAATAATTACAATGAAGCAATTTTATTTTTAATAAATTATTTAATTTAAAACTAAACTCAGATTAAGACAAATTCGATATTTTTAATTTAAAATCGGGATGAGGTTGAGGGTGTGCTTGGTTCATTTTGAGGAACAGTAATAAGATTTATAATGAATATAGTGAAGAATAAAAATGAATATAATTTTCGTAACTTATTATATTAGAAATATGAAGTATTGTCTCAAAAGAAATATAAAAATACTGATCATCCAATTATAATATACTACTAAACATCTTTTTTCATTTCCTACTTATTCTTTTTTCTTGTAGCAACTAACTAAGCAATCTTAACTAACTTGCTGCGAGTACTCATTTGGGTCGAGGAACATTCAAGCCTGTCTATAGGTCCTTCAGGCTTCCAAATTTCATCGGTTTGCTGTCAATTATGGGCTATGATGTGTGACACACGACTTCGAACAAAACTAGGTAATGCTTGATCGCAGGTACAATACTTGAATGATCTCTCCAAATCCCAGGAGAGTAGATCCATACTGGATAACAATTTTCAGGTGACGTGCACCATCGATCAAAATGGATAGATCTTAGCGTTATCTTCAGATTGAAAATGCAATTTGATCTAAAAAGTGTACTAGGGATCAGTTTCCGTAGTTAGTTCGACCCGGCCCGGATTGATTAAGAGGGAGGATGTCTTCTCTTTTTCATTCTTTTTCTATTTCTTTTCCCTGAAAGTGTCATTGTATCTGCAACCTGAATCTACTTCTTGAGAGAAAGTCAAAGAGGAGAGAGAGAGAGAGGGAAGAAGAAGAAGAGAAACGAGGGTTGGTTGGTATGTGGAGAAGAAGATGAAACAGGCTTACAAGCTAACACTGGTATTATGTGGAGTTTGGATTTTCAGTCTTCTCTATGGAGAAATGTTTGCTTATTGGTTGCCTCCCCCCTACTCTTGTTCATGGCCTCATCTTCGTCCTTCTTCTAAGGTAAAACAAAACGTCCTTCTTTGACTTATTACTACTCAGATCTCATCTTCCCTTATCTCCTCCATTTACTCTCTAATTCACTCTACACCTCGTACTCTAGGCTGCAAACACTGGAAAGTTGTATTCATTTTGTCAAGAAATGAGTGATTTTGTATGCTGTGATCACTCCAGCTTTTTGTTCATTTGTTTCAGGTAAATGGTTTTATGCATTCTAATAAGTATGTGAAAGTTGCTGTCCTAGCAGACCCACAGGTGAATACTTTAGTGTCAAACATTAATTTGGGTTCTTCATACTTCAACTATAATTCACTATTCCTGGTTATTGTGTGTTTTCTTTTGGCAGCTCATGGACAAAACTTCCCTTCCTCTTCCACCAAAATCCGTCTCTTTGGAGCTTGTACAGTTCTATACTGACCTATACATGCGCAGGGCCTTCTTTGCATCAATCCTGCCTTTCAAACCCGATGTTATAGTTTTTCTGGGGGATTATTTTGATGGTGGCCCTTATTTAAATGATGAAGAGTAAGAGTTTGAAACTTTCCATTTTCTAAAATAATGGCAGCCCTCTTCTTTACACATGCATTTCACATTGTCGTTCTGCTTCTATATCTCAGATTATCAGGAATTGCCAGTCCTGGCTATTTCCAATCTGAAAAGTTTTCCTTTTGCAATCTTTCAGTCTCTCTTTAATTGATTTTTCTTTCGTTTGTTTATGTATTTGACTATTTACGGCTGCAAGATGGAGGGAATCTCTTGAGCGCTTTAGGCATATTTTTGGTCTAGATTCAGAAGGAAAAATTGCTGATATCCCAGTTTATTTCATTCCTGGAAACCATGACATTGGCTATGAGAGTGTCTATTCTCATTTACCACAGGTATCATTTATAGCTTCTTTCTTTTCTCATTATATTTTTAAGAATGATCTGTGGTTTATATCTTAGGCTATACTTCTACATTCATACAGGTTATGCAACGTTATGAAAAAGCATTTGGAGTCAGAAACTATAGATTTACAGTTGGAAAAGTTGAGTTCGTTGCAATTGATGCACAGACTCTAGATGGTAAGAAAAAAGTAATTCTGTTAATTACTAAATTGAACAATAATGCAATACTTCTCTGCCTTGGTTATCTATAAACTTGAACATCTGCCAAAAAGGAAACAAAAGCTATCCATTTTCAGATGTCTGCATATACATACATGTTACTTCGTTTAGGAGTTCACTGTGAGAAAATTGTTTCTTGTTAGTTATTTTGAGGATGTTAAATATGTTAAATCAAATATAGTTATTTCATGTTTTGGGAAAAAAGGAATCATTGATTTTGTAGTTGTTGTGTCTTTTCCAGGAAATCGGCAAGGAACTTTCTCTTCCGTAACTTGGGATTTTATAAAAAATGTTTCTACTGGTACATCATATTCACTTATCACTTTTTTTTAATTGTCAAACTTTCATATTCATAACTAATTTTTTTTACCCAACTCGTTTGCTAGACACCCAATCTATCCCAAGGGTTTTGTTGACTCATATTCCGTTGTTTCGGCAAGATAATGCTTATTGTGGTCCTCATCGCTGCTCTCCAATTATTAATCAGGTATTCATATGCCTATATATTATCTGGTTTTCATTTTGAAAAAACAGAAAATTTTCCAATTTCTTTGCTGCAATCATTTTCCTCTTCTCCTTTATAAATTTTACTTGCAATGATCTTATAAATGTCTATGGCTGTGGTGGAGAGATCATTCAATTCGAAAGTATAACTTGTTAGATTCTCGTCTAAGAATGAATCTTAACAACCATAAAATTCATTATCTAGACTCAAAGATGTTAGTACTTATTAATATCTTCTCAATGGTCAAACAACTTCAGTAGGAACTATCATCATACGAGAACTTAATTATCGATTATTAAGTTGTTAGTGTTTTAAATGACCTTCAAGACTTTTTTCTTTACCCTTATGTACAGAGAATCCTACGTTCTGCTCAGAGTCAAGAAGTAAGGTAAGCTTCTGTTCCTATTTGAATATGCCCAATAGAGTGGAGTCAATTTCTGGAATATTATTGTGAGTATTTATTTTTGGTTGATGGATGGTTCAATGATGCAGGTACCAGAATTATGTCTCAGAGGAATCTTCAGTCAGCTTGCTCGATCTGATTAGACCTGTTAAGTGACTTTCACATCTGATTTCTTTAGTAATGAAGTGCCTACTTTTCTTCCACTTGGATGGCAATTCAACCTTAGTTGTCTGCAAGAGCTATTTCACCTTCAAGCATTGAGCACACAGATCAAAGTTTCTTGTACAAGCACCCTCAAAAACACTTCCACGCTTAATTCATTTTATGTTACTGTACCTACAGAAATTTTCTGATCTGGAAGAAACTGAAAATATAGCAAAAGGTGATTCATGAATAGAATAACTTGTGTAATACCTGATGGATGTTTGTAGTGAAATACCACTCCATTGAATGTTCAATAACATGCATGCTTACTAGCATTCTTTGGGCCTGTAACAAGCATATGTATACATGCACCCATAACAATAGTCTGAAGGTAGTGATTATCCTAACAATATGACTACTGGTTTCTGCAGATACTTGTTTTATCAGGTCATGATCATGATCAGTGTGCAGTGATTCATGAGGCAAGACGTAAGCCTGTTCCAGAGGTAAGCATAGCATATTATAGTCGCGTATAGGATATCTGAGGTAATGACATTGAATTGATAATAGTATGCAGCTCACTTTGGGGACCATAAGTTGGCAGCAAGGGAATTTGTATCCATCTTTCATGCTTTTATCTGCTATTGACTCTGAAAATGCAAACGTATCCACTCCAGAAGAAGCTGTTATGACTCAGCTGTGCTTTCTTCCAATGCAAACACACATTTACATATGGTAATTCTCCTGCATAATGAGTAATGTTAAGCAACATTATAATTTTCCAAATCTTTTGATGGGTTTCAGCTTGACGGCTGCCTGTAATTTCTAGGAAAACATGTATTCAGTTTGCTCCTCTGAAATGCAAATACTGAAATTTCAGGTATCTTTCACTCTTTTGTCTTACCATTTTGGCTCTCCTCTTCTGGCCAACAAGTGGCATCAATTTGGAGCCCTGCTTTTGTGGCTTAAGGACGCGCATCAAACAATGGTGTAGTATGTTCACACAGGCTACAAAAGAGAAAGACGAGGACGACGATTGTGAGTACGAGATGATCTGGGATGCTGAAGGATCAATGCATCTAGTGAAGAAGCCACGAGAAACCCCTAAATCGCAACAATCTGGTGGATCATCAATCGAAAGGTGCATCCCCTTTACATTTCCCTAGCATCTGGTCACCAAGTGTGATACTTGGACAATGCTCTCATGCTATAATTATCTCTACTCGGCTGCCTAAACCTTAATCTTTTCAATAACAGGGGCAATGCTGTTATGAGGCCAAAAAGAAATATTCAGCAGGAAACAGAGGTGTCAATGAACATAGACATGAATGCAGATGTTGGATATGATACAACTACAAGATTACGACATAGAGCAGGCAAATCAAAGACAAAGATCATCGTCCAGAGATTACTTAGGACATTCCAAATGCTTGCCATCATCGCTGCAGTGAATGTACCTCTTTACATGATGATGCTGTTCAAGGATTGGGTTAACAAATGACATTGGAATTGGGTATCCTACGAAAAGATCTTGGTTCCTAACCTTAATGAATTTTGAGTTTTTGGTGGAAGTAATCCTTTAGATGACAGCATTAAAGAACCCTACTACGCTCTATAGACTTCAGAAGTTTTGAAGAAATATGAAGACTTTATACATTTGTTTATAGATATAATTTAGTATTTAGTTAAATTATATTTAAATAATAATAATTGGCTCAAAGTATCAATACTTTGATATAATTATATTCTTTATTTTTAATAATTTTTTATTTGAACTTAAAATATATAACTTAATAAATTTATATAATACTTATGTAATTGACCAATTGACATTGTCTCATAAATACAAGTTTGCAATTAAGCATATTGGATTAGGACCTTGTTGTAGAATTATTAGAATTAATAGAATCATTTACTAATATTAATACTTTGAAATTTTTTTTAAAAATCTAAGATCTGATTTATTTTTATTTTTTTTCAAAAAAATTCTTTTAAACTTGGTTAAAAAATAAAGCAAATTAAAATAATTAAATTAGACTCAAATTAATAATTTATTATAATTATATGAAATTATAAATTTAATTTGATTGTTATAATTATCTTGAATTATTAATTTAATTAATTTGCATTAGATTTAAGAGTTGAGTTAAAACTAATAATTTATTATAATTATTAATTTAATTCAAATTTAATTAATTTGGATCAGATTTAATAATTGAGTTGAAACTAATAATTTATTATAATTTTATTAAATTATTAATTTAATTCAAATTTAATTAATTCAGATTGTATCGAATTTAATTAATTCAGATGAGTTGAGTTAAGTCACCGTATTATTGATATAAGACAAGGCCTTTAGATAAATTTTTTTGATATCGTGATTAATCAACACTTTCTAAAATAAATAACGTGATTTATTTATTTACTTATTTATTTTAATTTTATTTATCTACTCTTCTAATATATTAGTTTTATATGTTTATTCTTTTAACCTGCATCACTTTTTTATTGTCAAATTTTATATGTGGGTTTATCGGAAATAACCTTTCTATTATGTAAAGGTAAGGTTGCGTACTATCAGACCTTTTCAGACTCCATTTGTTGATGATTAGTTTATATATAATATTTATAAAGTATGTATTTTTTCGTTTTTTTAATCAAAATTTAAGTAGCAAGTTTTTATAAAAAGTTGAGAAATTAAAAATTATAAAAATCAAAAAGTTTTACCAAAATTATTTAAATTAGAATTATCTTTGAATATAAGGAAAAAGTTTGTTATAATTAAAATTTTAATTTTTAATTCTCTAAATTCTAATTTATTCAAATAAAATTTAAATTTATAAACATGTCTTATACTTTTTAGTATAATTTTCCTTAAAAATCCATTCTTAATTATCCTATCGGACCTAAATTCTTCGGGACGATCATTGGAATACAGAATTCTAAGAAGTACCAGTGCAGACAGATTTTGATTGGTTGCTAAACCTTGGAGTTCACAAGTTGTTATACGTCTGGGAAAAGCATTACCCGTTGAGTTCAAACACTAACAACTAAATCAACTATTATTGAAACATCGTCAAAATCCTCCATTACCATCTTCGTTCAGAGATGGATTCTTTGTCCTCGTAATCTCTTTTTCTCTCTCTTTGTGCTTTTATATTTCCTATTTGTTTACTTTTGATTTCTGGTAAGATCTGTGATGACCTCCTTTTTGTTCCTCATCCTTCTTTCTATTTTTCTTCTTTTCTGGGCGTGTGTGATTGAATCGATGAATGTTCTATTTTGAATTACTTGTTTTTCAATTTTGTTACGGATTGGAGGTTTTTGGGTTGTTTTTCTTTTTGCCTCCTGATCTTTTGTTATCGTTGGGGTTGCTCCGATGCTTGATTTTGTTGATTCACTGTTGGGAAATCTTATGGAATTCTGTGTTGTGGATAAAGCCCGGGTTACTAATTTTGGATAGATTTGGAGTTTTTAGGTGGATTTGTATTGATTTTACATGTTGTCGTCGTCAAAATGTCCATCTTTTTGTTCGTTTCTGAATTAACTTCGGTTACTTTTGTTCTTTTTGATCTATCCATGAGGTTTCTTCGCTGATTAACTAGCCTCAATTGGTTGTTCTTTGAATTGAGTAGCTACTATATTTGTGCAGTGGGCCAAAACCTTTGTCATTGCCATCAATTTACTCACTATGCTGATTGACGAAGAATGGGGATATGTCATAGGGAATGGTCATCTTTAACTTAGTATTGCTTTATGGAAGCACTAATTCTGCAACTGGAACCATAGGTCGGTTAATTGGGTGATGGAGCACCTTCCCGTTGAAGTCATTGGGAACATATTGTCTAAGCTGGGAGGTGCAAGGGATGTTGTGATAGCCTCTGCAACGTGTCGGAAGTGGCGAGAAGCTTGCCGTAAACATCTGCATACACTCTCATTTAATTCCAATGATTGGCCTGCTTATCATGATCTTACAGCCAGTCGGCTTGAAATATTGATCACTCAAACAATTTTTCAGACCACTGGGTTGCAAGGTCTCTCTATTTTGATGGATGATGTGGATGAGTTTGCAGCTTCAACAGTTACAGCTTGGCTCTTGTATACCCGGGAAACCTTACAACGGTTATATTATAATGTTCGGACGACTCCAAATGTCAATATTCTTGAGATTTGTGGTAGGCAGAAGCTTGAAGTGTTGGCATTGTCCCATAATTCGATCACAGGGGTTGAACCCAATTTTCAGAGATTTCCTTGTCTGAAATCTCTTTCTTTGAGTTTTGTCAGTATCTCTGCACTTGATCTTAGTCTTCTGCTTACTGCATGCCCAAAAATTGAAATACTAGAACTTGTCAACCCAGACATTGCAATGTCTGATGCTCAGGTGACTGTTGAACTGAGCAGTCCTACACTAAAGTGTATCTACGTAGAAGCAATCAGTTTGGATAAGTTTATATTGGAAGCAGATAGCATCGAGTGCTTGCACTTGAAAGATTGCGCCCTTGAACAATTTGAACTCATTGGGAAGGGGACCTTGAAGCACTTTAAACTCGATGATGTTAGTGTTATACATCTGGATATTGGTGAGACGGCTGATAATCTTGAAGTTGTAGATATCAGCAACTTCACAATTATTTGGCCAAAGTTCTACCAGATGATCTCAAAATCATCAAAGTTGAGAAAGCTTCGCCTTTGGGATGTAGCCTTCGATGATGAAGATGAGATTGTGGATTTGGAAACTATTGCTGTTTGTTTTCCACAACTTACCCATCTTTCTTTGGGATACGATTTAAGGGATGGAGTTCTTCAGCATGGCTTACAAGGTTCTTCTAACTTGGAAAATGTGGTTGTCTTGGAGCTTGGGTGGACTGTAATTAATGATCTTTTCTCACACTGGATTGAGGGGCTGCTAAAACGGTGCCAAAATCTTAAGAAGTTGGTAATTCATGGAATTGTATCAGAGGCCAAAACCCATGAAGAATGTCAGATGTTGGCCAATTTCACTTCATCTATGGTTCGACTCATGAGAAAATACATGGATGTAGATTTGCAGTTTGAATATATATAGAATTTTCTATTATTGTTTGGTTAAAAATTCAAGTTTCATTTCAATTTAGAGTTATATGAGGACAATATGCAGGTACACTATTGTATCCTGAGATTCCTTTCACTAGTCGTATAAACTGACATTGATGTCCGATCCTTTTTTGTTGAAATTTTCTGGAACCATGTTGATTAGTTTGTAATTTTTCTCAACTGCTGATGAAATGCTATTTTTGTTCTTCATCCCGATTTCTCTTTCTTTCTCTCAATCCTTGTTCGTATGCAACCATATGTCCGCAACCATGTGGTGAGGTACCATGTTATGATCTTTGGGCTTATTCACTCTCATAGTATGATATGGGTTTAGCCTTTGGATGAATCTCATTTCTGGTTTTCTCTTTCGCATAATTTATCTTCAGTTGGCTTTATCTTTGAAATTTTGATTTTTGCTATATATCTCCCAAAACGTTTCTAGTTCAGCTTCACTGTAGAAAATGACTTCTTCCACATGGTGTTTTTATACATTTTAGAATATTAATATCGGGATGAGCGCCTAATTTTCCCTTCATTTGAGAATTTCCCATGTAGTTTAAGTTCTCAGAATTGGCTCAGCTAGAAGGAAGGTCAATCAGTTGCAGCAACTAGCAACTTGTACCGTGTTGCATTTGCACTTTGATCAGTTTACATTCCTGGCAGGCAGCTTATTCTCTACCAGGGACACTTATGCTGGTAGTATGTAATCTCTTACTGATTCATTTTGCTCAATATTTGAATTATGAGTATTGGGTAAAATTCTTGGATGTTACCGGCAAGAACGAGAGACTGTTTCCTTTATTCTAAATATTGTGTAAACTCGAATGTGTTAATTACCTGGTAAGCAATAACCTCTCTCCTTCCCGAATGCTATAGCATTTGATAAACTATATCAAACAGCTAGGATTATATGCCAGATTTTGTGAACTGCATTTGTTTTTGCTTAATGTTGTTATATTAGTCTTTTATAGCTTTATCCAAGTAATACACTGCTCCTGGATGATGAAGTGACACTTAACTTGCTTGAGTTTTCCTGGTCCATTAGGATGGAGAAATTTTCTTGAATTTTTTTAGTTCCCAATTTTCTCTGATACTGCATTGAATTAGTTTGGAGAAAGACCTTGTTTTGTGTTGTAATTACATGAGCTCATTGCCTGTGTGTGCTAAATGGACTAAATGTAATATTGCTTATTCGGGTTTTTATCAATGGTGGCATACAATAAGACAAAGAGTAGTTGGCATTTCCCTAGTCTTCTCCTTAAACTTCTTCGAGCTAAATACTCTCTTTTATGCAATTCTAAATGTATATTGTTTCACCATCCATGATGGGTTCGAGAATCTTTTGCTAAAAGAGAAGATCTATTCACTAGAAAACTTGAAGTTCACTGGAGTAGGCCTTGTAAAATAGTGTCATCTCACATTAAAAAAAAGTGCAGATCTTTGTTTTCTGTACATTCTTGAGATCTGAAATTAGGCAACCGACTCCTATAACAGAGAATAAGATCAATCTATTCTATATTTGAAAAATAAATAAAATCGTATGCCTGAAGATGTGATAGAAACAAATTAAAATAGCTTCTACCTGCTTTCATGGTACGGCTGGCTTTTGGAAAATATTCTACTTGTTCTAGTGCTACCTAATGCATGTTAAGCTAAACATTGTAGTGACTTTAGCCAAGATTTGGCATCTGATATTATTATTGGTGGTTCATTTGGATGTTCTTGGCCCTGAGAACAACAAAATTAAAATTTTAGTTTCAATGTGGGGAAAGCAATTATTTTGAAGTGCAAGGGATGCTTTCATAGGTATGGCTTTTGGAATTTCTGCTGTCTTGGAATGTAGTTACAATGTCAATTATGCAATTGAGGGGACCATTAAAAACCTTTTTTCATTTTATATTGGTGAAATTTGCCTCATTATTTTTTGATAAACGCTTAATAATCTATCGAATATACGTAATAACTCGCAAATTACTTGCATAATCTGAAGAAATTACTTAACGAGTTAGCAATTTAAAGCAGATTAGATTGATAAACATTGGTTCTAACATATTTCTGTTTCTGATCAATCCTCTTCTTTCCCAACTTAGACCCTTCACTCTTTTGCGTTGGAAAGCACCTAAAAGAACCAACTTTCTATAGTTGGACCACTCGTTATAAACTGCTTTCTGTTGCTCACTAGTGTTGTTCACCAAATGAGGACCTTGTGACCTATTAAACAAAAACCTTTCTTCCAAATAAAACTTTATTTTAAATTTTGTAAAACATGATCAGTGCCTTTCCTCAATTATCTTGCAAACTTTCTTTAGTCTTTATTTGACCTATTGTAAGACCTCAATTATTCTCTGATTGAAGTTCATTGTTGTTTTCTAATAAATGCCAGAAAAGCCTTTCAGAATTCATGTGCAAAACGTGGAAGAATTTGCGACAACTTTAGATTTATTTTGAGCAACTTTACTGAGAATTTATGAACTAGAATAAGATGCAAGTTGTCATAATTAAATATTTTAATTACTGAACTAGTACGGCTGGTTTAACAGTAAAAATTTTGAACCGACTAATTTTTTGATTCAGTTTTTAACTTTTCGGTTTAATTTAATTTAATAATCTTTGTTGTTAAAGATAATTTAGTTTATTAATTAATCGACCTTTTTTGTAAACTTATTAGTTTTTATAAATAAAATAAATCAATTAATTTTTATTTAACAATCTTTTTTCAATTATTTTCAAATTCTTTAATTTAATTTTATTTTTTACTAATTTCATGATGATTTAATACGAACTAAACCTTTTTAAAATTTAAATCTCATTTATCTTAATAGTTTGATTTATTAAGTAAAACCAATACTCTTATAGAGTATACATTGCTTTTAAGTGACAAGCAATGTCATAATCTAGTTAACACCAAATTGACAGAGGCCATAATCATTACTAGGATCTGACCTAGACCATTCACCTTTCCAGTTCTACTCCTATAGATGCAAAGGGAGTCATAAAAGGAGTGATAGTTTTGAAGGAATGGCATAAGATCCATGGAATCTGTGCACTCAGAAAAACAAAATCTTCCATATGAAGGATACCCTTGTCAGGTTTTATTGGGAACAAAGGAATAGGCTTGAAATTCATTTTTACCTAATCCATGAATGCTACCCCTCCCTCTCCATCTCTCTCTCTATATTTAAGTCAATCCCTCTTTTATCTATCTCCAATCATGAAGGAGGGGCACATTACCTACAAAAGGTGGTAGAAGAGCATAACATAAAATGTAAGATAGTAAAGAGGGTGATTTAATTAGTGTAATTTATTTTATATTTTATATTTAATTTAATGTAAGAGAATTATTTTTCAATTTAGTGATTTAGAAAATAATGGATAAAAGTTAAAAATATATTGAATATATAAATGTCAATAAAATTAAACTTGTTATTTGATTTTAAATTATTAATTTTAAAAGTAATTAAGAATATATGATTTAAGAATTATTGCACATATTAAGTGTTTTATTTAATAATACAATTCCCAAATTTCATTATCATAAAAATAAAAAAATAATTATAAGATTATGGGTCCCTTACAAACACTTCCTTTCTCCCTATTTCCTTCTTCATGACTATCTAAACCTCTTAATTATGCATACATATAAACAAAGGTTTAAAATCTACCATTGACTTTCCTTTAGGCTACACTCTAGAACAACTAAGAGAGTAGTTTAAGAAAACTAGGGTTTGAGGTGAGGGCATTGACAACTCCTAAAACCATACCTAAACCTAGTGGAAAGGAATAGGACCATGATAGTGAACAAATTAATAAAAAAAGAATCCTACAGGACCCTTTAGCCTGAAGACCTCAAAAGAACAAATTGCTATTATGGGAAAAAAGAATCTTAATGTGGCATGGTTTTAGGTGATGACAAGGAATGGATGTTGACTCTTCAACAAATAGGATAATACCAAACAAATCCATTTCAAAGAGCTTGGATTGATACTTAAACTGGGTTTTTACTTATAATATATCATTACTATAATGTTTTGGTAGGAAAATATGCAAATTTGAAGAAAATAAGATTTCTTCCCCCACCCACCTTCCCTTCTCATCTATAGTTTGATTATATTTTCTTTAAGTTATGATTGGAGATTAGAAAAAAAAATATAACAATGGAGGAGTTAAGCATTGACTTGCATCTAATTTCTAATGTAAGAAATAAATGAACCACTTCTTTTATTCTTCAAACTTAGCCTTTAAGAAAAAGTTGAAAACTATTTCTTTCCATCATCAAAATACTAGTAACTAATGATGAGCCCTTAAATGGTGAAAATGATTTTTATATGATCTTATGATAGTATTTACTACGTTAAAAAAGTTATTAATGACTATTTAAGTGGAAATTGTGGTTTGATTTTGAATTATTAAATTATTAGTTATTTATTTGATATATGTAAAACTTGGATTATTATGTATGTTTAAAATCATAAAATTAGAAAATATGAAAATAATTTCTCTGTCAATTAGGGATAATTGTGCCAAATAACACTTTGTTATCTCACAAAATTATATAATACATGCTAGGCGATACTAACAAAAATTAATGCGAGAGGTACGGATATCATCATCATCAATTACCCAGTTGGAGTTTATCACAAAATAATATGTTTGATTAATTGAATTTTATACATTTATGTTGTTCATGTTGTGCTAGCAGTACAACTTCAATCCTCCAAACAGCTCCATAAAAAGGGCCAATGAGAAAGCACAGGCGGTTAGATGAAAGACAAGAAGAGTGGAGTAGGAGTCTGTCAGTGACTCCTGTGGTGGGTTCCTCTTCCTTTTTCATTCTAAAAACATTTCTTTTGTTTTTACTTTCTTTGTTCATTTGTTTATTTTCAGCTAATTGAATTTTTGCTATGACCATTTAGTATACTAATTGTTAAAGAGTGACAGAGAGAGTTTGGGATGAGTTCCAGAATCTGATGAATATTTACTGAACAGAGCAGAGAGAAAGAAGCTGATAAGAAAAGAAGAAAGCAATTGAAAAGTAATCAATCAGGTTGGTTTTCTTCACACGGAAGGAGGGAGAGAGAGAGAGAGGAAAGCAAAGGCATAGATAAAGACACCCATTTTAAGATCATAAAGTTTGTGAAGCCAAGGAGAGATATCTGTGAAAAAGACTTGTCCTTTCTTCAACCTAGCTTTGACAAGAAGCTTTGATCTTCCCTCTCCTTGTGTTTCTACAGCTCCTACTCCTTTTTCTTGCTTCCACTATTTGGGTATGTTCCAACCATATCTTCCTTTAAGATTCTATCACTATAGTGTTTATACTAATTCCTCTGCTTCTACATCTTTCTCAGGTTTCAGTTTCTTTGTTAGAGAAAGAAGAGAATGGTCTGAGAAAGGAGTCTTTGCATGGCGAGTCATCGAGTTGGAGAAACTGGTTTGTCAGACTCTGGTCCCTCTACTCACCATCATCTTCCCTATCCAGTTTTCCATGGAATGAACGCTACTACAAGTTTCATGTATGACAATCTTTGCTATTCGTACACCTGCCAAGTTCAGAACTTTTGAGGGTTCTTTGAACTGGAATTGGTTTTGCTTCTCTAAATTTTGTCTTCTGAATTGTTCTCTTGATGGCTGACATGGGTTAATCGAGTTCTTTGTCTCAGAAACCAAGAAGGCTCTAGTTTTGATTTTGGAGAGCTGGAAGAAGCAATTGTGCTTCAAGGAGCTAAGATAAGAAATGATGAAGCCAAAGCACGTATGTCCTTTTTCTTTTTTCTATCTCCATTTTTTCTGACGTTTGACAAGTACAAACAACTCTTCAAAAGAGCTGAGAGAGAGAGAGAGAGAGAGAGAGAGAGAGGGAGAGGGAGAGAGAGGTTTGAATACGTCTAAAGAAAGTGCGAGAGAGGTTTGAATACGTCCACAGAGCGGTACAGTAGAGAAGCTTACCATTTCAATATAGTAATGATTCTTGGGCAAGAGACTTGGCTGGTGTTATCGAAACTTGACCTCCTTATCCATGTAACTGCAGGAAAACAGTAGAAAAGAGAGTCTTTAGTTCTTCTGGTGATCTTCTGAGAATTTTCTTTTGTTCATTATTGCAGCTTTTTTCACAGTAACAGGCAGACCTGCAGCGACTCTGGAAATGTTCCCTGCATGGCCAATTAGACTTCAGCATACCCCAAGAGTAGTAGTTTCTGAACCTTCTTTATCAAGCTTTGACCATTTGCTTTTTCTCTTTTGATGTGGGCACTTCAAGAACACCATCGATTTTAATGCCTTATGCATGATCAAAAACGAGGTTTTTCTCTTCTTGAATGATAGATAATATTAACAAATTACAGCGTATTTAGGTGGCTTTCATTACTTCTGAGGTAATTCTTGACTATCCAATCGAGAACTTTTGGTGGGGTTTACTGAAAAAAGAGATGTCCGTAATCAATTACAGGGAAGTTCAAAGTCGGGGGAAGAGAGTACTGACTCAGGATCAGCAGTAAACACTCTTTCAAGCAAAGCTGAAGTGCAGATAGAGCCAGAATCTCCTGTTAGTAAAAAGGCTTCTTCTTCAGATCAACTTCAGGCTTTTGATCAGAAACAGCTACGACTTCAGCAACAAGTTGACATGGCGAGTGATGGCTCCAGAAGAGCTGAAGGAGTAGGACCCTCACAACTGAATCAGTCACCTGCCAAATCCTCACAAGAAAAGGTCCTTAATAAATACTGTTTTCGCTTAATTGTCTATCTACTCTGTCTCTCTCTCTCTCTCTCCCTTCTCAAGTCCCAATGCTCAGGAAAAGTTGGTATCTTTATGGTTATCAACACCGCTTTACCTCTCCTCTTTCTCTCTCTCTCTCTCTCTCCATCTCTCTGTGACACATATATCTTTTAAAATAGGAAAAGCTCAGATCCCAACAATCCACAGAAAATCAGAAGTGCAGAGTTTCTCCGATCCTGAAGGATTTCCCTTGTTCAATGTCTGACATGAAACCCGACAGAGAATAGGAGTTTTGTTGCGAGTAAATATTGCCAAAGTTGGAATCTTCATAGTATTTTCTACTCTTTTTTTTGAAACAATAATGACCCACTTCAGTCGATCCATACAACTACCATTTAAAGGTCTTGTTTAGAGAACACGTTTTGGAACTTATCAAATCTGAAAAATGAAAAAGACCTCAAATGACAGATAGCGATCATTTTCATGTTACAGGCTCCGAGAGCAACATCATTCACAATACCACCAACCCCCCTGAGAACAGAAGCCTGACTAAACTTTCTGTTCAAGCTTTTTTATTTTCATTATATCACCTTCATGCTAATTCTTAGAATCTAAAATCATCACAGCATACTAGTAAAAATTATATTATTCTTTGCACCCAAATTAGATACTGCCCTAGTTTTTCTTTTCAAATTTCTCTTCATCGTAAATTTTAATGCCCATATTGTGATGTTGCAGAGAAAGGGTTCCACATCAGAAAAGCAACTTGATGCCAAGGTATTACTACTACTTTAAACAACAATCCTTCTTCTTCTTCTTCTCTTCTTCTTCTGGTTAAGTGTTTTTTTTTGGGTTGTTGCTTGACTTATAAGTATCTTTCTCCACCATTCTCAGACACTCAGACGTTTGGCTCAAAATAGAGAAGCTGCAAGGAAGAGCAGACTAAGAAAGAAGGTTTGAACTTTCTTTTCTTTTTTTTTTCACATTTATAGCTACCACTAGCAGACAAACATAAAGCAACAAACAACAACTGAGAGTTAATGTCTTGTGTTTTTACTTCTTACACGACGCCAGGCCTATGTGCAACAGCTAGAGTCTAGCAGGCTAAAGCTTACTCAGTTGGAGCAAGATCTTCAAAGAGCACGACAGCAGGTGAAAGGTTTTGCAGACGTATCAGAATTTGATTAATTACAAATTTTCTGGGTTTCTAATTAATTATTAATTTACAGGGATTCTTCCTGGGTGGTGCTGGTGGCAATATTAGCTCCGGTGAGTCCTTAATTGCATAGGATATTATAATTAATAATGGATTATCATTATGAGTATTCTCAATGATAGATTGGTAGGTGAAGATAAAGTCATAAAGAAATATTGATTCTCCAATCCAAACTTAACATGTACACAAAATGTGTCTGAAGTTCCTTGATTTGACTAAGTTACGACGACTAGATATAAGTATTTGTTATTACTTTAATATGTTCAAAGAAATTGATTCTCTAAAATTATAATGTGCAGGAGCTGCAATGTTTGATATGGAGTACGCGAGATGGTTAGAAGATGATCACCGGCACATGTTGGAGCTCCGGACTGGACTGCAAGCACATTTATCGGACGGTGACCTGAGAGTGATAGTGGATAGATACATTTCTCATTACGATGAGATTTTCCGATTGAAGGTGGCGGCTGCAAAGACGGACGTCTTTCACCTCATTAACGGAATGTGGTCCACCGCCGCTGAACGTTGTTTCCTTTGGATGGGTGGTTTTAAGCCCTCTGATCTTATTAAGGTTAGAACTTATAATAACTAATTTCTTATACACTTAATCATTGTGAGGTTATGATTAATTACGTTTTTAATATGATGATCAGATGCTAATATCCCAATTAGACCCCTTAACGGAACAACAAATAATGGGCATATATAGCCTCCAACAATCGTCACAACAGGCGGAGGAGGCTCTTTCTCAGGGCTTTGAACAGCTTCAACATTCTCTTGTTGACACCATTGCCGGCGGTCCGACCATTGACGGTGTACAACAAATGGCTGTTGCCTTGGGCAAGCTTTCTAATTTTGAAGGCTTCGTTCGCCAGGTAATTAAATCCATCACAATTCTTAGGGTTAAATACAGAAATACTATTTTTAAAATATATATAATTTATTATTTATTTACCCAAAATAAATCAATATTGGAATTCGTTAAACCTTAATTTGATATCATTTTAAAACTAATAAAATACTTATGACAATTTTAAAATATAAAGATTAAAATAAAAACTTGAATTTATTATATATATGTTAAATTAGTTATTTCTTCTTATGGGTCATTTGGAAATAATCTCTCTATTATTTATAGGTAAGACTGCATACTACCGAACCTTTTCAAATTTTGTGTATCAGTGAGATTTATATTGAATGTTGTTGTTGTCATTTTTGAATTAGTTGTATTTTATTAAGAAAAAAAGTAAAACTATAAGTAGTAAAATAAATTACATTAATTAAATAAATTATTTATCTGATAAATCTATCATAATTACTAAAATTAAATATACTAACACTTAATTTTACTTTTTATCATTTTAATTTAATAATTTTAAAAATATAACTGCAAATATTCAATATAATTAGCTTTAATTATTGTTATAAATATTAAATTATATACATTTTATCAAGAAAGCAAAACAAAAACTATAGGTATTATAGTAAAAACATTTATGAACGCCTTAGAAAAGGGAAAATATAATCTGTGTCTATAATCTTGTGTCAACTTTATTCTAGACGATCTTATCGACACCGATATATAAGACAAAAAAAAAAATGTGTGAATTTGATCGTAGAGTAAGTTGGCACATAAGATTTGATTTCCTTAAAAAAGGTACATACTTTGTGTCTATGCATTAATGAATAATAAAATGTAAAAGAGTAATTAGCCAAAAGAGTAGTTGAAATGTCGTTGTTAATAAGTCAAATCCATTATATTCTATGTGACTCGCTTGTTTTCCGCCGCCAATTCGACTACCTAACACCTGAAAGGGTAAGATAAAAGAATCCAATTGCCTTAATGCTTCTTTGACATTGACATCGATTTTAACCTCTCTCCTGTTGACTTTTTATATGCTAAGACAATAGGTACAAAACCATACATTTACATAATAATTATAAGTCAAACAAGGATATCCTACACTCATGTCCACCCTATACTTGACATGGATGCCACACCCACACCATAACATTAAAATATCCACCTTTCGTAGTCTTGATGATCATAGTATATCTTGATTCATGAAATTATAAGTTTTCATCGTCTTATTATTTAGTCAACTTTGAGAAATAAATTCTTATATCATAATTTGCTTATTTATAATTTTATATATACCGAACAGTGTATTATTTTTTTAATTTTTAATTTAATAACTAATTTTTTAAGACATTATTTTTATTAATATCCTCCATAAGAGCCTGAGATAACAGAGGGTTTTATCCGCTTTAGGTATTGCTTTTTAAGCCCTCCATTAGGGGAGTTGCTCCTTGGAGCTTCCTGAGCCCCTCAGATGAAGTTACCTTCGTACTTCAAAACAAAAAATATAAGTTGTATTCTTATATTGCTTAACGGCTAAGTTATCTGCAAAGGATAGTGTAGCTATCAGGGGGTGGTTCGAAAATGATGTTTGTTGAAATAAAAACCCTAGATACACCTGTCAGCTACATTTTTAATTTATCTCTCCCTCTATATAATTTATATTAATAAACACCTTCTTTTGAATTTTATAAATGTATTATTATTTATTAAAATGGTCCGATAATAATTAATACAAGTAGTACTTTGGTTGTGGTGTACACGACAACTTCCTAAATATAATTAACTTGTTCTTTATTATATAATTAACTTAGTTTCAACTATTGTAGGCTGATAATTTGAGACAACAAACCCTCCACCAATTGCACCGGATATTGACGGTGAGGCAAGCGGCGCGGTGTTTTCTGGTGATCGGAGAATATTACGGCCGGTTACGAGCACTTAGCTCACTTTGGGCATCTCGTCCTCGAGAGTAAGATACCAGAAAAAGAATATATATACAGTATGAAGTACGTTACTTTCAATTGTATTAATTGTAAGATATTTGCTTGATAAATAGGAGCATGATAGGAGAAGATGGCACGTGCCAGACCGCATCGGATAGTCATCTACAAATGGTTCGACCGTCGTCACAAAACCATTTCTCCAACTTTTGATGTATAAAAATATTACCAAAAAAAAGCACAAAATGGCTGGGAAAGAACTCATGTTCACCATCATCATCAATCATGTGTCTTCTTCGTGCGATCCTCCTGTGTAAAGTCGCAGTTAGGAATTAGGAGTTAGTAGCGAAGTAGCTTTGAAAAAGTTCAGTCACTCTTGACACATCTCGGTATTCCATGAAGAAATTACAGAGATTTTTTTTTTCTTTTTACATTGGAAAATAAATATCACAAGAAATTTTATATTTTGCCTATTTATTTATCAATGATTTGGAAGGGTAATCTAAATTTCTTCTTTAAAAGTGTATAATGTGACATGTTTAATTCATGTAATTAATTTTTCTTTTTAATAGAGACCAACCAAATTTATGTATAGAAGTATTGGCATTTTGTTATAACAATTTACGCTT
>JAOQMS010000179.1:3145229-3177661 GCA_027563885.1 Erythroxylum longipes
TTTTTAATTATTTATACAACAATTAATAGTTTATTAAATCAATGAACTTTTTAGTCATTTTATTTCTTTTCAGCAACCGTAACCACACGTGTCAAACACTCATTTTTACGTTTCAATAGTTACCAAAATAGTAATTCCAAACACATAAGTACTTATCATTTCAGAAAGTTATCGACTGTCATTACTTCCCCAAATCAAGCTTGAATGGACTTGGACGCCATTAAATTGGAGAAAGGATCTCTAGCTCCAATTTTTTAATAGGCAATGTGGGGTTTGATTAGCTAGTCACTTTCTCAAGATAAACACAAATAAAAGTGCATGTAAAAGCAAAAAGAAGACAAATGTGTAGGAGTCATATGACTATACTGCGTTTTTCTTACAAGTGTTCATAGCATGCGTGCATGTGTTGGATTGATAGGTGGTCACGTGTAATATGTTTCTCGTGGAAAAATAAAATTTAATGAGGATTTGGTGGAGGATTAAATGATCATGTCACAATACATATTAATGCATAAATAATATTTAATCAGTGTCGCCCACAAGGCTAAGGTTTTCTAATCCTTCGATTTATAGTTTGGTCATCTTCAACTTGCTGGGCTTTCACTCCAATTTCGTGTGTATTGTGAGCCCCCTAATTAGTGAAGTAAATCGATTCGGTAATACCCAGGATCATCACAATGATCTCCTAGATAATATTACCATTCTACGTAAAATCCCAGTTAGCCGGAGGGGTCACAAGCGGTCCCTCTTAAAACCCGACCTTCTAGACAGAAGTTACGTGCACGGTGTATTTATCACAACTTCACCCGCAACGGAATGTCTCCAAATATTGACTGAAACTTGACCTGTTGAATCCTCCAGAATAATAATCACAGTAAAATGGAACAATTACCGTGAATAGTAACTACGGTAAATAGTAACTCGTGAATAGTAACTACCGTGAATAGTATCTACCGTAAATGACAGATAAAAGTAACAACACCGAGAATTTACGTGGAAAACCCCCTAAATAATTAGAGGGAAAAACCACGGGACCTGTCGGTAAAATTTTCACTATATATGTGGAGAAAAGTTCTTACAAACACTCAAATTTCTCACCCACTAGAATATGATCACAATTCTAGCAACCCTCGTATTTTACCGCTCTAGTTTTACCTCTCTCTTTTGTTGCTTGTTGTTTTTCTCTTGTTGTATTTAATGTTGCAAAACTCAAGCCTATTTATAGGCTCCAAAGAACATGATTTTGTGGCTTCATATTAGGCCACATCTTCAGCTAGCTAACACCACAAAACTAAAAGCAAAACAAAACATAGCATTATCCATGTCTGCCACCATTTGTGTGCTCCTTGTCATGGGTTGTTGGGATGGACCCTTCACAACTCTCTGAGAACTATCCGTCTTAGTTCAACATGTAAGTTGGATAGATTCAAAGGCAATTTCAGGCTTTGCCTTAGCACCGATCGTCACTTTTTGGTACAGATACCTCAAAAGTTCATATTTGGAATTAATCTGATAACTCATTTATACGTTAACTAATGAGCATTTAGTCTCACTTCGATTTTCTTATTGCAGGTTTTAGTTTTAGTTTTAGTTTTATATTTTTATTTTTTAAATAATAACAAAAGTATGTTTAATTATTAATTTCAATATAATTATATTTTTGTTACCAATAATAATTATATATTAGATAGAATCAAAAAATAAATTATTTTTATAGATTAGTTAACTAAATATATTTATTTTTATCTCTTAAATAATATTTATTGATAAAATTATCATAAAATAATAAAATAATAATTATATTTTAATTATAAATCAATACTTTTAACTATTGAATAAATTTATTGAAACTTATACATTTTGATGATATTTTAAATACTAAATTATATTTATTAATAATTATAAATTAAAATTATTTCGTTTTTAAAATAAATATTTAAATTAATTATAAAAATCAATTAAATTATTAAATCGATTTATTTCATAATTCTTATTTATTTTGATCTCTTATATAATATTAATTAATAAATTATCAATAAATATTATCATATCCTATTAAATAAATAATTTGGTGATTAATTTTTTATAAATGAATATATTTATATTTATATTAAATTAAGTTAAATTATTTATATATGTAACTAATAATTCTTATTTATTTTAATATTTTAATATAATATTTATTAACAAAATTATTAGTCAGAATGATTATATTTTAGTAAAAATTAGTCTAAACGTCCTAAGTTGATATGGCTTCCTCTTGATAACCTGTAGGCATCCATAAATGTATAAAATTAACATAAAAACCAATATTCCATTGTTGTATCATCAAAAGGAAAATATATCTATTTCCTTTACCTCTTCTTTTCTGTTTTGCTCAATTTCCATCCAGCTTCACATTATGCTTTAAGAAAGAGTATCATTTAGTGATTAACAAGTAATTCAACAGAAGCAAGCAAGTCTTTACCACAATCTGTTTTAACTTGGAGTTCTCTTCTCTTAGTTAAATGGTTCAAGACTCTAGCTCCAGCTCCTTCTTGGTGGATTCATTTTGTTAGTTAAATGGTTCAAAATTATTAGTTGCTGATCTATAGCAGCATATGTTTTCTGTTCTTCTGTTATTGGGTCGCTGGTTGCTTTATTTGTCAGAGTCAGTATTATTAGTGGTCAAAGATATTTAGCAGTATGTCAAATAATTGGTTTTGTGGTCCTATTTTCTAGCTTTTTTCTGTTGTTCTCTAGCATTATTTAAGTCTCGGTGTACGTTTTTCTGGAAGCAGTAAGGTTCAGCAATTCAAGCTCTTTGACTTTGCCTCTCCTTTAATTATTAAAAGTTCCTCTCCCTTTTTCTTTTCTTTTTTTTTTTTTTTGTGAGGGCAAACACAAGGCAAGAAGTTTCATGAGACATAAAGCTTGCCGAACTTGCTGCTAAGCATTAATTCAACTTCGCAAGGAGACAAAGCTGTCTACTGTGTCCCGCTTCTTTGAACTCCAGGCCAAGATCAATTGGTCTACTGTTGTCTTACTGCCACACTTACCTCCACAGCTGAACCTTTTACTCTCGAATGTGACAATTTTCAAAGCCTTGGGACAGCTATGGAAACCCACTTTCTTCAACAAACCACAACTCACAAATGTTGGAAGTTGATTCAATGTTTGAATTATTCTTTAAGTTGTTTTAGTCTTACAGATTCCGGTAGAATAGTTTCTTGATTTGATGGCCACAATATTTGGTTTTGTTGAAGATTTTCTTTATTTTTTAGTCATCTATAAGCCTATATAAAGGCATGATTAGATAAAATAAATAGAAATACCACATAAAAAATACATTGATCTTTCTTTCTCACCTTTCCTATCATTTTTATTCAAAATTTTAACATAGTATCAGAGCCCCTTTCAATTTTGGATATGTGAAAAAAGAAGAAAGAAGATAAAGGCAGCTTGGATTGTCGGTTTTCGACCTAACTTCCTGCAAATGATTGAAGCAACGAAATTAGAAACAAGGGCTGTAAGATAGAGTGAAGAGCTAAAGAGTTGAAGGAATTGATCGTCATATTTGCAATAGTTGTCTTCTTTTGCCTTGTGCTTCCTGATGTAAACAACTAGGAAAATTTTCTCCAAGAAATCATTCATTGACGTTACACCACTGGATATGCCAATGTCATAGCCGAACATGAGACCTCCAAAGGCTACAATGACGCTACAAAGAAACACCTGCACTGTAAGCTTGGCAGCGAAGTCCTTCCTAAAGGCAGAATCTGACATGAATGCAAATTTGGAACAAGTAGAAGAATATCTTTTTTGAAATTAGAGAGATGTGCTCCAAGAAAGTTTATGGCATGAAATTGGTGAGAAGTGCATCAATAATTTGAATTGATGAGAAGTGCATCAATAGTTAGAGTTGATGAGAGGTGCATCAACAATTGAAGAGAAGTGCTTCAATGGACATTGAAGAGAGGTTCTCCAACAAGACAATTGCAAGTATGAGATTTTGAATTAAAGGAGCATGTTGGAAATTGATTCAAAATAAAATAAAATAAAATAATGTTAATTAATTAAGTTGTGGTCAAAGTAGTATAAGTTAGTTGGGATATAATATTTATGTTGTAATTTTATGGTGATTTTATGGGCTGATAATGCCCTGATTTTCTGCATTTTAGTTTCTTTGTAGCGTATAAATAGGCACTTTATTTTCAGTTCAATATATGAGTTAAGTTGCAAAGTTTCATCCCAAAAATTGCAACATGTTGGAAATTGATTTAAAATAAAATAATATAATATTACGTTAATTAATTAACTTGTGGTTAAAGTAGTATAAGTTAATTGAGATATAATATTTATGTTGTGATTTTGTGGGCTGATAATGCCCTTATTTTCTGCATTTTAGTTTCTTTATAGCGTATAAATAAGCACTTTATTTTCAGTTCAATATATGAGTTAAGTTGCAAAGGTTCATCCCAAAAATTGCAATATCGTATCAGAGCCATAGATCCTTAAGGGGCTGTGAGATCGAGTGAAACAAAAAAAAAAAACTCTTTCAATGGCTGCTAACAATTGCTGCTAACAATTCAACTACTCTCCTACCCCTAAATTTCAATGGTGAAAACTATCAAATATGAGTTGTCAAGATGAAAGCTCATTTAAGAGGTCTCGGCTTATGCCAATGGGTGCAAGAAGAAAAGGAATTACCAGCCTTGGGAAATAATCCAACACTAAATCAAATAAGAGCTTATAAAGAAGAAGAAGCAAAAGCTCCAAGAGCGTTATCTATAATTTTCGCTGCAGTTTCATAATCAGTTTTCATAAGAATTATGACTTGTGAAACAACTAAAAACTCTTGGGATATGCTGATGAAATTGTATCAAGGCAATAAAAGAATAAAGAAGATGCAAGTTTTAAATCTCAAAAGAGATTTTGTAACTTTGATCATGAAAGAACATGAAAGCATACAAGAATATTCTAATCGATTGATGACATTGGTGAACAAAATACGACTTTTGGGGGAGGATCTACCGAAGAGCAAAATTGTAGAAAAGATTTTTATAAGTTTGCCCAAAAAATTTGAGGCAAAAATTTCATCTCTTAAAGATTCAAGAGATATTAATGATTTAACTTTATCTGAATTGATTAATGCTTTGCAGGCACAAGAGCAAAGAAGGGCCATGAGGAAACTTGGAACTGAGCAAATTGATGAAAGAGCTCTTCTAGCCAAATCATCAAAAGGAAAAGGTAAAATTCCTCAATGTGATCATTGCAAGAAACTGGGGCATGAAGAGAAAGATTATTGGCATAAGGGAAAACCTCAATGTTTCAACTGTAAAAGATTTTAACACCTACAAAATAATTGCAGATTGAAAAAGGAACAAACAAATATGGTGGAGTTGGTTAATGAAGAAACTATTTTTTGAAAGTTGGTGAGAAGTGCACTAAGATGTGTTTGGAGAGACGTGCTCCGATTATTACAGGTTGGTGAGAAGGGCATCAATAGGATAGTAAGAAGTGCATCGATTAGTGAAAAGAAGTGCTTCACAGAATATTCCGAAGATAGGGAGAAGTGCTCCAGAAAATTTGAATGTCCAACTTTGAATCAAGAGAGGATGTTGGAAGTTGATTCAAAGTTTGAATTAGTCTTTAAGTTGTTTTAGTCCTGCATATTCTGTTAGGGTAGTTTCCTAATTTTATGGCCAAAATATATGGTTTTGTTGAAGATTTTCTTTGATTTTCAGTTATCTGTAAGATTATATAAAGGCATGATCAGATATAATAAATTGGAAATACCGCATAGAAAATAAATCAATCTTTCTTGCTCACTTTTCTATTGTTTATATTCAAAATTCCAACAAGAAATTACTCTTTCACCGGTGCCTTCATACCACCAGAAATAGAGATTCTACTATCATCGATTACTTGAAGACCATGGCGACAACAACATAAGAATTGGCAATAATAAGTGACCTAGTCTCGTCCGATGATTTGATCCTCTTCACCATCAGTGGCCTCCCCTTTAAGTACGAATCCTTCATCATCATCAGGGAGACTCGTGACCCACCTCCTTCTTTCCGCAATCTGCGTGCCAAGCTATTGCTCCATGAACAAAGTTTGTTGACTTTCCATCACAATTCATCGGACATGGCCTTCATTGCTCATCGTGGAGGTCAGCATCTCTCTCAAAACAGTGGTGACAAACCTCTCTCTAACCCATGCAGTATGTTTTTAGAGCACGAAGAAAATGTTAAGTCTCTTTTTAATCTACCTTGGGTCAGGTCATGCCATTGCCCATCGAGCCTTGCTTCCCTTAACCCAGTAGCAATCACCTCACTAGCACCCACCAACCCAACCTTTACAGCCCACATCACTCACACACATATTCTAACTCTACCTTCTGACCCAAACCAAATTCTCGATCTCTAAACTGTCAAATTTGTAAAAAATTTGGTCACATAGCCACAACTTGTTATTTTCGCTACATGCAATTCCGAAACAAAATTTCCAATCCTTCCTTTGACCCCTCACAAATTCAACCAGCCTTCTCTGCCTTACATATTTCTCTCAATTCTTCCACCTCTTCACTTATGGAAATTACCGAATGGCTTCCAAATACTGATGCTTCTTCACACATGACACCCAACAACAATATTGTTGACTTCATTTAACTATATCACAGTATTGATTAAGTTGTTGTTGTTAACGGTACTACTCTTTCCATTACTTTCAAAGGTTCTCTATCTTTCCATACCAATCTTCAACCATTAAACTTAAATAATATTCTTGTTGTGCCTATCTTACTGCAAATTTACTTATATTGCTCAATTTGTTAAAGATAATTCATGTCTAATTGAATTTAATCCCTCTGGTTATGTTGTGAAGGATCTTTCCACCAAGATTCCACTTCTCGCGAGAAACATCCACAATAATCTCTATCCTTTCAAGGTTCCTGCCCATTTCATAAATCCTATGGCTTTTGCTACTCAACGTGTCTCTTCACGTCTTTGACATCAACATCTTGGTCATCCATGTATTCAATTTTTTCAAAATTATTTACATCTAATCCAGTGTCTCGCACCCATCTTTATTGTAATTTATGTCTTCAAAGCAAAAGTTGTCGCCTTTCCTTTCCTACATCCATTAGAGTACGTACTACACCTCTTCAATTAATTCATTGTGACATTTGGGAACCATCATTCTTGTTATCTCTTTTTGGTTCATGATATTTTTTAATTTTTATTAATGATTTTGGTTGTTACACCTGGATCTTTCCACTAGATCATAAATATCAAGCATTGCAAAATTTTCAATCTTTCAAAACTACTGCTGAGAACTTATTTTCTACAAAATCAAAATGTTTCAATTTATTGGAGCTTTTGAACTCATCAGAGGATCATTTGCTACTTTTCTTACCACTTACAACATTTCTTTTCGTATATCTTGTCCTTATACTCCACAACAAAATAATGTTGCTAAACTTAAAATTCATTTCATAACTAAAATAGGAATCAATCTTCTTTTTTATAGCTCTCTTCCAAAGCGGTTATGGTATGAAGCCTTTTCCATTGTTGTTTATCTCATCAACCTTTTACCATTATCTACATTATGTTCAAATCTCCCCCATGAACTGTTGTTCAATTCGTCTCCTAATCTTAATCATTTTTGAGTTTTTGTTGCACATATGATCCCTTCCTTGCTTACACTCAACCTGATAAGCTCACACCATAATCTATTCCATGTGTATTCCCTGGCTACGCCCCCAATTATAAAGGATACAAATGTTTTGATCCCTCCACTAATAAAATTTATATTTCCCGACATGTTAGATTTCTTGAACATCAGTTTTCTTAATTCTAACCATCCCCCTCTTTCTCCTCTCCCACTTCACCATCCTTATCATTACAACTTCAATTATCATCTACTCTTCCTACAGTGCCTAGTTCTTCCCCTTCCCTAGTCTTGACTACTTCTGCCTCACCTATGCCTCCTATACCCTTTTCCTTGCCTATTCCCCCTATTCCTCCACCATCATCTTGTCTTCTCATCCAATGGTCACTTACACCCAGGACCACACCAAACCTTTAAAATCCTTCTCTTATCACCACATTACTTACCACAACATTATTCCTACATCTCTTGATCCCAACCCTACCTCTTTCACTCAAGCAAACAAATTTTCTCATTAGCGACAAACCATGCTTGATGAGTTCAATGATCTCCATCACAACAATACTTGGTCCCTTATTCCTTCACTTCCAATTGCAAATATTGTCAGCTGTAAGTGGTTATTCTGTGCAGAGCTTCATCCTGATGGTTCTCTAGATTGCTATAAAGCCCGCTTGGTCGCCAAAGGCTATCATCAATCACTCGATGGTGATTAAACTAACTTATTTAGTCCTGTTGTCAAACCAACTACTATTCTTCTTATTCTTACACTTGCCTTAGGTAAAAATTGGTCCATTTTTCAGCTTGATGTTAATAATGCTTTTCTCTATGGCATCTTACAAGAACTCAATTTTATGAAATAATTACCTGATTTTACTGATCCTCATCATCCTCATTATGTGTGTCACCTACATAAAACTTTTTATGGTCTTAAGCAAGCTCCTCGAGCTCGGTTTCGCCACTTAAGTCATAAACTTGTTGACTTTGGTTTCACTTCATCTAAGGCAGATACATATCTTTTTATTTATTCTACATCAACTCATACCACCTTTCTCTTTGTTTATGTGGAAGATATCTTGGTCACTAGTTCATCACAACAATTTATTCAGACCATCATTAATGCCCTTCACTCTGCTTTCACCATAAAAGATTTAGGCCCTCTTCACTACTTTCTTAGTATTGAAGTCACTTTTACGCCCAGTGATATTCTTGTCACACAATCTAAATATACTCATGATCTTCTTCATCGCACACACCTCGATTGCTCCAAACCTATCTCCATACCCATCACCCCCCCTCTCTTCCACTTTCCAAAAATCATGATCTTCCTCATTCCAATCACACTGAATATCATAGTACTATTGGAGCTCTACAATATCTTGGTCTAACCAGACATGATATCTAATTTGCTATTAACAAAGTTTTCCAATTCTCACACTGTCCTATTGACGTTCAATAGACTGCAGTAAAACACATTCTTCTTTATCTTTGCTTTACCCCGTCCCATAGCCTATAACTCACCAAACTGTCTACCTTAACTATCATCACTTACTCTGATGCAATGTTATATATACCGTACTAGCCTTGGTACCAAACTGAGTTCTAGTGTGGTATTATACTAGTACCGATCAATACAGGATACCATTTCAAATAACTTTTAAAATTTATGAAATAGTCCCGAAATTTTTAAAAAATTGCAAAACAATCCACTAATTTATTGTACTGTAAACTTTATAATCTTATATTAACCCTTTCTCCAAGAATCATAATAATAAAAATTTAAAATAACAATAATTTATTTATTTTTGTTAATATTAATTTTCAAATATTTTACATATATTTAAATCTATGATGTTGAATAAGAATTTATTTGGTAAGGCACGTCTCTAGTATAGTAGTCCCTTTACTTGTCTAATTAGTCACAAATCAATACATGCAAAAATTAGAGTCACTTTCAAGTTTTTGTGATAAACATTCAATAAGACAACCCCTCAACTCTCAAGTTAACAACACATTGTCTTTTTTGTCTTCTCTCTCTTTATCGTCGCTCTTGCTCTCTCTATTCAATACTGCCTCCTCCTCTTTCTTTATTTTCTGGTCAACCAAACGACATTTTCCTTCACATTCTAAGAGTTCTTCATTCTCTTAAACCCATTAGCTCTTTAACGATCCACACCAGTAAGAATTAGAAACTTTTAAAGAAGATTATGAAGTGTTCGATGAAATGTAGCTGTGGGATTGGTCCTCAGCTGAAGTAGAATACAAGAGTATTGCTTTAGCCGCTACTGAACTATGATGGCTTAATTCTCAACTTGGTGAACTTGGACTCTCTGATATTAAAACACTTCTGTACTGTGACAACATCGAACACTACCTTTCTTGCTAGAGATCCTATCTCTCATGCTCGTACCAAATATATTGAGATTGATATACACTTTTGTTCGTGATTTTGTTGCAAAAAAATTCTATTCATATGTCATATATCCAGTTTTCAACAACTTGTCGATATTCACCAAACCATTAGGTTTTACTTCCTTCTTGCAATTTCATCCCAAGCTCAATATTCTTCCAAACATTAGCTTATGGGGGGCTGATAATAGATCACCTTCTCAGATGAAATTATCCTAGATACACTTATCCTCTTATCTTCTTTTTCTGTTGTAATTACATTTGCTATACTTATCTTTCGTAAAGATAAGTATAGCAAATGTAATTACATTCACCTTATCTACATTTGTGTATAAATACACGTACATTGTAAAGGAACAAATAATTTAGAAATCAACAAACTATATTTCACTTTCAATTTCAGCTTGTTCTTTCATTCTCTTCACTGCCATTGATAACAAAGTCTTGAGTTTGAAAACATAAACATCCTCTTCTAAATCATAATTAAAAAAAGCTATTTATGGGTTAAAGTAAGCTCCGTGGGCATGGTATAACAAAATTAACTCTTTCTCCCGGGATATAGCAGATTCATAAGAAGTAAGAATGAGCCGCCTCTCTACCTTAAGCGGTAAGGTAATGGGCAATTTTTGTTCGTTTGCATTTATGTGGACGATATGATTTATATGTGATCGTCTAAGTCCTTAATTGATGATTTTAAGTTTTGCATGATGAGAAAGTTTGAGATGACAAATTTGTGGTTGTTGAAATATCTTTTAGGGCTTGAGATGATGCAAGGTGAAGATGAAATTTTTGTTTGTCAAAAGAAAAATGCAGCAAATCTTTTGAAAAGGTTTAATATGACCGGTTGTGAAGTGGCATCCACACCAATGAATATTAATAAGAAGTTGCAGTGTGAAGATGGAACTGATTAGGCTGATTCGAGGCTATTGAGAAATTTAGTGGGTGATTTGAACTATTTTGATACACATTAGACCTAATGTTGCCTTTTCAGATAGCGTTGTGCCAGAACTATACATAATCCTACGAAACAACACTTTGGTGCAGCAAAGAGAATATTTGGTTACGTGGTTGGAATTGTTGATTTTGGTACTTGGTACTCCAAAGTTTCAAATTTCAGATTAGTTGGCTTATGAATAGTGATTGGGCGGGGCGTTTAGATGATCGGAAGAGCAATATCTGTTAGAAAATACAAACCCTCCTTTGTTATGGATAAGGATGAGTTACTTGAAGTGTCAAAGAAGTGGCCAAATTGAATTTGAAGTCTTGTGGATAAGGATGAGTCAAAGAAGTAATCAGATTGAATTTGAAGTCTTGTGGATAAGGATGAGTCAAAGAAGTAATTAAATTGAATTTAAAGTCTTGTGGATAAGGATGAGTCAAAGACGTAATCAAATTGTATTTGAAGTCTTGAAGATAAGAATGAGTTAATTAATGTAAGAAGTAGCCAAATTATATTTGAAGTCCTTTAGCATGTCTATATATATGTGTGATCTTGTAACCATTTATAGAATGAGAGAGAAGAGAGAGAAAAAATAAGAGAGAGAGTATTTGAAAGAAGAAGAAGTGTTTTGAGAGCCGTAACTCTTTGTGAGAAAAGAAATATTGAGAGGAAGAGAGTGTAGTAGCACTTAGAGAGAAATATTTGTATCTTGTGTGTGTTGTTATCAATATAAATACATATTTTATGAAAGTTCTTTTATTTGAAGCCCATCAAAGCTTTCAACAATATCGGTAATGTTTTCAGCTTTGGTTCTGGAGCTGTACCTGAAGTTCAAAGCAGCAAGATACATTAGCTTTATCTTCTTCCGAAGCTGAATACATAATAGCAAGTTCAATATCTTGACAATCTTTATGGATCAAGAAGCTTCTTGTTGACTTGCATCATTAGGAAGCAACAGTAATTGTCTGTGATAATAGGTCTGCGATTGTAATGGTCAAGAAACCTGCTTTTCATGGTAGAACCTAGCATATCGATATGCAACATCGCTTTATTTGGAAGTTGACTGGAGATGGAAAACTTAAACTGAAGTTCTATGGTACTACAGAGTAAGAAGTCGACATATTCACGAAGTCTCTTACTCAATGTAAGCATGAGTTTTTCAGCTTGCAGTTGGAGTATGTGCTTTTGAATCAAGGGAGCGTGTTAGTTGAATGATTTTCTAATAAAAAACAAAAAGAACAAGAAAAGAGCTTCCGTTCACATATTTGCAAATGCCATAGCTACAGATGTAGTTATCAAGCCATTAGAAGAACAGAAATGGGTTAAAAAGATAAGTAATTGAACCATAAACTGATATATTTTCTCAGTTTAAAGCTAGTTTTAAGGCAATGATGGAACAATGCATGTCCATTAACTGATCAGTGAAACAGTCCAGCAAAGTACAATGTCCGAGGGGAGATATATGCATACAAAGGTTGGGTTTTATACTCCATAACAATGAGAAAAAGGAGAAAGCACACCCAGAAATGAAAACTCAATACCTGAAGATTTCATATCCTTGACGGTGGTTAGGTTGTGAGAGAGAATTCAGAACCAGAGACTAGCAAGAAAATGGAAGAGGGAGAAAAAAGGGCACTACCATGGCTATTGGCTTTGAAACTATATGACATATAAAGGTCTCAGAAAAATAGTACTGGTTAATAGTTTTGCAAACTTTCCAATTTTAAGTGGTCATCTTTTTCAATGACTGTAGGTCTTCCAAGAAAGATTTGACAGTTGTTCGTACACGTGAGCCACTTCACAAGGATAATTTTTGACTTGATCAACTATCATATGATTAGTTAAGAACAGTGCAGAACATATGGATAGGCAGCCTCAATACACAACACACATCAATCAGCTCCAAAATTTTATTCACTCACAAATCACTTCTCACAAGCCATTCATATGCACACTACACCTTCTGCCGAGACTCCCATGAAATTTTCAAGCAACACCCACGTATGTTATCAGCTGAAAAACACACAAACTCTACTTACAAAACACAAGTTGTGACTCCCATGAGATTTTCAAGCAACACCCACGTATACTATCAGCTGAAAAACACGCAAATTCCACTCACTACACACCCACAACACTCACACAACTTCTGCCATAAATATCATATATTCCTCAAGCCACAGAGACGTATATAACCAGATAAAAAACAACACACCCACAGCACTCACTTCATGCACACACCTGCACATGCACTCATAAAAATATACTACAAGCCTTATTTCAGTTATTCACCAAAATATGATAACATATGTTTCTGCCGTAAGTTTTATATGCTAAATGTCTCCTCAAACCGCAATAGCGTATATTGTTTTTCAGAGAACCCTTCGTATATGCAGGTAAAAATACCGCAATACCCTTAAACAATCCTATGAAAGATAGAATTCTATTCTATCTATAAAATTATCCAATTGGTATTTGAATTCAAGCTTGATAAAAAGATGTCAATTTAAAAATACGCCAAAATAAAACAAAATAGATATATTTATCATATATCTATCAATCTCTCCCTTTTTGGCATATTTCTCACAAATTCGAAGCTCCCTTAAATCACATAATGAGGCATATAGAAATTCAAACCACAATCCAAGAACTCTCTCTTAATGCAACTCAAGTTCCAAAGAACATCTCATCCAAATTTCTCCCCCTTGGGACTAAAAATGCCAAAAAGCAAGACGAATAGTCACACATATATCTTGAAATCTCCTTCTGAATGGAACAATCACTATAGATAATCTAATAACTTCCCCCCTTGGGACAAAACAATGTCAAAACATATAATCATATGAATCAACAATAGGTGCAACAGAAGAATCATAAGCACGTAAAGATGACAATTTACCACCATTCAAAATACCGAGAGATATGCCCGAAAGAGAGAGATGTACCTGAGAGAGAGTCTCATATTGATGAGAGAGCTGAAGAGCCTTCAGTAGAGCCAAATAGAAGTCACAATGCAAACCACTAAAAAGATGGGACGACAATGGCAACATAAAAACTAAAGAAGAATTTTTTTTTACATTTTGTTTTTTTTACTTTTCCTTTTTTTTAAAACAACAAAAATAACTTCAAAAATGTAAAGAACACAGTCCTGGTGCTCTTTGAAGAAATTCAAACCTGGGATTATTTCTCATCACATTATCTCGGTCATCAATTGTCTGATTGATTTCTTCATCTGAAGCAACTGATTTATCTTCAGTTTGAATAGTTGCTTCAAAAGCAGTAACTAACTGTGAATCTGGACACTTTCTTTTTTTTTCTTCACTCCATCTTTGTACTTGTTCTTGACCCTTTCTAACCTAAGTGAATTTCAGTACTGAAGGTTGATTCTGAAATTTATATGAGGGATATAGGGTCCTTCAGTTTTGGCTTCTTTGAAACAACATCTACAGTAACTTGTAGCAGTTTGATCTCATATGCCGGATAACTCCGCAAAAATGACATGTGGGAACAAATCTTCGATTCTTTCTCGATGTTTCTTCTTCTCGGACTGATCTGGATATATCATTTTTCTCCTCATTCATCTTAGAACACTCACCTTTGTAACCAATGCCTTGAAGATCCCCTTTAACCTTACAGATTTCGATCAATTTTTCTATCTTTTATGTTCCTCCATTCAACATTTTCAAACCCTTTTCAGTACTTGCTAATTTCAGTCTGACTTCACTGAGCTCGTCTAAAGCCACCATCAATTTCTTTTCTAATTCTTGGATGGTGTTCTTCATAGAGAGATTCTCTTCCTTCAATCTTTCATTCTTTCTACATGTTTTTACCCATTTTCGTACATTAATTTGTAAGTCTCATAAATATTTTTCTTTTTATCACCTGAATCATTTTCATTATTGTCATAATCTGAGATCGAGCTTTGAGCTGAATCGTCTATGTTTTTCCCTAAACTTCTTGATTTACTCAATTTTTCATGTTCAGTTACTTCCTTCTCGGTTACTGCTAAACAAGTAACTGAACTTTTGCTATGTAAAGCAACTAACGCATCACCATTAGCGATTTTTTCTTCACTACCATATTCACTCTTGGATTCATTCTTACTCTAAGTGCTGAAAAGATTTTCCTTTTCTCTTCTTCAAAGTATTAGCACATTTGTCTTGACCGTACCCGAAGCCCACTCATGACATTTGATTCTCTTCACCCTCCTTTTACCCTTTTGAGTTTTAACCTATTCTCAATCCTTTGCTTCTTTCTTGCTTACCCCTTAAAAGATTCATTTCGAAATTTGTAAGAATTTCAATTACATTCTCCAATGACAGATCATTAATGTCGTGGGCTTCTTCTATTGCTGCAATTTTCGGAATAAATCTTGGAGGCAGTGATTTCGGCATCTTCTTGACAAGTTTCTGATTGTAATATTTCTTTCTGAGTTGATGCGCCTAATTTGTTATATCTCGCAATCTTTCATGAAAATCCCCAATGGTCTCATTCTCATCCATTTTCAGTTCTTCAAACCTTACAGCTAACATCTGTAATTTTGACGCTATCACTGATTTGGATCCTTAATTAATAGTCTGCAAAGCATCTCATGCTTCTTTGGCCGATTCACAGGCTGATATCATTAAAAAATATCCTTCATCAACAGCACTTAATTGTGCATACATTGCTTGTGAGTTTTCAAGCGCACTTTCTTCTTCGGCTCTTTTCCATTCAACCGGATCTTTTCAAACTGTCTCTCCTTTGTCTTCAATATTTATCGGATGAGTCCACCCATATAACACCAAGTTCCGTGCTCTTGTTCCCTGTGCCTAAATAAAGACCTTCATCCGTGATTTCCATACAGGATAGTTAGAACCGTCCAACAACGATGACCTGATAATTGATATTCCTTCTCTTATAGCCATGTTTGTGAAACTAGGATCCGCTCTGATACCAATTGAAAAATAGTAGAGGTTAATAGTTTCACAAACTTTCCAATTTTACGTGGTCGTCTTTCCCAATGACCATAGATCCTCTAAGAAAGATCTAACAGTTGTTCGTACACGTGAGCCGCTCCACAAGGACAATTTTCAACCTGATCGACTATCATACAATTAGTTAAGAACAGTGTAGAACATATAGATAGGTAGCCTTAATATGCAACACACACCAATCAGCTCCAGAATTTTATTCACTCACAAATCACTTCTCACAAGCCATTCATACACTCACCTACACCTTTTGCCGAGACTCCCACGAAATTTTCAAGCAACACCCATGTATGTTATCAGCTGAAAAACACACAAACTCCACTTACAAAGCACAATCTGTGACTCCTATGAGATTTTTAAGCAACACCCATGTATACTATTAGTTGAAAAACACGCAAACTCCATTCACTGCACAATCACAACACTCACACAACTTCTGCCATAAATCTCATATATTCCTCAAGCCACAGAGACGTATATGACTAGCTAAAAAACAACACATCCACAACACTTACTTTATGCACACACCTACACACGCACTCATAAAAATATACTACAAGCCTTATTTCAGTTATTCACCAAAAGATGACAACAAATGTTTCTACCGCAAGTTTTATGTGCTAAATGTCTCCTCAAACCGCAATAGCGTATATTGTTTTTCAGAGAACCCTTCGTATATGCAGGTAAATATACCACAATACCCTTAAACAATCCTTCACTAAATCAACTCCTATGAAAGATAGAACTCTATTCTATCTACAAAATTATCCAACTGGTATTTGGATTCAAGCTTGATAAAAAGATGCCAATTTAAAAATATGTCAAAATAAAATAAATAGATATATTTAACATATATCTAACAGTCTACACTTTGTGTTCAGTTTTTGTGACACGCTTGTGCCACTTGCCATTTATGTTTGGCAGTTGTCACTATGATTGCTTTTTTAGTTGACCTGTTTTTTTCAGAAGCATACCTCCATTATACCACTATCGTTCAATTAAGTTACAAATAATAGGAAAAATAGTATGACGCTAGCAAGTATGATCGTGATACTGAGATTGTACTTGCACAACACCAAAGTTTATACCAAAAAAAAGAAAAAATGAATCGATTTAGAAACAAGAATATTATAATTATGAGTACATCAAATTTTGTTATATAGTACTGGCAAACTCTTACGTAACTAAATGTAAAATAGAATATTTTAGGAATAAAATGTATTAAAACTGAGTGAAATGAACAAAACATAGGAGCAGTAGCTCTTTCAGTATCCATCAACGTAAAAGAAAACAAAATATCCACTAGCCGAGGAGACTAGGGCCTATCCTATCCCACACATAATTACAATAACCAACATACTCATTAGCAGCCACCTTCACGTGCCTTTTATTGCTGCTGTAATAACTAACTGCCTTCTCAATTGTTGTCACCTGTCCCTCCATTTTTTGTTGGTGAAGTGTTGTTTCCATTCTTCTTGGGCTTCTTTATATAAACTTGCTTAATTGGGGGTTCATCAATACTCCCAGCTAGAAGTTTCACCTTGTCCTCAAGGTGGAAATTAGGGAAATGATCTTTGATATCCTAGAACTTCTCCTAAGAGCTCTCATAAGTTGGTAATTCAGAACATATCTTGAAACATCAGCTGCAATGTGAGTATCCAAGACCGATTTTGGAGAAATATGTAGCTCCATATCATCAGTCATACAAGTCGGTAGTGGTTGATGCTTGAATTGATTTCTTACAGCTTTCTTTAGTTAGGATAAATGAAAAACAGGATGGATTTTATCATCAGTTGGTAACTGAAGTCTATATGCAACAACTCTTATCTTCTCAACAACTTGAAAGGTCCGTAAAATTTGGGAAAAAGCTTCTGATTAACCCTTCTTGCCCAGCTATGTTGTTTATATGGTTGAAGGCGTAGATAAACCATGTCTCCAATGTCGAAATGAACCTCTATTTTCTTTGCATCAACCCATTGTTTTATACTATTTTGAACAGCAACCAAATTAGTTTTCAATGCATCAAGTATGACATTTCTTTCTTTACCAATTGATTCACATCTTCTACAGAAGAGGGCTCATCTGTAAGCCTTACAAGAGTTGGTGGAGATCTACCGTACAAGGCCTGGAACGAAGTCATTTTTGTTGACTCGTGATAAGTCGTGTTAAACCAATATTCTGCCCAATGAAGCCATTTAGCCAACTGTTATTGTTTATCACCACAAAAGCAACGTAAATATGTCCAAGGCACCGGTTTACAACCTCAGTTTGGCTGTCCATTTGAGGTTGATAGGCTAAGCTAATCCGCAATTTCGTACCTGCTAACTTGAATAATTCCTTTCAAAAATTGCTCATAAAAATTTGATTTCTATATGACACAATAGAAACAGGATATATATGTAAATGAACAATCTCCTTGAAAAATACAGCAGCCATATCTTTAGCATTATACGGATGTTTGAGAGGGATAAAGTGCACATACTTGGTGAGGCAATCGACTATCACCAAAACAGAATCAAATCCTTTTGATTTAGGCAATCTACTAACGAAATCCATAGAAATGATGTACCAACTTTGCTGCAGAATCGGTAAAGGTTGCAACACCCCTGTTGGAGACAAAGTAGAGTATTTGTATTATTGACAAATCTGACATTATGACACAAAATTCTTGACATCTTGTTTCAACCCTTCCCAGCAAAAGATTGATGTGAGTATTTCGTATGTACGAAAGAAACTTGAGTGACCACCTAAAGGCAAAGCATGAACTTCATAGAGTAAAGTAGGGATCAAGGTGGACCCTTTCGGAATGACTATCCTACCTTTGTAAAAGAGTTGTCCTCGCATAATAGTATAATGAGTATAAGAGGATGGTTGCAACACTACCTCTTGTAAAATTTTTCTGAGTTTGACATCTTTTCGTAAAATCTTCTAATCCCATGACTTGACTAACTGAAAATGTAGCCAATAATTTCCTTTCATCTATTCGTGACAAAGCATCAGCCACATTTTTACTAAACCTAGGTTTATATTGCATTTCGAATTGAAATCCTAACAACTTAGACACCCATTTTTGTTGCTCCTCGCCCATAGTTTTCTGCTCCAATAGGAACTTCAAACTTCTCTGATCTATCCGAATTATAAATGTCTTCCTAAGGAGATAATGTCTCCATTTTGTCACAGCAAACACAATGGCCATCAATTCACGTTCGTAAATAGATTTCTAGCGTGTAGTTGGAGAGAAGGCTTGGCTGATGTATGCTATTGGTCTCCCATCCTACATAAGGACAGCACCCATCCCAATTCCAGACACATCAATTTCGACCAAGAATTACTTTGAAAAATCAGGTACAACCAAAACTGGTACCATAGTCATAGCTTCCTTTAAAGCTTCAAAAGCCTTCATAACTTCAGAATTCCAATAAAAATTGTCTTTCTTTAGAAGTTGAGTTAATGGTCTAGCAATAAATTCATACCTTCTAACAAACCTGTAATAATAACCCGTGAGACCCAAGAATCATCTAAGGCTCTTAACATCCTTTGGTACAGGATATTTCGACATTGTTTCAATCTTCTTTGGATCCACTTTGACACCATCACGTGATATAAGATGCCCCAGACACTTCAATTAATATTAAGCAAAAACACACTTCTTCCTATTAACACACAAGGTGTTTTCCAGCAGGATATTAGATGCCACTTGTAGATCTTGTACGTGAGTCTAAATATCCGGGCTGTACACTAGGATGTCGTCAAAGAATACCAAAATGAACCTCCTGAGATGCATTCGAAATATGTTATACATCAAGGATTGAAATGTCGAAGGTGCATTTGACAACCAAAAGGCATCACCAAGAACTCATAATGTCCCTCGTGTGTTCGAAATGCTATTTTTTCGGTATCTTCAGCTCTTACCCAAATTTGATGATAACCTGACTTTAAATCCAGCTTTGTAAACACCTTAGCACCCAGCCACCCACTAACTCATGTAATAACTCATCAATTGTCAGTATCGGAAACTTATCTGGAATTGTTGCCTTATGAAGTTCCCTATAATCCACACACATTCTCTAACCTTCATCTTTTTTCTTGACCAAGAGAACAGGGCTGGAAAATGGACTACTGCTGAGTTTTATAATTCCTACTTCTAATAACTCACTCAAAATCTTCTCAATTTCTATTTTTTGGTATTTTGGATACCGGTATGGTCTTATGTTTAGTGGTTGAACCCCATCCCTTAGTTTGATCGCATGAGGGACGTAACTGGTTTAGTGAATCAAACAACTTTTCGTAAGACTCTAATAAGGTTGAAATATACGGTGCTACTATTTGCTTATGCCCATCAACAGTAATATCAGTAAACTCCACCTAATATCGCTCTTTCTCTACCAGAAATCTAATATCCCTCTTTCTCTACCAGAAATTCCTTGATCAATTGCTTTAGTGAAATTATTGATTTAGATAAAACTAGACTACCAGTTAGTGTTATGAGTTTACCCTCTTGGTGATATTGTAAAATCGGTCTTAAAATTGATGTTTATATCACCTAACTTCTCCAACCAGTCAGCCCCTGAAATAACATCTACACCCTTCAACTCAAATGGGTAAAATTCCTCATAAATTTTGGTTCCCTGTACCTTCAATAATAACCCTCTACAAACCCCTGTTCTCTGAACTCTATAGCTGTCTCACACTTGAACAACAAATTTCTTAGTCTTATCAACAGTTAACATCATTACAAAACAACATCATCAGATATAAAGTTATGAGAAGCATCGGAGTCTATAAGCATTGTTACCTCTCTTCCATGGAGTTCACCAACAAGCTTCATTGTCTTTTTAGAGGTGAGTATAGCCATTGAAAAATTGGACAGCTTAGTTTTTGTTACCTTTTCGTTCCTTGATTCTAACGATAATATAATCTCATTAGTTTCTATCACCACTTTAGTTTCCACCTCCTCGTCATCACTTCTCTCCTCCGATGCCATCAATAGTGAAAAATCATAGAGGTTAATAGTTTCACAAATTGTCTGATTTTACGTGGTCATCTCTAACATAAATAAAAACAAAAATCAATCAAAAGAAAAATAACAGATGACACCAAAAATTTGGTAACGCAGTTTGGCACTTCTTGCCTACATCTAGGGGCCCTCACTCAGATTAATTCTTTCACTGAAGTACAATAGATTTACTCAAGGCTTTACTGAGCTGACACCCCTCACCCCTTGACAATATCTCTCAACCTCACTTCCCGTGAAAGATTTTCACTCTCAATAACACGACTGACTCGTGTTAACCTCGTCAGAAGATTTTTTTAAACAACTTGATGAACGACAATTAATAAGGAAATAACTCAAGTGATTAATCAACTAAGAAAAGAACAACAATACACTTAAGATAAAAGAGTCTTCCCTATCATCAGCTTCCTGAAATATATCTGAATTAATCTGCACCAGCTCTAAAATGAAACCATGACTTCTCAGTTAATAAGTGACACCCAACAGAACATATATGCAGTTCCCAAAACCGTTCAGTCAAAAATCACTCTAGTAGATAAAGATTTAGAGTAAGTGATTTCCAAAGTAATTACTGCAGAAACATGACTATTCCAAAACTAAGAACACGCACACATACACGCATGAACAATGATCCCTCCAATCGTGTGCTACTCCAACGTCCAATACCAAAATAAAAATCAACAACTGAACACGCATTGCACCTTTTGTACTCACGCACAACACACTCATAAATAAGCCATAGGTTAATTTTTCACACCCATATTAGCATTTCACCTACGCTTACGCATCAGATGGATTGTGAACAATTACCTTCAATACACCTACCAAGGGACTCCTGCACACGCCAACCAATCAACCGTAGGTTTCCTTTTTGTTTTCACTCAACCAAAAAAATCTGCGTATGCTTCCAGAAGGAATGTTTTAATTCACCAAGAAACTTACAAAAATGCCCTTAACCCTTCAGCCACAATTTTACGCAAAACAACTTAATTCATATCCAAAGACTTCCAAACATGCCCCTATTTCTCCATCATACACGTAAATCAACTTCATTCAAAATAGAATTTTTGGCAGTATCCTTCATCAAATACACATCTATTCAAGATAGAATTTTATTCTATCTAAAACATTATCCAACTAGGTGTTTGAATCCAAGATAATATGAAATATGCCAATTTAGAAAAATATGTCAAAATAAAATAGATAGATATATTAAACATATATCTAACAAATAGTATGCTCAATTGACATTTTTCGCATTTATGTGTGGGTTCCTAATGATCACCGCATCTGAAACACAGCCCCTTTTCTCTCTGTCATTGAGATTCCACATCTATCATTCGCTGAAAAGTCTTTAGACGCTTCTCCAGTGGTCTGACATGTTGATTTGAGGTTGTATTAATTGGTTTAATGTGAGAATTTGATTACTCTTGTTTGGGATTAAATGTCATAGTTGGCTTGTTGACATAAGCTGAAATAGTTGGCATAGGTCGTGGGCTACTATTCCCATACTATTTCTAAATTGGGCTAGCATGATTTTCTTTTCTTCAATTTTCTAGGCTAATGTCATAAGCCTCTGAAGATCATTAATGGTAGCTAATCTCAGTTCAGCTTTAATGTCTCCTTTAAGCCCATTGATAAAAGCCTCCATCAGGCAAGCTTCCTTGACAGTCCTCAATGGAACTGAAATCATTTCGAAGACTGCTTTGTATTCAGCCACACTTTTTCTTGTTTTAATGCCATTAATGTTTCATACGCATTTTCCTTGTCCAGGACCTTTAAATCTTTTCCGAACCTCCTCCTCAAACTCTTTCCATGTTGAATTTGGAATCCTTCCTTCGTACCATTGAAGCCAATTAAGTGCTTCATCATCCAAACATATAACGACAACCCCTATTCTATCTTCCATGGCTATCCTGCTGTAACGGAAGTACCTCTTAATACAAAACAGCCACCCATATAGGTCTTTGCCCGTAAAGGTTGTTAACTCCAATTTCCTCATTTGCCTATCTCCCCACTCAGCTTCTTGTTCACTCAATTTGCTTGCTTGTTCTCCATTTTTTTCAACTCTCCCACTGCACTCTCCCTCCGAAAGCCCAACAACACTATCAGTAATAGTTACCTCTAGAGTTTTTAGACTTCGTTCTCTCAAGACCTCACGGTCCTATTTTTTTTGAGTAATCTCACATATTTGCATCATTTTCTCTTTTAGAACACCCACATCATCCACTAAACTACCCACAACATTTTCTAATGTTTTGACTTTCTTCTTCAGGATTCGTAGCTCTGATACCTTTGTTACGTAACTGAATGTAAAACAAAATAGTTTGAGAATAGAATGTATTAAAACAAAGTGAAATAACCAAAACAGGAGAAAGAACAAAATATCCACTAGCCAAAAAACTAGGGCCTATCCTATCCCACATTCAATTACAATAACCAACATAATCATTAGCAGCCACCTTCACGTGTCTTTTATTGCTACTGTAATAACTAACTGCCTTCTCAATTGTTGCCACCTGTCCCTCCATTTTTTACGGGTGAAGTGTTGTTTCCATTCTTCTTGAACTTCCTTATATAGACTTGCTTAATTGGGAGCTTATCACAAACTCATCAAGTCAAAGGATTCTGTTGGAGATGAGACAGCGTACTAATCTGATTTCATCGCTTAGAATTCGAGGTCTACTACGTTCATTTCTCATCATCCTATGCCTGGATGCTGGTTTTTTAGAAATTGGTCCGAATGTGAAGCATAACAAGGATAATTTGTGCCTCTGATCACTTCCCAGTTCGTGAATTTTGAAATTTCTCTAGTCTGAGACAAAGTCTGTGGTTATGGTAGTAGCCATGAAACTACAATATAGAACTGTTCACATTGACTCTGCAAATATTTACGTTCCTTCAAATGTTACACACATAAGGATATAAAGGCTTGTAGATGAATTCTTGATGCACCTGGTATTTTCAGAAACTAGTAACACTTGGCCAAGGTTCCAACTCAAGGTCCGATCTAACGTCTCTCTGGTCTTTTTACCCTGTTATATGGCCGTGCTCTTTGCTTCCCAGGTATCACATAAAGCTTGTGTGTTTCTATATCAATTCCAAGTCCCTGCAGCAGAAAGCAAATATGTTTATTCTGCCATAACAGTGCAACATATTTATCGGCAGGTTCTCTAACTCTGAACAGCAGGACGTTTTATGTGAACGTCATAAATGATAAATGCCTACTCACACAACCAGCTCAAACAAATCCAAGAATTATATTCACTTCAACCTTTCAAATGACTGATGTTTTACAACACGTCTCTATAAGTCAATGTAGTTACATGAACAACAGTATCAATGAACAAATAATCATGTGAGGGAACTTGAAGTTCCATTATGGATGTATGTGATCCAACGAAAAAGGTTCTTCTCCAAGCAGAAGTGCTCGTAAAACGGCCTCACATAAGCCAGCATAATGCACAATTAGATGCCCACCTCCAGGAACTTCATGATACCGAATCCAGGGTAGCTTTTTTGAAATAAATCTTTGAAGCTTAAATGGCACGACCCTATCTTCATAACCTTGCCAAATGTGAACAGAGCTTTCATTTCCAGGGAATGGGTTGCTTAGATCCGTTGGATCAAAGTCCCAGTCTCCAAAACTCGCCATAAAATCACCTCGGAGCGTATCAAAGACTTCTCTGTCTTGCAAACTTTCCTGTAGGAGGAAACATAATTACTATCTTAGTTATCAGACATGCGATTGTTTCTAATGTGTAATGCAGTAGTGATATAAGTATTGCAAATTTAACAATAGAGACCCCTAATGTCCTCATGATCTTATGGAACAAATTTTACCCGAGTTAGCATTGGGAACCCTGGAATTTTCTTCAAGATCTCTATATCATGTGGGTTGAAGAACACTGGGTTTTGCTCCAGGACAGAGGTTGAAGGGAGCCATTTCTGTGAAACCCACCACTGCAATAGTCCAGGGGCATACTTTGAAAACCAGAAAGCCCACTGGACAAGTCTCCTCCTATAATCATCTCTTATTAGAGTTTTGGGAAGAGAAGGCCAATTATAATTAACAACTGGTACAATTAGGGATACACCTGCTAGCCTGCACAAACAATTCTGAAGTAAGGTGTAATAACTTGTGAAGGAGTCTATGACAACACAATGCAGAAAGTTTCACTGATTTTGCCTGTGTGGTATATATTTCAGGCAACTCCAGATGGGATAAGATCCCATTGAGACTCCAATTATATAAAACTTGGGTCCTATCTGCAGCTGATCAGCAAGCTCTTGAATGTCAAGTGCTTCACTCTTTACCGATCGCCTTGGGTTTGAGTCACTCTCTCCATACCCAGCTCGGTCGAAAAAGAGAAAGTATATCCCCAACTCCTCTATTAGTTCCTGAAAGCTAATAAAACTCACTTTTCTTGATATGTGAAACTTCAATCATCATACATTTCTCAATTAAGACCAAACTTGAAAGTTTCCATTAACCCACAAACTAAGGTATGGTGAAGCTGAATGGAAAAGAAAAACTTCGCTCACATGGACTTGGAGAAATGCAGCAGGAGATCATAATCATATCATTCAAAAGCACAAAGAGTAGGAAATTAGTAATCCTATTATCAGTTCTCAGTTCTAATAACAGAGCAGAATCCAAAATCTGCATAAAGGATTAACAGCATGTGCTCTTGTGTTTTAGTACAGGTACTTCTACACAGCAATGGCTTCAAATGCTATGTTTTTATGTGCAACAAGATCTCTTCATAAAGCATTCCTACCACGTAAATATATCGATTCAACGTTATAATTATATTATAGGTTCTTTGTTTAGCTTAACGTATTTCTGACTAGGTACCGCACACTCTTTTTAGACAAATAGTTCACTTCTCGTAGATTTCCCTGTGTTACTTCCAAAAGTCTCATTCAACTCCGTGTTAGTTCCCCCTATTATCAGCTATAAGGTTGTCAGTCATAAAGCTCTTTTAAAAGCAATCAAGCCACAAAGATTAAAGATTTAGATCGAAAATAGATGGAGCAGAAATGGAAGTATTATGATAGTACTTGAGGTGCCAAAAAGTTCATCTCTTTCGAGCTTCCAAAGCCGTGAACAATAATGATCTTGTACTTGGCTTCGTTCTTGGGGACTCCTGTTTCTCTGTAGGCCAGATGTCTTCCATCTTCAAGCTTGACTCTCGGTGAACCACCAGGAGAATTCTCCAGCAACTGCACAACATGTGGTGGAGGTAGTTGAGTAGCCTGATAAAACATTCCCAGAAGACCAATCATCAAGAAAACTTTGGTTTTTGAAACCATCCCTGAATGAGATAAAAAGAAAATGGATCTAGCCAACATAGATCGAGTTCTTCCACAAAATACCAACATCCCAGAAAGAAAGAAACCAAAACAATTGAGCTCACCTGATGATTCAAGCTCATAGCAACGCTCTGCAGCTTGTTTTCAGGTATCCAACCGCTATACCGGTGCTTGAGTTCCTCCTCTTTTGACTACGGGAAGTTAGCTAGTGTCTCCAAGTTGCCAGCAGACAGACCCAGTTGGAATAACTTTGACTAGCACCTGGTACCCTAAATTTGTTCGGTTGATTGCTTGCAAATTTTAACTTACGCAGATCCCTCATGTTTACTGCACGAAGGAAGCTCTCATATTTGGGATTTTGTTGTAATTTAGTTCGATTGCTTTCCTGTTGTTGCAACAGTAGTACAAGAAGTCCACAAACACAATGCCTCAAGAAGGTTGTAAGTCTTGCCTGGATATTCCTTCAAGAGACCAAAGGATTTGGATATTCCTTCAAATCACTTGCACAACTTAAATTATAGCGATAAAATTAGGACAAAAAAAAATTACAATCGTTAATTTTTATTATTAAAAATACTATTTATATTAATAAAATAAGATCAATCACTAAAAACTCAACCGGTTCAACTGCTTAAACTATAAATACCTTAAACTGATTAATTTTTCAGTTCAATTTATTTTAATAATTATTATTGTAGACCAAAATTAATCAATTAATTTTTATTTAATATTCTCTTTTTTCAATTAAACTTCAAATTATTTTACAGACAATAACAATCTCTTTTAATCATATTTTAAATATTTTAATTTTATTTAATCCTTGCTCTAATACTGGTTGAACGTTGTAAACTTTAAACCTCTTGTCTTATCGGTTTAACTTTTAATCCGATTTTTAAAAAATTAAATAAGAACATTTAAATTACCTTTTTCCAAAATTCTACTAAAATTTTAATTTATTGAGAAAATATTTAGATATAATCCAGCAGTAGATTACGAAATTTATTACCCTACTTGCTCACCAAATCATTATTGGATTTGATTGTTTAATGAGATGTCTTGTAAATATAAGCATATTGGGAAATTATGCAATTATAGAAGACTTTGCATATATTATTGTAGTTGATTTCGTGTATACTTTATCCTTCTTCGCAACGTGAACGTCCCGTAAGTGCACAAAAGCACAGCTGGCGAGAGGGCGTCGTTGACAGAGACTGTCCAAGATATGACAAGTAAAACCCCAGCATGCTTCGCTGGCTTGTCACTTTACTCCCAACATGCTCTGCAGCATGAAATGTCATAATAATTCATTACCAGTTAATACCAGCTAATATCTTATTTATACTTTGTTGGGATATGGTAAAAACTTAATTATAGAATTTTTATTACATGGCTAATCTACAGATATCTTGAGAATTTTTTCAAGATTTGTGTTTATTTATTTCCATTTCATGTAACTTCTCTGAAGACTTTGTACTTGTTGCTGGACCATGAAGAATGTGTCAAATGGAAGGCTCTTGTCCGAGCAAAAGTTGCTTGAAAATAGTTTCACAGAGACCTTTCTCATGAATCATCAGATGACCACCATCAGGAACTTCGCAGTAATTGATCCAAGGCAGCTTCTTGGCAACAAAACGCTGCAACTCAAATGGCACCAGCTTGTCTTCGTGACCTTCCCAGAGGTAAACACATGCCTCGTTGTTGGGAAAAGGATTCTTTAGCTCCATCGGGTCGAATTCCCATCTCCCAAAATGCACCACCATGTCTCTGTGCAGCGATTCATGGACACCTTGTTGCCTTACTTTGTGCTGCAAATTACCAACCATAAGACCCTGAGTTTAGTTACCTCTGTTTCTGAAACATCTTGTGTTCATGACATGAAGAAATTATACCTCATCAGGATATGGAACTTGTGACATTTGCTTTATAGTTTGAACGTCTCGTTTGTTGGCTAGAATAGGGTGTCTCTGCATGATTGAAGAATAAGGAAACAGCTTCTGGGTCATCCACCAGTATAGTAGCCAAGGAAAGCGATGTCCGATGGTGAGTTTCACTTGGTCTCTCCATAGCTGCTTCCTGAAACATTCCTTAGCCAGTTTTGGTGGAAACGAAGGCCACCAGAAATTAATGACTGGAACCACTAAAGTCGCTCCAGCTATCCTGCAACCAAGATGAGAATTTACAGTTCCCGACACATTATAGATTCCAGTATTAGAATCTACTCATTCAGATTGGTGAAATTTAGAGAACAAGATTGGCATACCTGTGGGGTATGTACTTGAGGCAAGCCCAGACGGAGTAAGTGCCAATGGAAACCCCAATCACATAAAACTTGGGTCCTAAATCCAACTGGTCAGCAAGTTCTTGAATATCAAATGCTTCACTCTTCACTGACCTTTTCAGGTTCGGATCACTTTCTCCATACCCTGCTCTGTCAAAGGTCAAGATATAAAGACCCAACTCGTCCATAAACTCCTACAAAGGCAATTCTGTTAGGTCTCTCAAACATTATATTCTTACTAATCATTAATAATAAAGGCTGGTTGATTCTTTTGAGTAGAGAGGGTCATCATCCTCACTTGAGATAGGGGCAAGTATATGTCCTTGGAGCTGTCAAAACCATGAACCAGAATGAGCTTATATTTAGCAGCTTCTTTTGGAACACCTCTCTCTCTGTAAGATAGATGCCTGCCATCACTGAGCTTGATTCTTGGAGACGTAACAGGAGGACCATTCGGGGATCCACAAATCCTTGGAGGAGGAGGTATAATGCTTTTATAGCCATACACCAGAAACCCCACTGCCAAAACTGATGCAGCAAGTGCCATTGGTAACATCTCCTAAGATAAAACAACAGGTAAGTGTTTATATAATGTGATCATGCATTAATTGCTGAGTTCAACAGAACAAAAAGGATCAAAATCAACAAGGAATTCAGAGGAGAAAGTGAAGAAAGATCATGTGGGAAAACAGAGACCAACCTGGTAGAAGAGATTTTTCCTAAATCCCTGGTCAAGGATAGAATGGTAGGAGGATTGCACGTCCTCGTGCTAATCTCAACAACTGGTTGACTTCCGGTTGGAACAGTTATGATTGGAATCAAACTAACAATTTGGAGGAAGGTGGCTATTCAACTAGCAGTCATGAATTTACGATAAAATTATGTATGTGTGTTCTCAATATTAATTAAAGGAATCAATGGCATGTAGTAAATGCCCTCTCGAAATCGAAAGCATCCTTGTTATTCGTATGGTCGCATACCAATCAGTGTTGGCTCGTTTTCGGTTGATTGAATTTTTAATCGGATTTAAGATTTTTTATTTAAAAACTTTTATAGATCGAGTTTGAGATTCAACGATTTGGCTCGAAGCTTAATTTTTTAATTAAAATAATGTCCTTTTGAGTAAATAATATTGTTTTAATTTTGAAAAATTAAAAAATATTCTGAACTTTTGTCGGACCTAATACTAATATTGTGTTCTAATAAAAAATAATGCTTAAATAAAATATAATTTGTTAGATATTTGTCATATAATAGATTATGAAATCTCAACTTTTACAATTTAATACAACATTACAAGTTTTGAAAGTTGAAATATTGAAAAATATTGGTTAAGAATATAAATATAAAAAATTTAACGAGTAAACTAAAAATGTATTTTTGATGTTTAAAAATTATGGTTAAGAATCATTATGTAAGAAAATAAAATATTTTTATATTAATTTTAATAAATTGAGTTATTATTTCTGATTTAATTATAATAAATAATTAAAATTTTAATTATATAAAATTTGAGAAACCATTTTACAATTTTAAAAACTATTCATAACAGTATTTAATATTAACGAATATCGATATTTAATGTACTCTTTTGAGTCGGTCGAAATCGAAAGAGAAGCTATGCTGTTTTGCATACCATTAAGGTGTAATGTCAATAGCCTTGTTAAAATTTTATCCGAACTGATAACTCGATTTTGTTTGATATAGAAAAAATTAGATATGAGTTAGAAATTTTTTAAGAGAATTTAAATCGAATTTATTGATTTTTGTCCAAATTAAAATCAAATCTAAATTAGAGTTGATTTGATTGAACAAAATGTCCGAATTTTTAAAATTGATCAACATCGAACATTTAAAACAGATTAAAATTGTCCGATTCGAATTAAAAAAAGGTAAAAAATCATTGTTTCAAAAAAATCATTACTTTATTATAATTTATTGTATTAAGTTTTGATTGTTATATACATGTTAACTAACTTGTGTTATTTTTTGTTTTTTTCCTCATATCACAAAGTTTTTAGGACATTAAGAGTGGGATATGAAGAGTTTGATGAAGAAAGATTTGTTATTTCTTGCATGTTTTATTTGATTTGAATTTATAGTATGAACAATGTGATTTACTGGTTTTAGATTTAGTGTATTGTTTGTGCCTTTGTGACTTTTTACTATAATTTTGTTAACGAATTTGAATTTGGTGGTTTTTTTTTAATTTGGTCGTGGATTTACCATTTATTTGGTTTGAACTTCAAGTAGACAATCATAATTTAGCTTTCTTTACTATAGTTTTTTTGATTGGTTTTACAGCAAAAAAGAGATGGAAAAAAGATAGTATAATTTAATGGTCATTTGTTATTAGTTAAAATCGGACAAATTGATTCTGAACCGAGTTGGGTATTTTCCAATCCGATTCAGTTCTTAGTGAGCTTGGTAAAAAAATTTAGTTTCAAACCAATTTAAAGTCATGAAATTTTTATCTTTATCCAAATTGTCCAAAATCGGTTTAGTTTGAAAATGATTTTTTGCCGGACCTAATTGTCAATCTCTATCTGTAATCACACGGTTCATACATCATGTTAAGAATGGTAGTTGGCTCGAAGCTTGATCTAAAGTTAGAAGACCAAGCATAATCAAATCAGGATTTTTGCTAAACATAGGTTGAGGGATCTGCTTGAGATCTTCCCGAAAGTTTCATTTTCCTAACAATAAATCAACGTCGTTTTAAGTCTTAAATAATAATCTAAATAACACAAATTTAATTATACTTCAAATCGAGTCCTAACTGAACCCAACATATCAATTATGAACATTCATGTCGTTTTTTAGTTGATCTAGAGAAGGTAGGTCGTAGTAGTTAACATACAGCTTGGAATCGAGAACATGTATATTTAGGTATAACAACTACGTAGTTTAGGTACCACATCGTTGTTATGACTATGATTGACCCTTGTTTCAAAAAATGGACCAATTCCATATTGATTAGGTCTGTGGTTTGATGAATTGACCAACATTAAACTCAATTCTAATCGGAAAAACCCAAGTTTTCTACTCCTTAATGAAAAAAATTACATCCCAATTCCAAACAAAATAATTGAAGTTGAGTTACAATGTGATAACGTATAATATGATTGACAAGAATCAGGTTCGCGTGCCTCAAGACAAGAGTGTAGCTGATGAGTCTAGTACCATGTAGACAACTAACGTGTCCTATTTTGGTTAAGTTCGTATGATGTTTTGTACCCAAAAGAGTTAATGCGAAACTACTTTTAACTGCCTCAATCAGAGTGTCTATTACTAGGAATAATATCCCACCGAAGATTTTGGATGCCTTGTACAGACAGACAGTAGGTTCAATCATAACTGTAAACATACCTCAAATCATAAAACGTGTCTACTTTTCCAGATATGTGTATGTTTTGGAGGGACCTGTTACCACTGAGACAAACGGGTGTCGCGTCAGTTTTCCAGTGGCCAAAATCTAGCACATTTTCAATTTTACAGGGTTCTTTTTAATCGTAAAAACTCTTAGATGTACATACTAATATATATTTTTAAATAAAATACTTAGGCTTGATTTAGAGGAGCGGTAACGGTTGATACCCTGCTGAAATAATAAGTACTTATTCTTAATAAGTATTTATGTGTTTGGAATTGTTGTTTCGGTAACTGTTAAAACATGAAAATAAGTGTTTAGTAAGTACGGTTGCAGTTGCTGTTACTGTTGCTGAAAAGAAATAAAATGATTAAAAAGTCTATTGATTTAATAAACTATTAATTACTGTATAAATAATTAAAAATATATTATTAGTCATATAAATTTAAAATTATAAATAATAAAATATTAAATTAAAATAA
>JAOQMS010000179.1:3186287-3204572 GCA_027563885.1 Erythroxylum longipes
TGTTACGCACTATGTAATTTAATGTGTGGTTGTCTGAATTGTTTACTGGAAGTTTTTGTATGTTTTGATTTGTTTGTGCTATTTTGTGTGGCATTCATATATCCTTCTAGGGGGTATTTGGGTGCTACACATAAGATGTGATTGAAAAGTAGTTTTCTACTAATTTAAATTTAGTTGGTTTTTTAAGCAAACTTAAGATCAATTAATTTTAAATAGGATCCTAGCCTACTAAGAAATTATTTGATAATTTCTCAATTTAATAATTAGGGCTATTAATTTGATTAAAATAGTGAGATTAATCAAATAATTTTAAAGTCCTTATTTTATTTGATTTTGGACATAAACTAATATTTGCTCCTTTTATGTCTTTCGGTTATTGAATCTGAAAATGGGTACCAACCTGACATTGAGGAGCATCATAGATACTAACAAGCTGACTATACCTAACTTTTTGGATTGGTTACAAAACCTAAGAATAATTCTCAGGCAAGAAAAGAAGTTATACGTTCTTGATACTCTTGCTCCATCAGAACCTTGTTTAGATGCAATAGATGAAGATCGGGAGAAATATCAATGTTATGTTGATGACGTTGAACAAGCTACATGTGTAATGTTAGCTAGCATGTCTCATAAGCTTCAGAGACAACATGAGAACATGGATGCACCTACTATGATTCTGCATCTCAAGGAGTTGTTTGTTGCACAAAGTAGGATGGAGAGATATCAAATCTCTAAGGCACTATTTTAATGCAAGATGACAGAAGGGTCTTCAGTCAACCTGTATGTGCTGAAGATGATTGAGTATATTGAAAAATTGAACCAATTAGGTTTTGTCATGGACCACGAGTTAAGTGTTGATCTGGTGCTACAGTCCCTAAGTTCAAGTTTTTCACAGTTTGTCATGAATTTTAACTTAAACTAGAAGGACATGACATTACCGAACTATTAAACGTGCCCAAGACTGTGGAATGGTGCTTTAAGAAGGAACCTAGTTATGTACTTGTTGTGGGTTCTTCTAAGAGCAAGAAAAAGAGCTCTAAGAAGAATAAGAACAAGAAACAGAAGAATTCTACTAATGTAGTAAAGGCCAAAGGAGGTGTCAATAAGAAGAGCAATGACAAGGGCACATGTTTTCATTGTTGAGTCAACGGACATTGGAAGAGGAACTGCCCATCTTATCTTACTATCCTGAAAGATAAGAAGCTTAAGGAAGTTGTCTCTTCAGGTACATTTATGATTGAGGTTAATCTTTCTACTTCTGTTCCACATACTTAGGTATTAGATACTGGGTGTGGTTCTCATTTTTGTAATAACATGAAGTTGTTAACATGAAGTAGATCATTAAAGAAAGGCCAAGTGAACCTGAGAGTTGGCAATGGAGCAAAAGTTGCCGCATTAGTTGTAGGAACTCGTAGTTTAACTTTGCCTTCTGACCTTGTATTAGAACTTGATAATTGTTATTATATTCTTTTTATTACAAGAAACGTCATTTATATTTCTTTTTTAGATTTTAATGGATTTGTCTTTATATTAAAAATAACAATTGTTTTCTTATAAAGATGATGTTTATTATGGATCTAGATTACTTACAAATTATTTGTACGAGTTAGATCATGAAAGGCCAATTCTTAATATAAATAGCAAGAAAAGAAAATTAAGTAACTAAAATATATCTTATTTATGACATTGTAGGTTAGGTCATATCAATAAAACTATAATCACAAAATTACATAAAGAAGGATATTTGGATCTTTTTGATTATGAATCATATAAAACTTGTGAATCTTGTTTATTAGGATAGATGACCCAACTACCCTTTAAGGGAAAGGGACAACGTGCTAGTGAGTTACTAGAATTAATACATTCAGATGTATGTGGGCCTATGTCTATAAATGCTCGAGGTGGATTCTCATATTTCATTACGTTCACAGATGAACATTCTAGATATGGATATTGTACTTTATGAAACAAAAGTCTGAATCATTTGAAAAGTTTAAAGAGTTTAAACTTGAAGTTGAGAAATAAACTGACAAAAGTATTAAGACACTTAAATCAGATCGAGGTGGTGAAGACTTAGACCACGAGTTTCTTGGTTACTGAAAAGAGAATGGGATTCTCTCACAATGGACTCCTCCTGCAACTCTATAGCATAAAAAAGTTTCTAAGAGGAGCAATCGTACACTATTAGATATGGTACGTTCCATAATGAGTCATGCAGTCCTTCCTATCTCCTTTTGGGGATACGCAATTGAAACCGCAATATATCTTCTAAATAGAGTTCCATCTAAATTGATTGATAAGACACCATATGAAATATGGACTGGTAGAAGACCTGAATTTTCACAATTAAAGATTTTTGGATGTGTATATGACACAACCTGAAGGTTTTGAATGCAAGAGATTTCATAGTTAAGTATATAAGTTGCAAAGGTCCACTTATGGACTTAAGCAAGCATCACAGAGTTTGAACATGTATTTTGATAAGACAATCAAAGAGTTTGATTTTATAAAAAATGTGGATGAACCATGTGTCTATAAGAAGATTAGTGGGAGTGCAATCGTTTTCTTAGCACTATATGTAGATGACATATTGCTAATTAGAAACAACATACATGTGCTTAAGTCTGTAAAGATTTGATTATCTAAGAACTTCTCTGTGAAGCAGCCTATATTCTAGGAATAAAGATCTATAGAGATAGATCGAAAAGGTTGCTTAGATTGTCCCTATTCACGTACATAGATAAAGTGCTAAAGAAGTTTAGCATGGAGAATTCCAAAAGGGGATTCTTACCCATATCGCATGGGATTTCTCTCTTACAGAGTTTGTGTCCAAAGACACAAGTAGAGAGAGATAAAATGGCTTATATTTCATATGCTTCGACAATTAGATCAATCATGTATGCGATGCTATATACTAGACCAGATGTTTCTTATTCTTTGAACATAACAAGCAGGTTTCAGTCTAATCTTGGTAAGGTTCACTGGATAGCTATGAAAAATATCTTAAAGTACTTGAGAAGAACTAAAGATGTTTTCTTGATTTATGTAGGAGATGAACTGAGCGTTCAAGGATATTTAGATGCTAGTTTCTAATCAGATCCCGATGATAATAGATCACAGTCAGGGTACATTTTCAACATAAATGGTGGTGCAGTAAGTTAGAATAGTTCCAAACAACCAACCATTACAGATTTAACAATCGAAGCAGAGTATGTTTCAGTATCAGAGGCGGCAAACGAAGCGGTTTGGATCAAGAAGTTCATCACTAAACTTGAAGGGGACTAGCATTGTTGAGTCTATAGTATTGTACTGTGACAACAAAGGTGTTATTGCTCAAGCCAAGGAACCCAGGTTTCATCAAAGGTCCAAACGTGTATTCAGGAAGTTTCACTTAATCAGGGAGATAGTGGAGTTGAAAGACATAGCACTGGAACGAGTTCCCACTAAAGAGAATCTAGCAGATCCTCTTACTAAGTCATTGTCTCAAAAGAGACATGATCGACATATGGATGGATATGGTAGCTTTAGTGTAAGTGGGAGATTGTTAGTTTATGCCCTTGCAGGCAATCAATTGGATGTAAATTAATGTATAACATTATTTTAATTAATTAAACAAGCTTTATTTATCTTTATGTATTAATTTAATTAATGTTATGTTTTAATACTAAAGGTAATATTCTTGGAATAATTACTGTGTAATTGAAATTATTATGAGATTATAATTATGAGATTCAATTTACACTTACGCATTATTCCTAAATGTTCCTAGTTGTAGTTAATCAAGATGGGATATTGTTGAAATAGTAAAACTAGCACACATTATGTTTCTTTCTTATGAAGAAAGTAATTAATCTCATAAATTAAAGTACGAAAATACTTAAATTAATGTGTAGGTGATTATTAGAGAATAATTCACTAAACTGACCCGATTATGAGAATTCTGAGTGGAATATTATGTGTCTGTGGATTATCTTATAATGATGATTGTATAATTGATCCTCAGACTTGAGATTATCAAGTTATCTCATATGAGAATTAATTTATTTTGATACTACTCATGAATCGTCCTAGGATAATTCAGTCGGTAGTAATTGGATACAATATAAACCATATGGAGATAGTTAAGAAAGTCAATATAAGATTCATCATTGTAAAGTAATTAGAGAATATATTCTATTGTTTTTTATTGGTAATGATTTATAGAATTCTCTAGCCAGAGTGAATTTATATTTAAAAAGGTGTTTTCAATTTTCAATTATAAATCAATCACTAATTAGCAAGAATGAACATAATTAGACCAAAAGAGTAAACACTATATCTATACTCCGTCCAATTAGAATATTGAATTACAAAAGGATTAAATTATACATCATAATCATGCATGAATAGGTTAAGTCAGTCACTTTCACATTCTTGATATTTGGGTAATCATGACATGTTGTTAGACATCAATCATGATTTATGATTATGAATTGTTTAAATGGAGAATTAAAGATAAATTAAAACTTCTTTTAATTTATCTAATTCTAATTGTGAATCAGAATTGTAATTTATAATCATTTCCAATTTATTAGAAATCTAATGGGTCACTCATCAAAGAGCAATTTGTGAAAGAAAAATCAATTTAATTAATTTGGACTTAATTATAAAGTTTGAGAAACTTCGAGGATCAAATATGAGATATTTGGTTTTATTAAAATTAAATTAAATTGATTTTGATTTTGATTTTGATTTTAATTATAATTAAAGAAATTTAATTTTAATTAAAAACTTAACGATTTTTTGTTTAAATAAACATTTAGAAGCTAGCACTTTGTCTTCTTCCTCTCAAAATAGTATTGAGAATTGCTCTGTGGATACCATTAAAGGTGGACAATTGAACAGCTCGTGATTGACAAATCAGAAACAATTTCAAAGGTTTTTCAGGTGGAACTCAAAAGGTATTATTTCTTATTCGAATTCATGTTTTATTCAAGTAAATTCAATTATTGAGATCTGCTTGGAATATGTAAAAAATTTTTGTTGCGCTTATGATTCAATCACGATTAGATTCCAACAAAAAGGTCTAGTAGTACACAATCTTACCCCTATCGTGATGAAGATCATATACAATAGATAAATAGTCTCATATATTGATGGAAAGGGCTAATTTGCCAGCTTTGGTTCAATTTGGTGTCGATATTTTAATTTCTATGGGTTAATATGATTTTTCATTTAAATAACTAGAAATTCATTCACTAGTATTTATATGTATTATAAATAAATTCATATTCAAGGGACAATTTCAACGTAAGTAATTGATTGAGAATATTTTAACTCTTAATAAGCTCTTGAATTTGTTTTCTAGATCGATTATAGGTTGCAACAGCTATGTCTCCAAATATATCAATGAAAAGTTGAATTCAATTTCAATGAGGTCATTGGGAAACATATGAATGAAACCAAAGCCAAAGTGACATATTTTGTTTCATCTAGCTAACATTATGAAACAAAGTTTCACAACATCATATAACATCATCTAGAATAAAAGTTATGGAAGTTTGTTGTGAATCTTAGTTGCAACATGAGTATAAACCAAGGCTCTAAATTGAGCTCGCAATTTTCCGTAATAATATAGTATTTTATGTTAGTGCAAGTTTTAACTGTTTGTAATCATATAATGGAATTACTATCAATAAATGATTAATTCTTCGATTAAATATTCTAACTATTTATAAGCCAACATATGGCTAGTATTTTAAAAATCGGACCGAAAGTTAAACTTGTAAGATAGGAGATTTAAATTTTAAAAAGTTCAACTGGTATTATACCGTCATAAAACTAGTTAAAGATTAAATAAAATTGAAGAATTTGAAATATGATTTAAAGAGATTGTCCATATCCATTGAAACATTTGAAGTTTTACTAAAAAAAGAGACTTTTAGATGAAAATTAATTAATTTATTTTACTTTATAAAAGTTGATTAGTGCATGAAAGATGATTGTTAATCAATGATTTGTTCAGTTTTTAACAATAAAAGTTATTAAAGTTAATCAAACCAAAAAATTAATCGGTCTAAAATTTTTATGATTGAACCGGTTGAATCGATTTAAATTTTGAATCATTACATATGAAAAACAAGGGCCTTAACAAAACATAAACAAATAGCCCCATATAAATTTGATATCATATTTACAGAAGGAAACCATTTTCTTATAACATATTTATCAGATGATGGATATAGTAATCTATTTTATTAAGTATGTGAAACCCTTTATTGATAGGTGTTAGCCCCTTAACACATGAAGACACTTCACAGCTAGCTGGAGACGGACCTTAGGTGGAAGGTTAGCTGGGTCACACGCATGGTAGTGGCGTGCGAAGGCCCCAAGGTGACTTAGCACGTTAGATCAAGCATGGTGCGAGCTTTGGTAGAGTTTCGGAATGTGTGCAAGATAAAATGGCTAAGGCTAAGTTCTTGATAGACTAAAGACTTAGTGGTTACTCAAATGGACATAATGTAGCTAATGGACTTGACATGGGTAAGCATTGGATTGGACCAATATACTATGACTGGATTTGGCTCAGATGACTCATCATCAATGGATAGAGATCGGGGAGATCTTGGATGATTTGATGGATAAGATCACGGAGGATAAACATCAGCACTAAAGGATAAAGACCACGCAAGAGGATCATCTGAAGATAGTGGACATCTTCGTGGATAGGGATATATCATGTGTAATCTTTTATTTTGTTAGTTGGGATGTAGATAGACCTTATCAGAAAGAGTCCTATTTAGATAAGGATGTTATCTTATAGGATAATGATGTAATCTGATAAGATAATGTGATCACGAGTAATAGAGTTATGTTAAGATTCTAACTTGTTCCCAAAAGCCTTTATACCTATATATAGCTCATTTGAGCGTTGCACCTTACACACAGAGTTGAGAAAGCATTCCTTTGTATACTTTGAGGAAAGAAAAAAAAGGTTTAACGTTATTGCTATATCTCTTATTTGCTTATATTGTTGCCATTATTATTGCTTTCGTTGTTTTCTAGTGAGTGTGAGAGTTAAACACTGCAAGGGTTATGAGGTGTTCGAGAACTAGATTGTTAGTCGACGATCATGTAGGACGGCTAAGTCTTGCTTAAACGGATCTAAGTAAGATTGTCATGAAAAGGAGTAGGCGCGACTTTCAGATAAGTTCGATGCTTAAGAAGAACTATTTAACAACTGGTATCAGAGTCAGGTTAGAGATAGCAGGAGGCAGCAATTTGACAGAGCGTGTCATCATAGTGGAGGCACTCATTGGCCCAATTCCTCAAGGGAAGGAGGAGGACACTTCCTACAACACTCAGATGGAGATGTTGGCGGAACAAATCCAGGCATTGTAGCATCAAATAATAGAATTGATGAAGTTACAAGAGAATACTAGCTTCGAGATGACGATCCTAAGGCATGTTGTTGTAACACAGGAGACTGAACGTGTTGAGAGCACCATGGTGAAGATGCGTGAGCCCAAATTTTTTAAAGGTGTTTGGAACTCGAAGGAGCTCGAGAACTTTCTACGGGGTATGGAGCAATACTTTGTGGCTGCTAAGATACCTGATACTGAGAAGGTTAACGTGACATCTATGTACTTGGATGGTGATGCCAAGTTTTGGTAGAGGACGAGCACCTCTGCGGAGATCAATGCGAGTAAAGTTCCCATCAACACGTAGGACAAGATGAAGAAGGAGTTGAAGGATCAATTTTTTCCTATGAACACTTCTTAGCTCACGAGGGATGCCTTGAAGAAGCTGAAACAGGACTGATCAATAAAAGAATATATTAAAAAGTTTAGTTCTCTAATGCTTGACATTGATAATATGTTAGACTCAAACAAACTCTTCAACTTTTTGTTCGAGTTACAACAATGGGCGTAAATAGTGTTGCGAAGGCAAAATGTGAAGGACTTGGTTGGTGCAATCGAGGCTGCTGATGCTTTGGTGGACTTTCGAGTGACGAAGGATACTAAGGTAGGTTCCTTAAATTCTTCTAAGGAAAAAGGCCTAGCCCAATAGGAGAAGAGCAAAGGGAAAAAGAAGAAAGACTCCAATAAGGGAGATCTTAAGGGGAAAGGCAAGTAAAACGGTGGCTTCAATCGTGGGGAGAAGTCCTCCAAGAAGGGAAAACTTGCTTATTACCTATACAGCGGTCCACATTTTGTGAGAGAATGTCTAAGAAAGGAGAAGCTGAAAGTGTTGATCGCAGAAGAAGAAGAGGAGGATTGGGAGGCGGCTCTAAATCTGATCACCTTGTTAAACGCAGTTAAGAGTGAGTCTAACCCTTTTGACAAACAAATGTATGTAGGGATACAAGTCAATAAGAAGGAGGTAACCGCGATGATAGATACTAGTGTGACACACTCATTCATGGAAAAAAGGATGGTGCGTAAGTTGGGGCTCAAGGTATCAAAGACCCAACAAGGATAAAAACCCCTATGAGTAAGGCACAAGCAATGGTAGGAGCTACTTACAATGTCCTAATGAACATAGGGAGTTAGAGTTCCAAATTCAATTGCATGGTCATACCACTTGAAGATTTCAAGTTAATACTAAGATTGATTTTTTAATGGGAGCAAAGGCGGGGTTGTATCCAAGTTTGGAAGGTATGATGATCATGTATGAGAAAAATTCTTTCTTTGTTAATTGTTGTAGATCAGATGGTGGAACGACGGATGATACAATGGAGGTAGCACATGTGTCAGCCATAAGCATCGAGAAAGGGTCAAAGAAAGGTAAAGAGACATATCTCGCTGCCATGTGGGAGATTAGTGAGGACCACATGGTAGAAGTACTTGATGCGGTTGCAAGTTTATTGAGGGAGTTTTAAGATGTGATGCTGAAAGAGTTACCTAAGACGCTTCCCCCTCGTTGAGAGATGGATCGTAGAATTGAGTTGGTTCCTAGAGCGAACTTACCTACACATTCCTCATATAGGATCACCTTGTTAAACGCAGTTAAGAGTGAGTCTAACCCTTTTGACAAACAAATGTAAGTAGGGATACAAGTCAATAAGAAGGAGGTAACCGCAACACACTCATTCATGGCAAAAAGGATGGTGCGTAAGTTGGGGCTCAAGGTGTCAAAGACCCAACAAGGATAAAAACCCCTATGAGTAAAGCACAAGCAATAGTAGGAGCTGCTTACAATGTCCTAGTGAACATAGGGAGTTAGAGTGCCAAATTCAATTGCATGGTCATACCACTTGAAGATTTCAAGTTAATACTAAGATTGATTTTTTAATAGGAGCAAAGGCAGTGTTGTATCCAAGTTTGGAAGGTATGATGATCATGTATGAGAAAAATTCTTTCTTTGTTAATTGTTGTAGATCAGATGGTGGAACAACGGATGATACAATGGAGGTAGCACATGTGTCATCCATAAGCATCGAGAAAGGGTCAAAGAAAGGTAAAGAGACATATCTCGCTGTCATGTGGGAGATTAGTGAGGACCACATGGTAGAAGTACTTGATGCGGTTACAAGTTTATTGAGGGAGTTTCAGGATGTGATGCTGAAAGAGTTGCGTAAGACGCTTCCCCCTCGTTGAGAGATGGATCGTAGAATTAAGTTGGTTCCTAGAGCGATCCTACCTACACGTGCCTCATATAGGATGTCCTCGTTAGAGTTAAGAGAGCTTTGAAAGAAACTTTGTGAACTATTGGAGGCAAGGTTTGTCCAACCATCTAAAGCCCCGTATGGTGCCCCAGTGTTGTTCCAGAAAAAGCAGGATGGAACACTTTGAACGTTTATAGGCTATCGAGCCTTGAACAAGGTAACAATAAAAAACTAGTATCCTATTCCCTTAGTTCAAGATTTGATGGACAGATTGTCGAGGTCTGCAGTTTTCATGAAGCTGGATCTTCGGAGTAGGTATTGGCAAGTGCGGAAAGTCGAGGGTGATGAGCAAAAGATAATATGCGTGACTCGATATGGATCATACGAATTTCTAGTCATGCCGTTCAGATTGACTAACACCACTGCAACATTTGCAACCTAATGAATGACGTGTTGTGTGATTTCTTTGATGAGTTCGTGGAAGTGTATCTCGACGACATCGTGGTGTATAGCATCGATATGGCTAAATATGTAGAGCACTTGAGGAAAGTGTTTGAGAGACTAAAGCAACACAAGCTCTACATGAAAATGGAGAAGTGTGAGTTTGCACAGCCGGAGATCAGATTCTCAGGCCACTTGGTTAGCAAGGGTCAGGTCAAAATGGATCCAAAAAAGGTGAAGGCGATAATTGAGTGGCAAGTCCTATAATAGTACGAGAATTGTAGAGTTTTCTTAGATTAGCAAACTACTATAGGTAGTTTATAGTGAGATATTCAAAGCAAACGGCACCATTGACGGGCTTGTTAAAGTAAAAGAAAGAGTGGTGTTGATTGGATGAGTGTCAGGAGGCATTCAGGATATTTGAAGCCGCTATCTTGTTCGAACCTGTGTTGAAGCTGCTAGAGTTTGATCTTCCATTTGAGGTACACGCCAATGCATCAAACAAATCCATTGGCAGGGTCCTAGTACAAAAAGGTCATCCCGTAGCATTTAAGAGTAGAAAGCTCAACGGTATGGAGCAGTGATACTCGATGCATGAGAAGGAGATGCTCACAGCGGTGCATTGCCTTGAGATATAGCGAGTGTATTTGCTAGGAACCATGTTCGTTGTTCATACAGACAATGTTGTTAATACTTTTTTTAGGACCCAAAAAAAGTTATCAGCGAAGCAAGCTTAGTGGCAAGAGTTCCTTACTAAATATGATTTCACTTGGGAGCATAAACTACGGAGGCATAATAACATGGCGGATGTCTTGAGTCAGAAGGAGGTATTCGCGACCCTATATGCCATTACTGGGATGGATTCTAACCTGTTGGACCAAATCAAAGCTGCGGCTCCATTGGACAGCACATACAGTAAGTTGATATCACAAGTTAAGGAAGGTGTTATGTGCAGGTTTTAGCTCGATGATGATGGGTTGTTGATGACTAAAAGTAGTCAAGTTTACATACCAAATTTTAGTAGCTTGTGGAAACAACTATTGAAGGAGACACACAACTCACAACGAGTTGGTCACCTCGGAGTTCAGAGGATGATGGCGCTCCTAAGTCGTTCCTACTGTTGGTTGAAGATGGAGAATGACATTGAGGTGTATATCAAGATATGCCTTGTGTGTCAGTTGGATAAACCAGAAAGGATGAAGAAAGTCGGTTTGCTACAACCTTTATCCATTCCGGAAAGACCGTGAATGTCAGTTTCGATAAATTTCATATGAGGGTTTCCAACGGTGGTGGCAACAATCATGGTGATTGTAGATCATTTCTCCAAGTATGGGATCTTCATGCCTGCACTAACATCATATCCCTCGGATATTGCAGCGGAGTTGTTCTATAAGAACGTAGTGAAATACTTTGGAGTCCATGTGGACATTGTGAGTGACTGAGACGCTAGATTTACAGGCTGATTCTAGAAGTCTCTTTATTGGTTACAATTTGAAGTTTTCAACGGTAAATCACCCACAGACAGATGATCAAACAGAGAAGATCAACGGTTTATTAGAGGAGTACTTAAGGCATTATGTAAGTACGAGTCAACTAATTGGTTAAGTTTGATTGATACTGTACACTTTTGTTATAACTTGCACAGATCTTCCATGAAGGAGAAGAGTCCTTTTAAGATAGTCTTGGGATAGCAACCTCTCACTCCACTCGAGATTGCATAACAAAGGACAGATGGAAAATGTCCTGCACGTACAAGTTTATGATGGAGAAGCAAAAGTTATTGGATAAAGCGAGGGATAGTCTTCGAAAGGCTTCTGGACGGATGAAGAAACAAGCGGACTTACGAAGGAGACTATTAGAGTTCGACGTGGAAGATAAGGTACTACTAAAACTTACCCCATAGATTTAGAAGAAGATCTCGAGCAAGCAAGTGCATTGTGGATTGGTGCCAAAGTACGACGGACCATTTGAAGTGCTTAGTAAAGTGGGGAATGTGACATACATGTTGAAGTTGCCAGAGAGATTAAAGGCACACTCTACTTTTCAAGTTAATTTTCTCAAACCTTAACATGAAGATACATTAGATCCAAATATGAGCAAGTGAAGAGAGCTCCACCAATTGTGAGAAAACAGTTTGAGGATCAAGTAAAGAAGATCTTGGATCACAAAACAATGGGGCAACATAAAAAGAACTGAAGGACAACGTTCTTAATCTAGTGGAAGGGAAAGTCGATCACGGAAGCAACGTGGGAGAAAGATATGACCTTATGGTAGTTCGAGGATTAGGTGAACACCTACCTTTAGAATAATTCGACGAGGGCATCGAATTCATCTGGTGAGGGTAGTTTGTTAGCCATTAAGGCAATTCACAATTGGCAGGAGACGGAAGGGTGGAAAGTTAGTTAAATCACAAGCATGGCGGTGGCATGTGAAGGCTCTAAGGTGACTTAGCACGTTAAATCAAGCATGGTGTGAGTATTGGTAGAGTTTCGGACTGTGTACGAGCTGACATGACTAAGGCTAAGTTCTTGATGGACTAAGGACTTAGTGGTTGCTCAAATGGACAAACCATGGTTAATGGACTTGACATAGGTAAGCATTAGATCAGACCAGTGTGTTATGATTAGATTTGGCTTGGATGACTCATCATCAATAGATAGAGATCGTGAGAAATCTTAAATGATGTGGCAAATATGATCACGGAGGATAAATATCAGCATTAAATGATAAAGACCACACGGGAGGATCATCTGAAGATAGTGAACATCTTTGTAGATAGGAATAGATCATGTGTAATCTTTTATCTTGTTAGTTGGGATGTAGATAGACCTTATCAGATAAAGTCTTATTTAGATGGGAATGTTATCTTATAGGATAATGATGTAATATGATAAGATAAGATGTGATCATGGGTAGTAGAGTTCTGTTAGGATTATAACTTGTTCCCCAAAGCCTTGATGCATAGATATAGCTCATTTAAGCCTTACTGCTTACACACAAAGTTAAGAGAACATTCCTTTTATATACTTTGAAAGAAGTAATAAAGGTTTAGCATTATTGCTATCTCTCTTCTTTGCTTCTATTGTTGTCATTATTATTGCTTTCGTTGTTTTCTTGCAAGTGTGAGAGTTAAACAGTGCTACAGTCGTGAGGCGTTTGAGAACTAGATTATTGATCAATGATCATGTAAGAAGGCTGAGTCTTGCTTAAATGGATTTAAGTAAAATTGCCGTGCAAAAGAGTAGGCGCGACTGGCGGATAAGTTCGATCCTTAAAAAGACCTTTGTAACAATAGACATGACAATGAATTAGGTTAGGTCAAGTCTAGTTAGGCTTAAGCATAACTCAAATTTTCAATTTCATAGTTGCATTCAATCTAAAATTTGACCGAGTTCGAGATTTTAGGTTCAAATTCGAATTTGATCGGACCTGATTAAATTTATTTTATTTAAATATTTAAAAATTAAAGCAGAAGTCATTTTACATAAAAATTTTGAATTTCAAATTTTGAATTTCAAACCCAACTTGAACCCAATTCTAACCTGAAACCTAAAATTAAAAAACTTAACTATGTTAACTCTTAAGTTAAATTCGTTAACTTCAAGTTGATCGAAGTTGGATGGAGTGTATTTTGCCATCTTATGGCAGCCGACGTAGGACTTTGTGCACACGGGAACTAACAAAGGAACAGCTTTTGAGGTGACAAATTCTTTAATTGATATTTGTAAATATAACTATTTCTAATTGTAATCTATACTCGAACCTAAGAACATTGAATTAGTTTAAACATAGTAAACATATTAGGGTCAAATTCTACCACTTGGACCATCCCTTACAAATGTAAGGGTTCAGATTTTATATGAAAATATTGTACGAGTTCCTAAATACCTCCAGGCCTTTTAATTATTGTCTTGAACTATTCATTTCGTTCAACCGCCATGGGGAATTATCGTTTATAGCTATCATCATCACTGCTATGCGCAGCAAATGATATATTATAGCCCAGAACATTCATTGATTCACTGTCAGGGAACAAACCTTGAGGCATAAAATGGCTACGACTAGCGAAAAATATTTTATAAAAAGTTGGTTTTTGTTGTTAGCTTTTTTTCTTTTTATGTTGTCACCAGAAGATAAGCTAGACCTTTCAGGTATTCAACAATTTCAGATTCTCCAAGCTTCGGACTTCCAAATACTCCATCCACGACAGTTATTGGAACCTGTATCCACAAAAGTTATTGGAACCTGTCACATGTGAACGCCAAAAGATGTAGCAGTTTAGGCACCAAACTAAGCCGGATGAAAGTGCAACCAAGTTTAGATCTCACCGAGGCATCAGAAGGTGTATACTAGAACAAGCTTAAGCATAAACGAGCATAGTTTCTTGATTAAACTTGATAAGTGCTTTGGCTGCAATACATGAACCATAGAGATTAGACAAATAACCAAACCATCCTACTGAGATTGAAAATCCCAATAAAAATTAATTCACAAGAGCTCAAGAAAAGCCAGAGAAAGCTCTGATTATCATTTTCCTTCTTTCAATATTCCTGTTCAGAAACAACACAGGAGATTTGCCATCAATAAGATAGAAACAGCACAGTCACAAACATATACATATGAATTGTTGGAGCAAAATCTAAATATCCGTGAGTGGGGCATGTCAGCATCAGGACTTCCATCGTCCACCAAAAGGAAAGATTTCATAATCATCATCTCTGCACAGGAACTACTACATTCAGCTGAATATTCGTAAATGAGTCTATACCAGAACGGAAGATGGAGAGCTGAGGAGAAGTTACCATGGATGCTCAAAGATGAGGTAGACGATAAGGGCTATGTCAGACCGGCATTCCTTATAGGTTGGGATTAATATACTATGCTTCTTTCTTCATCTCATCGAATCAAAGACCTCCTTAGGTAATCAAAGCATTCAATTTCGGTGCTCAAAGTCAATCCCAATGAAATCATCAGCTAAAATTGGATTTTGAACAGGGATGGCAATGGGCTGGCCCATGGGCCAGCCCCCCACCAAAATTTTTAAAACAATTTTTTAAAAATTAAAAATATAAAATAATTTATTTTTTTAATTAGATTAGGGTCTGGGTTGCTCAGACCCAAGCTTATCCGAGACCTAACTCCTCTAAATAAAGAGATGTTGTTTTACTTAGAATAATTGGATCTCGAGTTTGTTTGGGCTTGGGCTTGGCCCATGGGCCGGCCCATTGAAAACAACTAAATTTAGGCCCATGGGCCAAAAATTGTCATCCCTAACTGACATGGCTGGTGGATTTTCCCTATAAGACAAATCAACACCTACCTTTTTTTGGATTAGATCATCGACCCACGATGCTCCAATTTGCAAGGGCGATGATGGATGAGGTCGGACAACCAAGATTTCTTTTTCAGTCAGCATGGTTAGCGCACGAAGATTTTGATAACGTGGTAGAAGAAACTTGGCATCCTGAAAAGACTAACTTTAGCGATTCATTAGCTAAGTTCTTTGATAAACTCACAAGATGGAATAAGCAAGTGTTTGGCAATATTTTCCATAGGAAAAAAAAACTCTTAGCTTGCTTAGATGGCATCTAGAGGGCAATGGAGGTGGATAATTTCATCTTAATTTTGGATTTAGAGGATGAGCTCCAAAGAGAATTGATCCAAGTCCTTAGTGAGGAGGAGATTTATTGGCATCAACAATCCTGATGTGTTTGTCTGACGCAGGGTGATCATAATACAAAATACTAGCACGCAGTGACAATGGCCAAAAGAAAGAATATGAAGATAGAGAGGCTAGCTGATACTAAGGGAAATATAATTTTTGATCCTCTACAACTGCGCAATATGGCCAATAATTGTTTTGAAAGATTGTATGCAATCGACGAAGTTACCTCATATAGGTACCTACTTTCAGGTGCATTTCCTAGCTTATCCGTGGAGATGGTGACGAATCTAGCAGAGCCAATCTGAGAGGCAGAAATAAGGAATGCCGTCTTTGAAATAAACCCAAACAAAGCCCCTAGAGTAGATGGGTTCAATGCGTTATTTTCCAGAAACAATGGGGAAAAGTAGGTCCAGCTGTAGTGGCATTTATTCAGAAAATATTCCGGCACGAGAGATGGGAATCAGAGTTTAATCAAACTATTCTGGTCTTGATTCCCAAAGTTCCTTCTTCGAATTCTATCACTCAATTTCGACCTATTATCCTTTGTTTGGTTATTTATAAGGCTATTTCTAAAGTGATTGTGAATAGATTGAAGTCTCACCTAGGTTATTTGTTGGCTCATAATCAATGTAGTTTTATTCCTGGACGACATATCATAAATAATATTATTGTTGCTCAGGAGGCTATACATTCGATGCAAAAAATGAACGAGAAAACTGGTTTCTTTGCCATTAAAGTCGATTTAGAAAAAGCATATGATTGACTCAGTTGGGATTTTATCAATAATACGCTATGAGATATTGGTTTCCCATCAACTCTCACCAGCCTCATTATGCAGTGTGTGACAATGGTAACAATGCAAATTTCTTGGAATGGCAACCTTTCTGATCCTTTCACTCCCGCCAAGGGAGCAAGGTTACCCATTATCACCTTATCTTTTAGTACTTTGTATGGAATGGTTAGGCCATCTCATATCATATGAGGTCAGTAAAGGGAACTGGAAACTTGTTCAGATGAGCAAAAATGGACCTTCCATCTCCCATCTTTTCTTTGCAGACGATCTACTCCTGTTCGCTAAAGCTACGGAAGGCTAGGTTCAGGTGGTCTCAAGGGTATTGGAATCTTTCTGCATGGTGTTAGGTCAGAAAGTGAGCAACGTTAAAACTAGAATTTTTTTCTCTAAAAATGTTTCCCGGGATACAACTCGTCTTATCAGTCAAGCTTTCAATTTTAAATACACTACTAACCTTGGAAAATATCTAGGAGTACCGTTGATTCATGAGTGTACTTAGAGGAGAACTTACTAGTACATCTTGGACAACGCACAACAGAAGCTCGTAGGTTGGAGTGCTCGCGTTCTATCTCTGGCAGGGAGGGTTACGTTAACTCAGTCAGTACTTACTTCACTTCCGATCTATATGATACAAACAGTGAGACTGCTAAGGCAACTTTGCAATAATTTGGAGAAAATAATGAGGGATTTCATCTGGGGATCCAAGGAAGGCCAACGAAAATTGAACTTAGTTCATTGGGAGGATGTTTGTGGGCCTAAATATGCAGGCGGTCTCAGGATCAAAAGAGTCCACTCTTCCAACAATGCATTAATTACTAAATTGGTATGGGAAGTACTTACCAAGCCTAATGCATTATGGGTCTAGCTCCTTCAAAACAAATATTGCTTCGATGAGCAGCACCTTCCTCAAACGTTAGAGAGGAAAAGGGCTTTGGTAATATGGAGGGGAATCACAGCCACATGGCGATTTGTACAACAAGGAATCAAATGGCAATTAGGAAATGGAAGTCGCACACACTTTTAGTTGGATGCATAGGTGGAAGGTTGGGGTCCACTATTACTTGTAACGACCTATCAACCTCAGGACAATTTGCTGCACAAGAAAGTAAAGGATTTGATCGACGAGCATGGTAACTGGTGATAGACTTTGTTCCAACAATATCTCCCCTCATCAGTATGTATGTCTATTGCGGCAATTATGCCCCCCAAAGATAGGATGGGAGAGGATCGAGTAGCTTAGGGACTAGCTAAGAATGGTCGATTCACGGTGGCGTCTGCTTATGACCTCATAGAGGACAACACTGCGAAAGACAGCAACAGGATTTGGGAGTTAATTTGGAAATGGTCAGGACCTCAGCGGATTCGCTTGTTTCTGTAGCTACTAGCTAAAAGGAAACTGCTAACTAACCGATAGCGAGTTGTCCGACATATATCGACAGACTCTAGTTGTCAGTTATGTAGTCAAGAAGAGACACTCATCCATGCATTACGGGATTGTCCCAGGGTCAAATCTTTTTGGAGTCAATTTCTTCCAGAGGTGATCAATCCTAATTTCTTCCAACAAGATGCAGAACCGTTGTTACTTTCCAATCTTAAGGTCACCTTGGGACTCGAACTTTCACCGAATTCTATCACCAACACCCTTTGTACGGCAGTCTCACTTAATCCGCTTAAGCAAGACTCAGCCCTCAACAAACCCTCAAAGTGTTTCGCTCGCACACTTGAAGAAACAATGCTTAAGAAAGCAATAAGAAATAAAGGCAACAAAGGAACACACAGAGATACGGCTAAACCAACCTT
>JAOQMS010000179.1:3209148-3229836 GCA_027563885.1 Erythroxylum longipes
ATGTGATTTTTGGACCTTCGGGTGGAAAGTTAGAGTTTTTAGAATTCTGCAGCTATTAAGTGTTCTTCATTTTTTTTTACGAGGCAGACTTTTTGCAATGGATTTTGAGGGTCTTAAAGGCCAAATTGGTTCTTTAATCCTTCATGGAAGTTGTAGAGTTTTCTTTTAGCTTTCTATTGATACAAAATTTGTAATTTTTGGAGTTCTAAGTAAGAAGTTAGGAATTTTTGAAGTTTGCTGCTAGTTTGTGTGAGAAGGGCCTCACGGCTCCTCGCGAGTGCGACCGTTCACGGTCGCGAACGCGCACATACAGCGCACACCTCGCGATCGCGAGGCTGTCGCAAGCACGCGAGAGCGCATCCAATGCACTCCTTATGATCGCGAGAGCTCGCGATCGCGAGCGAACGTTTCCACCGCTCATGTCGCGAGCGCACTGCGGTACGCTCGCAACTCGCGAGTTTAAGCAGGAGAGTTACGATCGTTCAATGGAACGATCGTAACCTCTCCAAATCCGTGGAGAGTTACGATCATTTCATGGAACGATCGTAACTTCTTCAAACCTTTCCCCCTTTTTTTTCTTAAGCCAAATCTTTTTTTTAATTTTATTTGTTCCTTTTCCCTTCTGATTTTTCTAAAAAGACTCTTTTGATTTTACTATGAAATTAAATACCCTTGGACTATGTTTAGACATGGAATTATTTTTAAAAATAGGGGGATAATATGGTTACCCTTCAAAAAAATTTAAATCATATGAAATCCTTTGTTAGCTATTTTAATTAAATCCTTGTTATCTATTAAATTGTGTATTAAATATTTTTCTGAAATTTTTGTTCCTAATTGTCTTACTTTAATGTATATGCTTATCTTACGATCCCACCACGCATTTTTCCCGGGGTCAACACTTATTGAATTTTTTTAATGATTTATCTCAATTGTTGTACGGAGGTAAATTTAATGAATTTATTCGTTTTAAGTATCCCTGGTAGGGAATCTCTCTCTCAGGGGAAGCGTGGCCAGATGTCACGCAGGACGTCGGGCCCGTGACCCGCCCGGGGAGGGGTTCCAGCAGTGACTGGTTCAAATGTAGTGAACCAATCCCTATGAGGAGTAACATGCATAGTACACCACGAATCAAATATCCACTCTTTACTAAGATCCTCACAATCCTCAGTTACAGCTAATATTTCATCTTCACTGGAATCTTCAGGTTTTTCAACATTACCTGAAATTCCACTTTCAGCTGCCTTATCCCTCTTCTTTTTCCTACAATCCCTAGCAAAATGTCCCACCTTATCACAGTAATAACATTTCTTCCCTTTTCCTTTTTTCTTCTTTTCACCATTTTCACCTTCCTTAGACTGTTTTTCCTTTCCATTTCCCTTCTGCCACTTCCCTTTCTTGCCATTTTTCTTATGAGATTTCTACTCATGGTTATTCTCTACAAACATTACTTCAGCCTCTTTCTTAAAAGGATTTACCTCAACTATCTCTTCCATTAAAGAATCTAAAACCCTCTTAACAGTGAGTAATTCTCCACTAGCATGCTTAATTACCTTCTTGAATGCATTAAATTTAGAAGGTAAGGCCTTTAGGATTACTATAGCTTGATGTTCCTCACTTATTTTCTCATCTGTAGCTTCTAACTCTTGTATTAGCTTAAAGAAATAAACTAAGTTGTCATCTAAGGATACTAAAGTGTTCATTTTGTAGTTTGCAAGGTTGTAGAAAAATGTCATCTTATTAGGAAGACACTTCTTGGCATACAATTCATCCAATTTCACCCAAAGCTTCTGTGCAGTGTTACAATTCTGCACTTTCCTTATCACTGTTAGTGATAAGTGAAGCATTAACTTGCAATGTGCAAGTCTTTACATTTTCAGCTTCTTTATAGGGTCAGTCTCAAGGTCATATTCATCATTTATTGCACTATAGCAGTCATAAGATTCAAGAAGTGCTTTCATCTGGAGTTTCCAAATGGTAAAGTCTTCTTTATCAGAGAATATATCCACTTCTTTGCCTACCATGCTTACTGATGTATAAAGAATCTAAATACTTTCACTTACAGACTTTCTTGATGAGTCTTGATGAATCTTTGATGCTTGAAGTATACAAGAATTGTCCCAGGAGGTCTTGATGCTCTGATACCACTTCTATTGGGTTAATTTGCTTTTACGGCTGTTCTTTAAACACAAGAACTTGACAAACTTGTTATTTTGCAGAAATCAAAACTTGCAGAAAATTAAAGAAGACCGGATTTTTACTTGGTTCGATAGTGAAGCACTGTCTAAATCTAAGGTTCCCACCTAGGGTGGTAAAGATTTCACTAATATGAAGAAGAAGATGAAGAAACAAAGATACAGAGATGAGTGTATCCCCTACACTTGCAAAGAGCCTTTTCCCAAAGTCTCTTCTAGTACCCACAGGTGTACTCTAGCACTCTCTGAATTTTTTCTTACTCTCCTTCCACTCTCTCAACTACTAAATACAATGAGAATTGATCACTGAAGTTTATGTGTTGTTCTCCTGTCCACTGATGCATGAACTTATCTTTTATATGTGTTGCATGTGGTTCACGTACCAGAGAAGAAAATGTGATCAGCTCTCCTCCATGTACCATTCACGTGAGTCACTTATTCTCCAACCTTTGTCAGCGTTTTGAGTTGTATGGAGTTGCGTTTTTTATTTGCTTCAGTTGTAAGTAATACAACAATGCTTTGAGTTTATTGACTTCAGACATGTTGTTGGCTTATTAGTGTCTCACGCGGGTTGGTCTGGAACAAATTCACTTGTCTCTTGTCTGATGGAATTATCGAGAACTTCTTTCTTCTTCGTCTCTTTCACGCACTTCACACACATACACACTCTGTCTTCAATTTTTCCATGTTTTCTCGTCAAATTTGAGTGAAGTTGGTGGAGTAAACGTGATTTCTATCACAATTTGATTTGATTTAAAATTAATAATCAAATTTGATTTTATTAAATTTTAAATTAGAGCTAGATTTAAGAGAATAAAATTAATTTTATTCAAAATATTTAAATAAAATAGGAGCCTTGTACAGTAAGAACGTTGAATTGAGGTTGAGTTTTGGAGCAAATGATAAATTGCTTCTTTTTGACTATAAGATCATAAGTTCAATTTACTGAAACAACCTTTTTATCATAGATTATGACCTCCACAAAGTGAAGAGTCTTAACCACCATTTATACCTAATTATTTTATTGAATTTTCTGGAAGACGTCATTTTAATATCCAACTCATACAAATTCCTGAATTCAACCAAAAAAGACAAAGAAAAAATCAGATTCAACTTGTGGATCCAAACCGATGCGATACTTTACCAAGTTAGGACTATCCCAGTTAGTAACTCCAAGTCTTACTCTAAACCTCTTTCAGACAGCCACCGTTGCTTTTGAGAGAAAACACAAGCATCTTCCTCACCCAAAATCAGAAATGGCGGCCTCCACCGTCAGCAGAGACTCAAAGACCATTGTATGTGAAACGATAGCAACTTAATTACTCACACAACATTGTAATGTTGCGGTGATTCCACTAAATTTCAACTTAATACCTAACATTAGTACTTAATTTCATCATATTAACACCGAATTCAAGAATATCGAAATATTTATTTTATTTGTTCAGCAATCATATCATATTGACTATATTCCAGGCTGAAAAATAGTAATATCTTATATGTTACTAATGTTCATATGCTATTCAACGTCACTTCTGTAATTAAAATAAGAAAGAAAGAATCACCTTATACTATAATCTATTCATCATAACGGTTAATGCATAATTAGAGAGTGGTGAGTGGTGAGTGTTTATCATGAAATGAACATTTAATCGGGATCGTACGGTTTCACTTATATTTTTTTTTGTGATTTTTAGTTTTTATTTTTTTACTATTCTCAGTTGCTATTTTTCTTTAGAATAATTTTTTTTAGTTGTTAATGTCATAATAGTTATATTTTTATCCTGGTAATAATTACATATTAAATAAAATTTAAAGATAATTTATTTTTATTAAATAATTTATTTTAATCTCTTACATAATATTTATTAACAATTATTAATAAAATATTTTATTTTATTAAATTAAATAATTTTAAAAATAAAATTTTATTTATAAATTGATATTTTAAATATATTTTAAGTATTAAATCAAATTTTATTTGAAATTTATATATTTTAAATTTAATTATATTTATTGATAATCATTTAATTTAATTAAAAATTAAATTATTCACAATTCTTATTAATAATTAATTTAAATGTATAATATGAAATAAAATTATTCATTATTCTTATTAAAATAAATATATTAAATAATTAAATAATATATTTAATTAACAGGATATCATATTATGAAGCAAAATAAAAGCAGAAAACAATAGGTGTTTATAAATTTTGAAAACAAGAAGAAACTAAAACTAAAACAAAATTCAAAAATTTAAAAAACAAAATTTTATATACTTAATTAGTATATTAATAATTTATTATGCAAATTTGTAGATTTATGAGAGTATTATATTTCATCATTAAAATAATCATCTTTATTTTGCAAAATAGGTAAAATAAAATTTTAGTAAAGAAAATTTTTTTAAAAGTAGCATATTATATAAATTTTAGTGTAATTAACCCAACTTGTCGATGAATTTATGGCTCACGTGACGTTTCCCCACCAAAAGTATTACCATTTAGAAATATTATTAAACTAATGTTCAGTTTTACTTTATTTATGTTTTTGGTTTTTTTATTTATGATTTTAAATTTACTAAAAAAAACCTTTTGTTAAAGTCATCTAGGTTTTTAAAATTTTTGAAAAACAGAAATAGTAATTTTTGTTTTCTTTTTTTTGCTATCAATTAAAGATATATTATTTAATATATTAATTAACAATAAGAATTATGAATTATTTAATTTAATATTACATTTTATTAAATTAAATTAATTGAGTAATTATTAATTAACATAATTAAATTTGAAATATCCATATATATCTCAAATAAAATTTAATTTACTAATTTAAATATATTTAAAATAAATATTAATTTTTAAATAAAAATAATTTTAAAATTATTTATTTAAATATGATAAAATAATTTTTATTAAAAATTTATTACTAAATATTATATAAGATAACTACAATACATTATCAATCAGATTTTTGTTTTTATTTGACAAAAAATAGAAATTGAAAATTAAAAAAAAAAACATTTATAAACCCAATACCTTCTCTGTTAGATGGAATTTGCTTCGTATAGAAGGAAATCGAATGTTAACATCAAAAACTTTCTATAAATACCAAAGAGCTAACGATCATAAAAAAGAACAAAGATCCACAGTAATCATGACCTCTTATTAAACAGCAACACTAATGATTTCCTCGACCCCAAAAAAGTTAATTATTATCATCCATAAAGGTAATTAATTAACATAAAAAGGCCGTCGGTCCAAATTAAAGGGCCTTCATTTTGCAAATTGACCATGAAAGTTTAATGCAAAGGCAAAATCACCATATCAAAAACACCAGCACAATCTAAGCCTAGAAATACTGAAATGTTTCTGTTCTTTTACTTGGGATCTGATAACTATCAATCTTAACACAAGGTTATAATTAGGCGACATGGAAACATGTGATGCAAATTTAGAATTGCTTCTTTGAGGGTTCGAGGAAAACTTAATACTGTAGTTCATTTCTCCGGATGGAAGATTAATTAATTATTTATTTATTTTTAAATTAACTAATTTTTACAGGAGATGAGACTAAAACTGAGTAGAGAGTGAGGATGATACACACAGGTAGTGCCACTATTCCCTGGAAATCCGCTCCAGAAAATCTATCTTGTCGGCAAGATCTGAAGATTGAAGCTCAGCAACAAAAATGGTTGACATAATTTTGGCTGTGGGGTCATCCTTTGCCATATTCTTCCCACCCAGTCCCAGTCCCAGTCCAGTCCAGGGCTCTGCGTTCATTGATCTTGAGTGTGTTCTGAGTTATTTCAATTTCTAGTTATTTCAGATTCGAGATTTCTCAGATTCTGGTTTAGGTAACTTTAATGTTAAATATGTAGATTAGGATCATCCAACCACATAATAACTTCTTTTTATTTTTTTTGTTGAACTAGAAAAGAAAATACGAAATAAAAAGCACATTTGCATTTTACTATTGCGTTGCTTCTAATTGCATGCTAACATTATGATTAGTATAGTTTAAGTACATCATTTGCTTAATTATATGTCCTTTTCGAAAACATATGATAAAGTTAGAAAGATACAAAACAAATTAGTATGACCTTTACATAATGTTGACATGCACAATTCAAAAAATAGTGAGTAGATATTTACAGCATAGCAGATATGAACAGAACTTTACAGCTTTTCTAAGTATATTTGTGTGTATATTTATATATATACTTTTCTTTTAAACTTGTATCAACTCACAACATTTGTATTTTTTTAATAGATATAAGCATCATATCAGATATCTTATTTGGTTTTATTTTATTTTATTTTATTTATTTACTTTTTAAATTTTATTTATCTACTCTTTTAGCATATCAGTTTTCATATCTACTCGTATAATCTGTATCACTTTTTCATTGTTACATTCATATGTGGGTCTACTAGAAATAATCTCTCTACTATGTAGGGGTAAGGCTGTGTATTATCAGACCTCTCTAGACTCCGTTTGGTTGCGAAGTTTTGAAGTGGGTGATGATGATGATTGAAAATCTACTTGTAATAGTGTTTTAAGTGATAGGTTAATTAATAAAAATTTAGGTCTAGAAATCCTTTGGAAATTTATTAGTTTAGTGCTAAATTTTTTGACTCAATTATAATATCTTAAAATTGTTAAGGACTTAATTGTTATATAAAAAATTGAAAGTTCAATTTCTTTAATTATGGAAGTGGTTTTTGCCCTAACCCTACTCATTATTATAGTGTATTTATGTTATTAAATAGTACCTTTTATTTTTATTTATGTTTTTAATTTTCTGTTTTTGTTTTCAAATTTAATTTAAAAAATCTGTTTGTTTGAGTTTTTAGTTTTAATTTCTTTTAGATTTCAAAATTTATTAAAACTATAAAAAGTAGTTTTTGTTTTTTGTTTTTATTTTTTCATAATCCGATTTATTATCAACTAAATATATATTATTTAATTATTTAATACATTAATTATTTATAAGACTTATTAACAATTTAATTTGATTTAATATTACATTAATTGATTAAAATTACATATAATTTAATTTTATTTATTTTTAATTAAATTAAATGAAATTAATTTAGTAATTATTAATAAATATAACAAATTTAAAATATCTCCAAAATATATAAATTTTAAATAAAATTTTTATTTAATAATTAAAATACATTTAAAACAAGTATTAATTTATAAATATAATTTATAATATTTAATAAAATAAATATTTTTTAATGATAAATTATTAATAAATATTATATAAGAGATTAAATAATTTTAATTAATTAAAATAATTTATCTTTAAATTTTATCTAATATATAATTATCACCAGCAATAAAATATACATTTTCAATCAAACATGTTTTTGTTTTTATTTAATTAAAATTATTTAATTTCTTATATATTATCTAATATGTAATTATTATTAGTAATAAAATATACATTTTCATTCAAACATGTTTTTCTTTTGTTCAAAAGAAAAACAAAAATCTAAAATCTAAAACTAAAAACTACGACAGAAAAGTATAAAGTTCCTAATTAATTTCTCCCTCCAGTAGAAACTCACCAACTGCTATTATGGGAAAAAATGTTTTCATTATAATTTTAAATTATGATCCTTAATCTTAATATTGTGGCCACAATTATAGTTCATATTATTATGATTCGCTGTAATTATAATTATATTTTATAATAAGGTTAAGTGCAAAAAAGAACTCAAACTTTACTCAATTTTATAAGTATAGTATGAACTTTGAAAAGTGACAATAAAATGTTCAAAAAAAATTTTCAATTCTACCTCGACATTAGCGTCTTCGTTAAGTTTGTTAACATAACTTGTCACGTGTTCCAGAAATCCTAACTATTAATACAAGTCAGGCAAAATTAACACAACAAATGAAGATTAATGAAATGATATCATTTAATCACATAATTAAAATAACACCGTCGTTTAAAAATGAACTAAATCAGATTACACATCCCCGAAGACCTCACGCTTTGATTTCAATTTTTCCTATCGTTTATAGTTTGTTTCTCTACGCTCCAACGCCCTCATGCTGAAGGCATTATGAGAATGAACTGAAAATGAAGAGCTTGTTGGTACAATATGCTGCAATGCGATAGTAGCTTGAGGTGTCGAAACAATAAATAGAAAACAAAGGGCTGAGGGTTGAGGAAAAACAAATAGATAACGAAAGACTGAGGTTGCGTAAACTGATTTAGAGATTTCATTTTTAACAACAAAGTCATTTCATTAATCTTCATTTGTTGTGTTAATTTTGGTTGATGTATATTAATAATTAGGGTTTCACTTAACGTAAACATTAACATTAGACTAGAATTGAAGAAAAAAAATTTGAACATTTTATCGTCACTTTTTAAATTTTGGATTATAATTGTAAAATTGAGCAAAGTTTAGAATTTTGTTTATTAATCCTTTATAATAATATATGTATTCTATACAATTATCATAATTCTTCGCAACTTTAATGTAATTTTCAGTCCTTAATTTAAAAATATTCTCTGTGGATACATGATGAGACCAGTAAAGAATGTCCCAGGTACGTATTAATTCATGCAGTTCAGCCTGTTCTAGGATTCGCTTGGTTGAAGTCGGTCTCAGTTTTGCAAGTCTTTTTCTTTAACCCCACCCACTAAGCGCCTTCTCTGTGTACAGCCATGAAAAAGGCCAAAGGTTGAAAAGAAAAAGAAAGGGGAAACAAAGACAAACCCGAAACACCTTTCCAAGTCCAACCATTCATTGATTGCAAAAGATAGCTTTCCCACACAAAGTCTGGGTAGTCATAAAAAACCATCTCAGGAGAGAATTGAAGGGCTTCTCTCTCAGAAGATGGGTTTATGGAACTACCATCTACAAGAAAAGCCTATGTGCTTTCAGTCTCCAACTTTCATTGAATGGCTTAAGCCATCTTCTTCTTCTTCTTCCTCGTTATCTTCTTCATCATCTTCTTCTTGTTGTACTGTGACTCAACCAGCGGAGTCAGTGAAACCCATCAGTATATCAGGACTTCCGGTCTTATACCCCCAGCAGGAGTTCATCAAACAAAATATTGAATGTTTGCCTCTTCTGAGCAGGCTCACAGAAAATAAAGCATTAAAAGAGGAAGACATTGGAGAGCATGACTTTGTTGGTGGAGCAAAGAAAGATGAGAAGATGGAGAAGGTTACAGTGACGTTGCACATTGGATTGCCTAACAGTGCAAATTCTGAAGTTGAGACTAAGGATTTTGATATGAGAGAAGAGGAAACTATGATCAAAAGATTCCATAACGCAAAGAGTAAGTTTTGGGTACCAACTCCTGCTCAAATACTTGCAGGCCCTATGCAGTTTGCTTGTTCCATGTGTAGCAAGACCTTCAATAGGTACAATAACATGCAGGTTAGTCCATTTCTTGTACTGTTTCGTTTGTTTTTCTTTTCCCATGCAAACCAGAGTTGTCATTAAACTCATACATGGTCGGGAGCGTCCATGTTTTTCTTGTGTCCACACTCTAACCTCAGCTTCTTACACATTAAACACAAAAAGTGATAATACTGTTGGTTTTTTGTCTTTCTCCTAGCATATTGACTATCTAAAAAAGTGAACATGTATGGCGAAAACCAATGGTAAGGTGTACTCTTTGTGGGGATAAACACCTAGGTATCAATCTTAAAGACTTGGATCTATTTAGTGGTCGAATGAGTATATTTTTCTCATCAAATTTGTAGGTTTAAACTCTCTTGAAAGAAGGAAAGTGAAATCTATTTTCTTGGGTTTTCTAGAGCATCTCCACATTCTGATCAATCTGATTTTATTATCTTAATGTTAAATAAACGAACAAAATAGAAATATATGAAGAAGAAAGTCGTAATATCCAAACATCATTCACGATCCAGGGAAAGGAAAATTGAGGATGTTAGAGAAGTTTTGAAGAGAAAATATATAGTTTTTGTTAAGGTATATCATTTCTTGTCTTTTATTGATGCAAAAAGCCAATGTGTCAAAACATTAATATATCTATCCTCCATCTTAAGTTAAATTGGCATTAGATCTTTTTGACTAGTCTGATTAAAACTTAAGGTTATCTTGTATAGTCTATCATTTAAAGTAGCTTTTGTGAGTTTAAACCTTACCCTATGATGATACATTATTAATCATAATTAGCAAGGGGTTCCTTTTCATGCTTTGTTTTACCCCTACTTAATAATTCCCACTTATGAAAGGAAACAAGTTTACATAGTGAAATAAAAAATTAATCTAAGATATTGAGCATGAATCCCTATTAATTTTTGTTAATACATGTCTAAACACAGTACTGTATATGTAATTAATGATTAAAAAATTTAACAGGTTTGGTCGGTTTAATTGTAAAAACTTTGAATCAGTTAATTTTTTAGTTTAATTTTTTAACTTTATGGTTCGATTTACTTTAATGACTTGTTATTAAAAATTGATTAATTTATTAATTAATCAGTTGATTTTATTAAATAAATAAATTCTTATAAACTAAAATAAATCAATTAATTTTCATTTAGTAATATTTTTTAATTAAACTTTAAATTTTTTAATTGGTAAGAATTATATTTAATTTCAAGCATTTTTTAAATTCTTTAATTTTATTTTTTTTAACAATTTAACTTTTGACGAGATTTAAGAAAAATTATATATAATAGTAAATTTTTTTATTTCTTTTCATTTCTCTCCCTTTGAGTGGAAAAGCGAAGGTTAGAAAGTGAGTTGGAGTAGGTAGAAATGTGAATAATAATTTATAAAATTCATGAAAAGGTGTGATAAGAAGTTGAAAAGATTAAGATGCAATGTAAACCGTCACATAATTGTCAAAAGTTGCAGAAAGAAAGAGCAGTCTCCTTGCCCACCACACCCTCCCCAACTCCAGGTGTTGGGGGAATTTCATCGACTACTTTGGATACTCAGACTTCAATTATGATTCTGAACTTATTTAAACATATCGTTACAGTACGATAAAACTTAAATTTTAGTTAAAAAAAACATATTGTTATTGTCTATAGATGCATATGTGGGGACATGGATCAGAATTCAGGAAGGGACCAGACTCACTCAGAGGAATAAAGTCAACCGCTATGTTAAGGTTACCATGCTACTGCTGCGCACAGGATTGCAAGAACAACATCAACCATCCAAGAGCAAAGCCATTGAAGGACTTCAGGACCCTTCAAACACATTACAAGAGAAAGCACTGTTCGAAGCTATTTGCATGTCGAAAATGCGGTAAAGCATTTGCAGTTAAAGGGGATTGGAGGACTCATGAGAAGAACTGTGGGAAGCTTTGGTATTGTACTTGCGGTTCTGACTTTAAGCACAAGAGATCACTGAAGGACCACATTAGGTCCTTTGGGAAAGGTCACACTCCTCACCCTTCTCTTGAAGGATTCGAAGATGAGAAAGACTGCATCACTGGCTCTGAAGATGACTCCACTCGCTAGAATGGAACAAAGTCCAACGTACGTTTGGTGTTTTTTAAGTATACATTTCGTGAGGAAGCCATATATATACAGGCGGTAACAAAAAGTTCTCAACACCTCAAGCGGTGAAGTAGATGAATTTTCTTCTCCCAGTGCAAGCCCCGGCTTTTCCTTTGAAGAAAATTTGTCCGCTTCACCACTCATTGGTGATATCACTACAAGGTTTTCCAAACTGGTTTGTTGTGTTGTTGTGACTTTAGTTCATGATTTGCATGCATGTTGTTTTTATAAATGATGAACTATGAATATATGTGTGTGCGCGCGTGCGCTAATCATCTGCATGTCCCTCCGTTCCATATCAAAGATGAGTAACTCATCAAGCAAGTAATTCCACTAGTATTTTTCTACGTACAAGTCATACATGGCAATCTTCAAGGATGATCTCCAAGTGCTATTGACTCTGATATTTTTCTTGCTTGTGGCAGAAACAGTACCGAAAAGCATTTTCCATTTAATTTGGATGTTGCAACCTTAATTTTGTCAGCTTTAAGGTAATTCAACGTTGACGAACTTGTTTACACCCTCAATGGTGGTGATGATTGAGTGTAAAAACGTGACGAATAATCACAAATTATTTTTTAAAAACTATAGCAAATGTAGTCCAACCTGGCTTGACCTAGCCTAACTTCAGCCCAGGTTACCCGAACTAGGGACTGAGATTGCTTGGCCTGACCGAGCTACAAGTTGAGCCCAGGTCGGGGCTGTCCAAATTCAGCCCGATCCGTGATCCGATGAGAAGGTACAAAACGGCCCGTTGGTTTGAAAGTCAAGCCATGGGCCAATCAACCCATGGTCAAGCCAGGTCATTGACCGCTAACCAATAGGTCAGATTAGGTCAGGCCAGGAGCAGGTCGATCCTAACCCAGCCCATTATCGTACCCGTAAAACTCACAGTTGTTATTTTTGAGTGCGTAATCACTAGGTGTATGTAATAATTTGTATATTAAATGCTCTAAATAAATTATTTGACTAATTTATCGGTTCAAAAACAGGTGACATATTCGATTGATTAATTAGCATTCACAAAATGGATTGGATTGCGGGCTTATTCACAATTTGAATCTGTTTGAATTATTTAAAGCTCGTTTAATTTTATTTTAAAAAGTGACGTTTGTAATTTTTTAATTTAAAAACTAAAATGGTTTTGATTATAGTTTTTAGAAAAATGAAGGTAACTTTTTTAATTAAAAATCAAAATGATTATAATTTTCTGGAGCACTGAAATCCATCTTTCTTGCTTTCAACTCACTTTTCCCTAGCAATAGCAGCAATCTAATCTTTGTCTCAGGTACTCGAGGCCCAAAACTTATTTAAGGCATTTTAATAAAGGGTTGTTCTTGCCTGCTGTCTGCTCTCTTCTTGTTCCTGGTTATATGGTACAAACTATAACCTCCTATTACTGAGATTTATTGTCTTTTCTAACATTACACTCAGTATGGAGACCCAACTGATTGGCATTAAGTCAAAGAGGTCACTGAGTCCTCGAGAGAGTTATGCTAAACATAGTTGAAAACAATAAGGATACGTGGCTATCATCAAATGTTGATATAATTATTAAATAATATATTTTATTATTTATAATATTGATAGTAACTCATCACGAAAGTTTTTATTAACTAAAACCAAGTACAACATTTATTCCAAGAAATGGGAACCAATCAGTTTTACCAAATTGGATATGGCAGGCCAGCATAAGGTGGCTCCTGGTGGGAGTCCGAGTATAACTGTAAAGAGAAAAGTGCACTCACATACGCAGTGGAGCCTGACACAGAGCAAGGAATGGTAGCTGTTCTTTTTCTTTTCCTATCTTTTGATACTCTTTTAGCATGAAGATGGTGGGACAAGCTGTCTGAGGACAGGATGTTGATGCATTTTGTTAGATATGTAATCATAACTAACCTTCATGCTGTAGCTAAGTTATGATAAAGTTTAAGATCAAGTTTTCTGTCTTGATCAACATTTTTGTTCTACTGTTCATCTATCATCCAAAAGTGTATGCACACAAAAATGGTAAGAGACAGGAACTGAGCACAAACTGACAACATTTTTGGTGCTTAGAACCTTGTGGCATCAAGAAGATGGAGAATCATTCACAGTATCAAATCTCATCGTCTGCTAACAGACCAAGTTCCACACTTCAATGAGGATTTGTACCTACATCCTGGCTTTTACTCATAAACGTTAAACCGTGTCCATTTGACCACTACTTACCCAACTAAAGACACCAAACAAACTACACAAGTCGCATCAACTATTCGACCGTGAAGGTAAAACATGAATAGTGAAGTTCAACACGAAAATGAGCGATATAAAACTAGATGCGCGCAGCGCAAGATACCGATTCTCCCTTGATTTTACTTGCATTTGATGCAACTGAAAAGGGCAAGCTTTACACTAGAAATATGCCTAGAGTTTTAGCTGAAACGTTCCAAGTGAATATCTACATCTATATTTTGCAAAAAAGTATTACCTCACATGTACTGATAGAATGAAGATTCGAGTTTGTACAATCCATTTGATTGTCTGAAGCCAATGTCATTCATGACGATAAATGACTTGAATAACAGGTCAGTTGTGGAGGAAAGCAAATAAAGATTTATCAAGCACAGTAAATCAATACATCTATGATCTAACCTCTGCAGAGTTTAGAGCAAAACAAATACAACAAAAATCAGAGTTTTTGAATCACGCTCATGAATTCAAACCTTGCATTTTAAGTTGTCCCCAAACCATCTTTAGATAGTGCAGGGTCGGAAAATGAAACAGGAATCTCTAGCAACTTGTTCTCCTATTTCAGTGTTTCGTGGGAGTGATTACAAATACAACCAAATACAAAAGGTTTAAATTTTGAAAAACAATTTGACTGAACTCTGCAGAAACCAAGACGTCCAATTAGTCACAAACTCATTGATAAAACACAACAGGAGGAAACTTGAACTTGTCCGAAATGAATGGTATTACCTGTGGACTGTGGACCAAATCATGATAAAAATCATATTCTGCCTCATAATCATGTAACTTGAGCTCGGCCTTCTGATTAGTATGATAGTGATGCTTAGCTGAAGCAGACTTGCCAAACCCAAAAATGCTCACTTTCTCACAAATTCCTACTGCCAACATTACAGCTTGCAGACCAGAAGAGTAATGGAACAAAGAACCATCATGTGAGGGGATCCATTCATCCAAAGACTTCCCTGTTTGCTCCACAAACCTTTTCAATGAGTAGTACTTCACAATCCTCGTACACATCACATCAAACCGCGGATCAGTGACAATCAAAGGCGCTTTGTGCGACGAATTGCACATACTATAATCCATGAAATGCACTGGTTGACAGATGTACATAACGATGGGGACATTATCCCCATATGGGTGGCAAAAACACCCTTTCCTCCTAGCACAAAGATGCAATATATTACTGTTCACAAACGAAATATGAGTTTTTGACCCAACATTTTGCTCAAACCTCTCCGTCCTCGCATTGTTCAAACGAATTACCACTTCATGCCCATCAATCGCCTTCCCATATTGATTCTGCAACAAAATCCCACTATTCCCAACCACAGCACAAGTACTATACTTCCTACTAGAACCCACCAGCCCGTTGTGCCTATCAATGGGATTCCTTACAGTCCCTACCAATTCGTCCAGTATATCGTCTTGAAACCTCTTCTTTCGAGCCCAATCGTGCAATAACCTCCTGAACTCCAACCAATACCGGTAGAACTCAGGAGACTTGAGCAACACAGGAAAACCCCTGTGAGAGCTTGCTTTAACGTCATGGTTATTGAACCTCCGCCAGGTAGCGAATGTTTTGTACCTTCCTTGACTATCAAAGTTGCCCTCTAAGAGCTGCTCTATGTCTTTCTTTGCCCGAGCTTCTCCTATGTCAATGGCTGCGTATTTGAGCAGTGTGGAGTTGAAAACCCGAGGTAAAGATTGGGTTTTTACATGCTTTTCGAGCTCAATGGAGCGGAACACAACACCTCCTCGGTGGATTAGAACCCTACCGTAGAGGGTCACAACGAATACAAGGAGCACAAGAATGCTAAACACTGGACGGACTGACCTTTTCATTTGACTGACATAGAAAAACGGTAAATGTGCCCAACATACATCAATATTCATAGATCATAAGGTTGTCTGAATCAGATCCATTGTGACATTGAACAAATTTTAACCGAGTTAAGAAAAACCCAGAAAGGAAAATCACTACAAGACATGAATCCTAAACATCTCCAATGATTCCAGAGGTGTTTAGTCAAGGAACGGAAACTGCAGATGATGCTACAAGAAAGTGAAATAGGAATTGCAAATGAGAGTGGAAGTTGAGGAAGGTGTTTGGTGGAGGAATGGGAGTTTCATGACTTGGAAAAGATTGAAATTCAGAAGTAAAACAGAGGCAACTTGTGACTGAGAGGAAAGAACTACGCAAGATCGGTGGAGAGAAGGGTAAGGTTCTGAGAGAAGAAAGGGAAAGAATGGAGTGGTGGTGATGGGCATGAGCAGAGCGAAGGGCATTTTAAACGGTGAATAGAGGGCTTACAATCTAATGGTTGATTGATTGATTGATTGGTATTTTTTATTTTCATGGAGGTTGAGAGAGTTGCGGTGTTACTTCTTCTTCTGGATCTGGTGATCATCCCATGATGAATTGATGGCTTGATGCTGATTGCTGCGAATATAATCTGGATCAGTAATTGGCTGGAGAAGTACGATATCTAGACAGAAATATATCTGAATAATTATAAATTATCAATTTGGTTAAAGTTGTTTTTAAAAAAATTAAGAAAATTGTATATTATTAATGATTAGGAAGACATTTATGCTTTCTCGGTCGTTGGCGTAAAAAAACCAGACTTTATGATGCTTTACAAAACCATTGACTTCAAGTAGCCTCAGAGGAGAGGCGGTGTTTTCTGAGGTAACTTTGTTATGTTCTGAGGTTGTTCTATTTCAGCTTTTAGTGATTTTGTTATTTTCTAGTTGGTTTTTAGTAGTTAGTGTTGTAAAATAGAAGTTATCAAATTTTGCATTTCTTTTTCAATGATTAAAAATTTAATCGATTCAATCGGTTTAACTGTAAAAATTTTGAATCGTCTAATTTATCGGTTCGGTTTTTAAATTTATAGTTTAATTAACTTCGATAACTCTTATTATTAAAAACTGATAAGTTTGTTAATTCATATGTCAGTTTTCAAAAAAACTAAAATAAATCAATTAATTTTTATTAAACAATTTCTTTTTAATTAAATTTAAATTCTTCTATGACTTTCAAATTTTTTAATTTTATTCAATATTTAACTGATTTTAAGACGGTCTAATATTGGTTGAATTTTTTAAACTTTAAACTTTTTATTTTACTAGTTTAATTTTTGGTTCGGTTATTAAAATATTGGGACAATGGCTTGTCGTGTCTTAGTTGACAAATATTTTGATTAATCTCTATTAATAAAATGAGATTGAATCATTAAATAATTTATTTAAATTAAATAATCTATAATTTATGATGTTTATTTGAAATTAAGATAATAAATTTCAAATAAAAAACATATTTTTACAAATTCATAACTTATGTTAATTATTTAGTTTCTTTTTGGGGGATGATAAAGTGTATCTTTCAATAAAAATGACACATATTGAATGAAGGTACACCTATCTTAGATTAGGTTGGCCATAGATTTCCAGTTAGGTTCTTAAATTCATCTTGTCACTTACCAGTTAAAGAAATCTACCTTAATCTACCTTGGCCCACAAGACCATATCCATTAAAATAATGAAATATGTTTTTCAAAAACATAAAGTTGGCCAATAAAAAATAAATAATAATGGCTTTGTTTGTTCCCCAATAATTGGAGAAGTAGGATTTTATTTATATATTTCACTTGACTGAAACTTAAATTTACTATATATATTTTAAAATGACAAATAAAGTTAGTGGAGTGAGGGGGATATGGGGCCAAAAGATCCTGTGTTAGAATCTCCCTATTTACACTCTCTTAATCGAGCATGTTGTACAGGGTTTGCCTAGTACGAAGTACCCGATTGACGTGATTTGTAGAGTATTGCGTCAATTTAAAGGTTTACCTAATGCGTATCCAAAAGATAACGACTCCTGATTTCTTCGTTTCTTAAAAAAAAAGTATTTGTTAATTTGTTATATCTTCTATTTAAAATTGTAATGCATGAAAATTTTAATAAAATACATTATTAAATATCAATTTTAAAATTATCTGAAAGAATCAATCTTGGCATAGAATAATTTCATATGTTTAAAAATATTAATATGAAAAATTAGTATTTAAACATCTTAAATTAACTTTTTTTTAACCTTTGTAAAGAGTTTTTAAAAAAATACGATTCAAAATCTTCTATAACATTATCTTATTATTCCAAATAAAATAAGGTCAACATTCTTATATTTTAGATAATTATACAAAGGCAAGTTTTGAAATAACTGATAAGCGGGATTCGAACTGGTTATGACGATGACGAAGATGTTATTTGTATTACCAATTTAAAATACCTCTTTGAGATTAAATATGATATAAATAAGTCTAAAGTAATTTCAATTTACATTGTCAGTATAAACCTTCTCTAATATTACGGGTTAGCTATCTCATACTCTGCATACTGAGTATTATTGTTATTGTGTTTTTTATTATTTGTACAGCTAATATTCCGCTGTATTTTAAATGAATAAATTAATAAAAAAGAAACATTTTGTTCTGCTCTTTTTGAGTTTTGACGAGTCTTATTACATGTGTTTGGATGTGGTTTATGTAATGGATGGCGTCACATGATATATTATATATGTGTATTTATATAGCCACTAGGGACTTTACCTTACAGGGGAGGTGAGATTAGCACAAGTTGCATAATATTATAAAATAAAAAGAGACCTATTATATAAATATTCTTATCTTAAGTGCGGTTCAGTTGACGATGGGAAGGTACGGAAGTTAGGGTTCCACGATGGAATCTGGTCATACGATGAATGTGTTAATATTAGTTGAATTATTTAACGACTTAATAATTTAGAATTGTATAACTTATTTAGTATATATTTTAAAATAATTATTATAAATTTTATTTTTATTGTATTAAAATTATCAAAAATAAAAAATATTAAGAATATAGATAAAAGTAATTGAAAATATAGTATCGAAAATATAATTTTTTAAAAGGATAAGACACTTTTTTTTATAAATCCGATAACCCCTCTGCCAAAGAAAGTAAGCTCATTAGCTTATTACCCTAGGTGGAAACAAGTTGATAAGATCTTCTTTTTCTTTTTGCCCCTATATTGTCACACGGGAGGAATATGGGGACGTAAAAAAGGAAAGAGGGGATATGATTTCTCTCACTTTAGGCACGGTAATTGGTGGGAGGCCCGCACAACGGGCTATTAGCTCAGTAGTAGAGCGCGCCTTGATAATTGCATCGTTGTGCCTGAATTGTGAGGGCTCTAAGCCACATGGATAGTTCAATGTACTCATCAGTGCGTGAACCTAAGATGTGGATCATCTAAGGCACATTAGCATGACATACTTATCTTGTTCGAAATGGAGTTTGAAATGAAACTTCTCTTCAAAATGATAGATGGGGCAATTTAGGTGAGACCCAATGTAAATCCAACTTTTTATTCACTATTAAGATCTGAGTAGTCAAGGGGATCACCATGGCTCCTCTCTTCTCGAAAGTTCATACATAACTTATCAACGTATGAATAGTTATCTCTCGAGCACAAGTTTAAGTTCGCCTCAATGGTTTAGTTTTACGAGCAACTAATTGCACCTTCTTTTCGACACTTTATATAAAAATATTAATTATATGAAAATATTAATATACAATCGTTAAAAAGAGTTAATGTGTATATAAAATTAATACTTTTAATAATTTATTTCATAAATTAAGAATATATCAGAAATTAAATAATCTATTCTAATTTTTTGTAATGATTTAAAAACTTAGGCTCTTATGTAAAATCTAAGTGTCTAAAGATTATTAAAGAACTCCCTTGAAACACTTGGACCTCCAACTAAGACCAAGAGGCACTTTATATATATATATTTGCCACGTATGCATTTGTGAACAAAGATACGTGCTTATGGAAACGTTTCTGCAGAATAATATGCGAGGAAAAGAAGATAGCTAGGCTTGCCCAACTCTCAGTAGTAACTAGGTATGTGTAAAGAGATCCACAATTATATTTTGGTTTCTCGTGCGATGTGAGCAATGTTACGAGTACTACCTCTATCGGATTTATTTATAGTACATTATTATAGTATAAGTACTAGTTAATACTAAATACTTTTAAGTAATTTTTAAATTATAAAATAGTTCTTATTTTTTAAAAACTATTAAAATGGTCCTTCAATATATTATACTATATAATTTATAACTTTACATCAACCAAGTTTTTAAAAATTATAACAATAGAAATTTGAAATAACAATAATCTATTTATTTCTATTAATATTACTTTTTGGCCCTGTTTAGTTAACGGGAAAGTAAAGTAAACTTAGAATTTGATTCTTCGAAAAATAAATCTATGAAAAGTAAAGATATTCATATGTTTTTATACTTATAAAAATTCTAATAGGAAAGTTGAATGGATTCTTATTATAGTGTTTGGTATGTAACAGTATTTTAAGGAATGTAATTTAATTTTAACTTATGTTTTAAATTATATCCCTACAAATCGAATAAAAATTGAAATCGTTAAATAATATTAATTTATCATACAAGTTATAATATTAAATGTCAAATTTTCCATTCCTGATATTCTAATCGTATAATACTATTATATCATAAATATAGTATTGAAAAATCCTAAAAAAACCTCAACTGAGTACAAAGATAAATATTAAAATTCAAATCAAATATCAAAATATTTTCTAACATTGAAAATAAAAATACAAATAGTGCATTATTATTAAATTTATTATTCTTATTAAATTTATTATTCTT
>JAOQMS010000179.1:3245443-3277892 GCA_027563885.1 Erythroxylum longipes
ATTTATATTTTCTTATTTTAAGTTAATATTTTATTATTTATAAATTTAAATTTATATGATTAATAATATATTTTTATCAAAAATTTTATTTACTAAATTTATTTATTTATATTTTCTTATTTTAATTTAATAATTTATAATTTTAAATTTATATGACTAATAATATATTTTTTAATTATTTATATAACAATTAATAATTTATTAAATAAATAGACTTTTTAGTCATTTTATTTCTTTTCGGCAATTGTAATCACACTTTTCAAACACCTATTTTCACGTTTTAACAGTTGCCAAAACAGCAATCTCAAACACATTAGTACTTATTGAGAATAAATACTTATCATTTCAGTAGGTTGACTTCAGCAGATTATGAATCGCTACCGTTTTTCCAAATCAAGCCTTAGATTAAAAAAAATTCTCTAAATCTAACCACCTAAATTGTTCAACATTACTCTATTCACCCCAAGCCGTAACACCACCATCCGCAGGCAAGCATGTAGATTCTAAACCCAACCCTAACATTTTGAATAGGAATACATACCATGCCTTCTTCTTACGATTATTCAACATTTTAAAATTTAATTTAATTGAATTAAAATTAAAATAATATTATCTTAGTTAACTAATTTAAATGTAACGTTGAATTACAATCCAATTCAAAACAAACCTAACTTTGCAAAGAATGTTTTTGGTGCTTGGAACATTAGAGTTCCTAGTCAGCCTTGGAAAAGTCATGCATGAGGAAAAAAAACCTACTTAAACACATAATCACCTAAGGCTCTCTGTTTGTAAAAGGTCTTGAGTTTGGGCCACTAAAAAAAAAGAGAGAGGGAAATTTTCTCTATTAATGATCTTCTAGTCCTTTGAGTATATTCTTTTGTCGAATTAATTACGGATGTTTCGCTTATAGCGGCAGTTTGAGAGTTGGAATTATTAGGAACTTAGGGCTGATAGGAACTTGATGCTAAGCAGGATCAGTGATCAATCAACAATAGCTGACCAATCAGTATGTGATGACTCCTTGTGCGTGAAAGTGTACACGCTACGTAGGAACTTGAGGAATGTTGGAATTTCAAATTTACCTTCTCTAAAGCTCTCGGAGTGAGGTCTTAGAAATTTAGGATTAATCCAATAAAACTAAAATACTAGCGTACATAAAAAATAAATTGCAGTGTAAATTTCAGAAATTAAGATTTTTTAAAAATAAAAAATAACAAAAAGAAGCTTCCCATTTTTCCGAAAACACGCTTAATACAGCAGATTTGATATTTAACTTTTCTTTTTCGTCTAATCCCTGCCCCTTCTCCCTACCCAGACACGAAAGCGAGGAAGTCCAAGATTGAATCCTACCTTCGTGATCGATTCTAGGGTTTCCCGAAAGATCAATATCTCATGCAATCGCTTTGTTAGCTAGGGTTTACGATAGAGATATACAGACACAGATATGTATAGCAACTTCAAAGAGCAAGCAATAGAGTACGTGAAACAAGCTGTGACGGAGGACAATGCTGGGAATTACGCCAAGGCGTTCCCTTTATACATGAACGCGCTCGAGTACTTCAAAACCCACTTGAAGTACGAGAAGAACCCCAAAATCCGAGAGGCAATTACCCAGAAATTCACGGAATACCTCCGCCGCGCCGAGGAGATCAGGGCAGTTCTTGACGAGGGTGGGCCCGGTCCAGGTTCCAACAACGGGGACGCGGCGGTCGCCACGCGACCCAAGACGAAGCCCAAGGATGGGGAGGACGGTGAAGATCCGGAGCAGGCGAAGTTGAGATCTGGATTGAATTCTGCGATTATAAGGGAAAAACCTAATGTCAAGTGGAATGATGTTGCCGGTTTGGAAAGCGCTAAACAGGCTCTTCAAGAGGCTGTTATTTTGCCTGTTAAATTCCCCCAGTTTTTTACAGGTGAAGTTTTTTTTAAAAAAATGGGTTTTGTTTGTTTTTATTAATAAAGAAGGATTTTGGTGTGTTGTTAACATTCTTACAAGATAACTACGAGTTTTGAGTGTAAGCATAGAGGTCTATTGCAAATTTTCAACGTCATTCGTGTACCCCATCTGTGAAATCTTGATATTTGATCGACTTACTTCCCTTAGGCAAGAGGCGACCGTGGAGGGCTTTTCTCTTATATGGGCCACCTGGAACTGGGAAGTCTTATTTGGCCAAGGCTGTGGCAACTGAAGCAGAATCTACGTTTTTCAGGTAACCCTTCTATGTAATAAAGTAAGTCCTTTTATTTGCTCGTTAGAAAATTAAGCTGTACTGTCTTAGTTCAATAAATCATTGCGACATATTTTAATCTGTTTGTGGTTCTGTCTGAAAAGAAGGAGATCATACCTTGGAGCTATTTATACTGGCATGTTTTTATTGTGTGCCCTTTCACACTTGTAACTCCCTTACCTTCCCTTTTCGCTATAGCGTGTCCTCTTCAGATCTTGTTTCGAAGTGGATGGGTGAGAGTGAGAAATTGGTGTCAAACCTTTTCGAAATGGCCCGTGAAAGTGCTCCTTCCATCATTTTCATTGATGAAATAGATTCCCTATGCGGTCAACGTGGAGAAGGCAATGAGAGTGAAGCTTCAAGACGTATCAAGACAGAGCTTCTTGTGCAGATGCAGGTATCTGTGTTCTCTAAATTGGCAGGGGGTGGAGCAGAGTGCCATTGCACATTACTTTTTCATAAGACAACGTTTTCTGCTTGTTTCCGCTTTCTTGTTATCGTTACGCTATTTATTTCACTTCCTCGTAGGCATGACTTTTTACTGTTTCACACAACATTGTAGCTTGTCAGACTGTAATTGAGTTGCATTGGAGGGGGGCTGAGATTGGACCATATTTTAATGACCTCTCTGACATTCCCTTGTCTAAAATGAATTGTTTTATTGTTGTTGCGAGACCTTCTCATATTGGTCGATCCAGTTTGAGGAAAGCTGGGGAACAGTTCATTAAGTTTGAACTTGGTTACACTTTTCAAAGTTCTGTTTTTCGAGAATTTTAGTTGATTGTATTTCAGAATAATACCCTGGGTGGCAGGTTTTTAAGAATGGTGCATAGATATTTTTTTTCCCCCTATCACATGCTTATGTTTTGTCCTTACTCTTTCGTTTGTAAATGTAGAAGGTAGGCCTTAGTTATGAAAATTGCATAATCAGTCCAAAACATTTGGTTTTTATTATCAAAACTGTATTTTCATGTTCAACTAAGTTCAGTTTATCATCTCATCTGTTTTTAAATTCTGAATGGAAGCTACTTATGAAACTTGCACAATCGATCCAAATATTATGTGTATAATTATGAAAATGCTACTTTTACACTCAATTCATATAATGTATGTATTCTTCAGCTCATCTTTCATTAACTTTGTAATGAACTAGGCTTAGTTCCAATACTGGTCAACTTGATTGGAATATTGTGGTTTGATGGCTATGACAATCTTTATAAATGTTGATATAATATCTTTATATGAAAAATATTATCTACCAGAGACCTTGGTTCTACCCCAGTTTAAGCCATAACTCTAATTTTCCTTTTTCCATGAGCGCCTTGGACTAGTGTTGGGATAATAAGGTTGTAGAGCACTCATTCTACAAATTTAGGCATGACTTGCAGGGACGGGTTAATAATATATATCCAGTAAAAATGTAATAGTTAGCAAACGATTTCAGTAAAGAAGACATTAAAAAACTTAGTGTGCAAAAATGAAAATCTTTACAGAAGACTGATGGTTTTATTTTTCGAATTTTTGGTGGGGTAAATTTCCCATACTAATATTAATGCTGATTCTTCCGTGATAACCTTGTTCAACTTTGACGTACTCTAGATAAATGCCTTCTGCATTCTGATCAGGAAAACGCCTTCATCAGAATTGATATGAAATGTTCATCATTCTGTGTTATCTGAAACTAACTCCACCTGTGCAAATTAGTGATATATGTATTTTCAGTCAGGGAGCATCAGAATGTAAGGTCTAGAAGCCTTCTTCAATCATTATGTGGTTCTCATTGATAAGGGTTTATTGAGTCTGAAGATTTTTATTTGTAATAGGTGGCTTTTTTGTCCCATGCTATGCTCCTGTGGCATGATGCTTTTCTATGCTCTAATTTTAGGATTATAGCAGTGTATATTTGGTGACAACGGTATCCATGGTTTTATACATGGTCACTTCCACTATCAAATGAAAGGGATCATGGTAAACGAATGTTTAGAACTGCTTCATATCATTTATATCTACGACAGTGAACTTATCATCAATTCTGCTTCTGAGAAATCTTTGTAAGCAGTTTATATTTTTGAGATGCGGCTAATGGAACAAGAGTCCTCATATTTGCTTTCGTTCTTTTGTTCCTGTTTTTCATCGTTAATATGGTTCTGGAGTTGAAGTTGCAAATTTTAAATGGAAATGTATTATCTTCTGTTTAGGGTGTAGGGCACAATGACCAGAAAGTTCTTGTTTTGGCAGCAACAAATACACCATATGCTCTAGACCAGGTGAGGGCGTTATGAGGATATTATTTCTATGATTTAAGATTGAAGCATTTGACTATTCCTAATCACTGGAGATTACAGGCTATTCGACGACGTTTTGACAAGCGTATATACATTCCCCTCCCTGACCTGAAGGCTAGGCAACATATGTTCAAAGTATTAGAGCTTTCCTTGAGTTTGTGCAAACATTTTTGAACACATTTATAATCATCATGTGCAACATGTCTTTCTTTTGTTATCTTGCTGAAGCCTGAAACTCGTGTACAGGTTCATCTAGGAGATACTCCAAACAACTTGACTGAAAATGATTTTGAGAACTTAGCTAGGAAGACCGAGGGATTTTCAGGTTCAGATATTTCAGTTTGTGTAAGCACGACACCTGCTGATACTTGTTATTGCTGTCCGGTTCTTATTTTATCCTTCTGTATTATAGGAGTATTGACACCATTTTTGCTTGCTGTTCTTGACAGGTCAAGGATGTCCTTTTTGAGCCAATCCGTAAAACTCAGGATGCCATGTTTTTTGTCAAGACATCCAATGGCATGTGGATGCCCTGTGGACCAAAGCAAGCAGGTGCTGTCCAAATAACAATGCAGGAGCTTGCAGGGCAGGGACTTGCAGCTCAGGTAATTTTCAATACCACACACAGAGTTATTGCTTTCTGAAAAAGACGGTGTATGCTTCTATATGGTTCTGTTGCTGCAGTCTCTAGAAAAAGTTGTTTTGATTCTGCAGGTCCTTCCACCCCCAATTACGAAAACTGATTTCGATAAGGTTCTAGCGAGACAGAGGCCAACTGTGAGCAAAGCTGATCTGGATGTTCATGAAAGATTCACCAAAGAGTTTGGAGAGGAAGGCTAATGGCTAGAATGACCCTCGTATTGACCCTCAATTGTGAGTGCAGCCACTATAATTTGTAATTTATTTATTGCTGCTGGATCCAGAACTGTTACTTCCGACTATTCTGTCAAATGGGAAACATAGCTTGACTTTCCCTTTGTATTGAGATCATAAAACTCAAGTTGGACACTTTGAAATTGCTTGTTTGAAATTGTGTAAAGAGGAATTCGGAATATATTGCTGCACGATGCCTAAAATTTGCTGCCTGTCCAGATTTTCAGCTGATAATATCGTTTTGCAGAGTCTTTTAAGTTTCAGGTCTATCTTGGAGCTAACATAAAGATATCAATTGGGAAAGAAGTTTTGTATATAGCAATTGGCCAATGTACCTTTTTCATTAACTCATTTTGATAGCTTTGATGTGTTTCATTGCTTAGAATCAGTTTATTGGACTTTGATTTAGTTCTATGCTTCATTTATTCTTTTTTAATACTTCAATTTGCTGTAACATAAAATGAAAATGATGCCACCATGTAGATTAAACCTTGACACACGGCAGAGACATTCTCTTTTGCACTATGTATCGGATTTACGCCAAAAGCACAGACTGGTTTTAGTTTACCTTCTCCTTGATTCTTCACCTGCTCTGTGAGCTCGGAATGTTTTTTTTATTAGGTCCCTGAAGCTGGTTGATAAATGTTTTTATTAGGTCCAAGTTCCCTGAATAAGTACGCATTGGGTAGGCTTCATACGTTTTCGAACCTAATGTATGAGTATGACGCATAAGTTGAGATTCCTAATTTTGCGGTGTTGAACTTTGAATCAAGCATGTCCACTTGGTGCGTTTGGGCTGTCATAGGCAGGTTCCTAAACTCCTATATTCCAATCTTACGATTCGAAAGAAGGAAGTGGAAATCAGCAAAATTATCCAGCTACTTCTTTTAACTTAAATATTTTTATTTTTGGTTAATCTGAATTTACAAAACTGAGTTGCAAACTTATAATTTCTTTTTGTTTTTTATGTAATCATCAAGGAAATGCTACAGGGTGACACCATTTTCATAATCACTAAACTGGTTTGTAAAGGGAAGTACTGATGGTTAGGTTAAGAAGTTTGATCCATCTTACAAGAAATCATTGGAATAATCGTCTCTCGCAGAAAAAAGGAAATTGGGTTGGAAAGAACCAACGATCATATGCTATATAAAAGTCAAAGGTTGAATGGTCAACGACTTGATATCATTTTGTTTTAAATTAAAAGATAAAGTTATTATGAACAAAATAAAAAATATTTATCTTTAGAGAATTAGAAAGATAAAATAAATAAATAATTCTTGTTTTTCTATACTTATTTTCCAATATTATTCCAATTCTTAAAATTGGGCCAGCCTTAAATAAATTAGATTTATTTTAAAATCAAAATTCTTATAGAAAAATATCAATTTAAATTAATTAATTAATTACAACATTGCCGCATGTATTAAATAAAAAACAAGGATAAGAAAACAAAAAGTTTAAACACACTTAATGGAGATATCATTGATCAAGCAAATGGAGCAATATGCCATTACATGAAAACTTTTGTACCAAAAGATAATTCCAATAGCATAATTTTATAAGCATCGTTTGTGTTATGTTATAACAAACGGGAGCCAGCCGGCCATTGAAACTCGCTTATGAACTTTTCCAAATTATTTTTTTACTATATATATATAAATATATGTGTGTCATACATCCATTTGGAAGCCGACTTCGGATTCTCAGGAAGTACTAACGTATTCCACTCTCAGACTATAAAAGGATGTCTTTCCAATTCTGAAAGCACATTCTTAGTTTGCTGTTATTGTGTAGAGCTGAGTTTTCTGTCATTGGTTCAGAAACGATGAAACTTGATATCGTTAGTACTTCTCTTCTCTTGTTCATTGCACTTGCATTAGTACATGCTGCTACTGCCTCCAAAAAGGTAAGAACTTGCTGGTGTCACTAATGGATATTCTTTTTTCTAACGTATTAAAACAAGTTTATCAATATAGATGCTTGAGTGATCAACTTTCATTCTTTTTGCCTTGTATGCAGCATTACGTAGTTTACATGGGCGAGCACTCGCACCCGAATTCCGACTCTGTGATCAATGCCAACCATGAAATAATTGCTTCTGTCACCCAAAGGCATGCATGCTCTGATTGATGAATTGACGTGATTTCACTGTGTGTTTATAGATATATCTTATATGCTTGTGTACAAACATAGTTCCTTACATGTTTCTGCTGAATTTTCAGTTTAGATGAAGCTAAGAATGTGGCTGTTCACCATTACACAAGAAGTTTCAGAGGTTTCTCTGCAATGCTCACAGAACAGCAAGCGCATCGACTTGCAGGTATCCTGTAAATGGAAGTGAGCATTCTCGTTAAAGCCTAAGAGAGAAATCATCCATCTTGGAAATATGCTTGCTCTCAATTATTTCATCGTGCTCTTTTTGCAGAAAGGGAATCTGTTGTTTCTGTATTCGAGAGTAGGATGAATAGGCTTCATACTACGCATTCATGGGACTTCCTTGGAATAAATTCCGTGGACAATGTTAACCTATTCAATGTCTCCTCATCAGTATCAAACATAATAATTGGTGTTGTCGATTCTGGTAAAGCTGCACTGTCTGATTCTACTTGATTTTTATGTTCCATTGGAGCCAGGGAACTGTTTAGTGCTTACCTTTGCATTGTCTGTTTTGCAGGAGTTTGGCCGGAGTCAAAGAGCTTCGATGATCATGGGTTAGGCCCTGTGCCTAATAAGTTCAAGGGAGAGTGTGTGACTGGACAAAACTTTACATCAAACAACTGTAACAGGTGATAGGAGTGTATGCATGTATTTTATGTCAATCTTGTGCTTTAAATCCTGGATAGTCATCAGTTCAACAATCTGAATCATTCCAAAAATCTCAGAAAAATAGTTGGAGCTCGGTTCTATTCCAAAGGATATGAAATAGAAAATGGACCCCTTGAATCTTTTGGAATTCCTTTCTTCCGATCACCTCGAGACTCCGATGGCCATGGGTCTCACACTGCTTCAACTATAGCTGGAGCTGTGGTCCCTAATGTTAGCTTATTTGGGATGGCCAATGGCACTGCAAGAGGTGGTGTACCAAATGCAAGGCTTGCCATCTACAAGGCTTGTTGGTTTGGTCAGTGTAGTGACGCTGATGTTTTCTCTGCCATGGATGATGCAATTAGTGATGGAGTTGATATTCTCTCTCTTTCTCTTGGGCCTGACCTTCCACAGCCCAGTTATTTTGTAGATGCAATCGCTGTCGGATCTTTCCATGCGTTCCGGCGAGGTGTTTTTGTGTCCTGTTCTGCAGGAAACTCATTTTTCCCCGGAACTGCAACCAATGTTGCACCTTGGATCACCACTGTTGCTGCTAGTACTGTGGACAGAGAGTTCAGCTCCAGCATATATCTTGGAAATTCACGAGTTCTGAAGGTAAAACATTGATCCTGAAAATGATCTCAGAATTTCCACTTCTTCTGTTCCGTATCCAAGAAAGTGTTCAATATTAGGGAGGAACATATTTCGATATTTAAAACTTGGGAAAATGGCATGTTTATGTTTCCAGGGTTTCTCTGTAAACCCCCTAACAATGGAAAGCTCGCATACTCTTGTAGCTGCAAGTGATGCAGCCGCACCAGGAGTATCAGCACAGAATGCAAGGTATGGTCTAAATGCCTTTTTTCTTCATTGATGAATCGTGCATTTTCTGGGAGCAGAAGATATGCTCTTGGAGTTCTTACTGTGTCATCATCTGCCAAATTCGATCTTCTTACATTGTTCCTAAAACAGTCGTGCATTGCCTTTGCTTGTCAGCTTTTGCACAAACAATACCCTGGATGAGACAAAGATTGAGGGAAAGATAGTTATTTGCGCCATTGAAGCTCCTCTTGCAAACAGGCGAGCAAAGGCATCAGTTGTGCAACGAGGAGGTGGCGCAGGAATGATACTGGTCGATCCAAATGTTATTGGTGTTGGCTTTCAGTTTGTAATCCCAGGTACCATAATAGGCCATGAAGAAGCAGATCAGCTTCAAGCTTATCTAAAGAGTGACAAGTGAGTTTCCTAGTTTCAATTGATTACAAAATACACCATTAAAGTGATACTTGATCTGCACAACTTACTGACTAAAATTTCCTTATGTAGAAACCCGACCGCCAGGATCGCACCTACAGTAACCGAACTGAACACTAAGCCTGTACCAAAAGTGGCTGTGTTTTCTTCCGGGGGACCGAATGTTGCGAGTCCTGATATTATAAAAGTAAGAATCGTGTTCTTGGTTCTTTAGACATTTACAAGAAACGAATTGGCTCTATGACTCTCGTCTGATAGATTCATATTTCAATATCCAATTGCAGCCAGATATTACAGGACCTGGTGTTAACATTTTGGCAGCTTGGTCTCCGCTAGCAACTGATGGTGCCGGTGGCCGATTCGTCGATTACAATATAGTCTCGGGAACCTCCATGTCTTGCCCACATGTTGCAGCAGTTGCGGCAATCATAAAATCTTACCAACCTTCCTGGAGTCCAGCAGCTCTTAAATCTGCAATGATGACTACAGCTACAGTTACAGATAACACTCTGAAGTCAATTACAAGAGACCCAAATGGCACCATATCTACCCCTTTTGACCATGGATCCGGGCACATAAACCCAAAGGCAGCTCTCAATCCTGGACTTGTTTACGACTATAATGTGGACGACCTTATCAAGTTTCTTTGCAGTATTGGTGCAAACCCAGAACAACTAAACAACCTGACAGGACAGCTAACTTACTGTCAGAGACCTGTAGTACAATCATATGATTTTAACTATCCTTCCATTGGCATATCTAACATGCAAGGAAGCGTGTCTGTTCATAGAACAGTGACGTATTATGGTGAAGGACCCTCAGTTTATGCTGCAAGTATAGATTATCCAGAGGGCGTTCTCGTTAAAGTTACACCTGCGACGCTCAAATTTGCAAGGACAGGGGAGAAAATGTCTTTCAGGATTGATTTTACACCTCAAAAGACAAGTAATGGTGGTTTTGTATTCGGGGCTTTGACATGGAGCAATGGTTTCCAAAGGGTCAGAAGTCCTATTGCTCTCAATGTTACATCTCCGTAGAAAGAAATACTTTACACATAGTCTGTCCAAATCGGTGTTTATTACTTAGATTTGGATGCTCAAGCTCAACTTCTCTTTGCAACAGAATATCATTTGCTACTTTGTTATATCTTATTTTCTTAATTAGGATCCCTTTATATTACAATTAGATATCTTTTACGTTTACACATTTATTCTAAAACATAGGTCAATTCTAATTCATCTTGGAGTTATGAAGTTGTAAAAATAACTATTAGTTGTTAGAATTTAAAACTTAAAATTTAATAGACGATAGAGAATAGAGAATAGAAAATTATATTTCTATAATTCTATAATTGCAAAGTTATATTCTCAAGTTCATAAAATTGTGATTTAATCTGTAAATTTTATTATCTAAAATACAGTTAATTTTTTAAATACATTAAATTTATAAGTATCTATTCGATCAAACTTGCTATTTAATTTTAAATTATTAACTTATTAAAAAATTTATTTAAATGTGTAATTTGTTAATTATTACATATATTTAGTAATTTATTTAATATATATTCAAAAGATAATAATTGTAACATATTTTTATAAAGAAAAAGTACTTAATTGCGACAGAACGCTTTTTTTGGCCATGTGACGAAGTGACTGGACATCGTTAAGTAAACTTCCCATTAGACCTATCATATTCATTGCATTTTTTAAAATCATTTCTTTGTTAAATTTTCAAATACTCATATTTTTACCTAAAAATTTAAGGTATTTATGTTCTACAGTATTTATGTTAATTTATGCCTTACAACCAATCGATTAGTTGTAGTTTAGTGATAAAATAATTTAAAAACATTCTTTATTTTGTATATATTTAAATATATATGATAAAATTTATTGGATAATTATACATCACAAATGAAATTATAAAGAGATTATAATTATAAGATTTATATTGCAGTTATATATTATTAGGGATGTGGGTACTGTATTGTACTGGACGGTACTAGTTGATACTTACTGTACCGACTAAAATATGGTGCAGTACCCACTCATTTCATACTGCCGGTCGTTATTAAAATACTGATGAAATATTAGGATTGAAATGTAAAGTTTTAAAAATATTGGACTAGATTGTAATTTTTTTCAAAAAACAAACCATCTAACCCACTCATTGTTAACTTGACGCTGCACCCAGCCCCCTCAACCCATCTACCTCCTACATCTCCTCTCGCCTCTCACTCTTTCCTTGCCTGTGGCCTCTTCACCTCCCTCATCTGTGGCCTACTCGCCTCCCTTGCTTACCTGGCTGCCTCACCTGCCTAGTGCCCCTGCCTTACCTGCCTACCTACCTCAAGGTTGCAAATTGCAATTACCAGTCGCCTTAAGCCATTCTAAATTTCTAATTTAGCCTTGAACAGTTGAAAATTTGAAATGTGTGCAATGCAGTGTTGTGTTGCTTAATGTTGAGTGATGAGCTAATTCATAATTGAGTAGTTTTTGTGTGTGAGTGACTTATAGATGTGAATTACTAAATTATGACTTGTGAATTTGGAAATTGCATTTTGGAAATTGAGGATAGCAAATTGATGAGTTTGTTTTATATGAATTTTGAAAATTAAGGATTTTATAATTTATATACAATTGCAATATTTGAAATTTGGAATTTTGTATGTGTCTTGTTAATTGTGTTGTTTGGATTCTGGAAATTGGGGATTCAATCATTCAATACAAAATTAAAGTTTGTGTTATTGTTTGAAATTCGAGAACTATTGAATTAAATGTTGGACTTTATTATAAATTAGGTTATATATTATAAATTGATTTTTTAATATACAAAATGGGTTAGTTAATTTAGGTTGAAATATGTGATTATACTAATTAAGTTAAATATGTGAGTTTATGTTTGAATAATATAATCATACAAAATGAGTTATATTTATGACTTTATGGTTGAATTATGTGATTAAACAAATAAATTTATAAATATGTCTTATGAGTTTATGTTTAAATTATGTAATCACACAAAATGAGTTATAGTTGTGAGTTATGGTTCAATTACGTAGTCATACAAAATAGTTATAATAGTAACTTTATGGTAGAATTATGTAATTACATAAAATGAGTTATAATTGTGAGTTATGACTTTAGATAGAAGGTGCTTAATCATTAAACTTTCTTAAGGAATCATTTATATAAGTTTATGAAGGTCACTTGTATGCATATATCATATAATTGTTGAGAAATTATTGCTATTATTATACACAACTTGATTTTGATACGAAGTTATTAAGTTAATTTTAATATGTGTCTTCATTAATTTTTATAGATAAATAGAGAGAAGTTTAAGAACACCTGATAATTTAGTTGCTTTAGGTATAAATAGATTCAATGATTTAGCTTGAGCTCATATTAGATTGATTCCCAGAATGAAAAATCATACTATTTTTGTATTGTAACAAGAATTTGAAAGATAAGGGAATTACCAGATTAAAGAAACATTTAGCTAGGATCAAAAGTGATGTGGAGCCATGTAAAAAAGTGAGTCATGATGTCAAATGAAAAATAAAGACTTTGTTTGAAGAACGTTGGCATGAGAAAGATAGAAAGCAAAGATTGAACTACAAAATTGGTAGTGAAAGTTCTTTTGTTGATGTTCAGGATAATAGTGAAGATATCGAAGGTAGTAGTATTCCTACCCAACAAGAAGGAAATATTGCACCTAATGTTAGGAAAAGAAGAAGACATATGTCTAGTTTTTTTATATACCATGAACAACTCCTAGTGCTCAACCTTTAATCTGTAGTGCCTTACAATCTAGAGACGTAACTCATAATATGGACATGGCAATAGCTGTAATGTGGTATGATTCAGATATATCATTCAACGTTGCCCAATCTTATTATTATCAGTCTATGGTAGATGCTATTATCTCTTACGATCCAGGATACAAAGCTCTTTCAATTGATGACTACAAAAGTAAACTTCTGCGCAGCTCTGTTTTTAAAATCAAAAGTTATTTGGATAAAAGAAGAATGACTTGTGCAACTTATGGGTGTTCAATCATGTGTGATGGTTGGACAAATAGAAGAAACGAGCAAATTATTAATTTTTTGGTTTATTCTACAAAGGGGACAATGTTTTTGAAGTTTATTTATGCATCTGGCCTTGATAGGAATGCTAATACTCTATTTGAAATATTTGATGAAGTTATGAATAAGTTGGGCCAGAAAATATTGTTAGTTCATTATTGACAATGATTTTGCTGATAAAACAGTTGGAAGAAGATTGCAAAGCAAATATAATTCTTTTTAATGGACTCCTTATACTGCATATTACATTGACCTGATGTTAGAAAATATAGAAGATGCTAGGTATTTTTCTATTATTGATGAGGCTATGTAGAAAACAAAAAAGGTGATTAAGTTCATCTATAATCATGCGTGAGTCTTGAATTTAATGAGAAAGGATTTCACCAATGGTAGGAATTTGTGTTGTCCTGCTATTACAAGATTTACAACTAAGTTCTTATCACTTCAGTGTTTTATTATGATGAAGAAAAAGTTGAGACAAATGTTTACAAATAATAAGATGGTTACATCTCAACATGCTATGTCTAATGTTGGATTAGAGTTTTCTAGAATTATACTTGAAGATAATAAATTTTGGTCCCAATGTCAATTTGTTATTCAAGTTTATGAGCCTTTAGTGAGGGTACTTCGGCTAGCTGATATTAATGAGAAGGCAACAATGAGTTATTTTTATGATTCTATGAAAAAGATGAATGAAGCAATCAAGGCCAATATAAAAATAACCCTTCTTTGTACACCCCTTCTCTTGCAGTTGGTAATGTGAGATAGGAAAAATAACTTTACCCTTCGTTGTTTGCAGCTGGGACATTTTTGAATCTTAGTGTCTACTTAATACTAAGTTTTATAAAGAAAGCTGAAGGTAATAGGAGAATGCTATTATCTATTACAACAATTGTTGCTCATGAGATGATGCAAGATCTCTTAAGCTCACAAATAGAGATTTATAAGGATGCTTCTGGTGATTTTAAGATACTAATTGCTATTCGTCAAAGAGTCAAATTTAATCCAGGTATATATTTTTTCACTTTTGTTATTTAATGAAAATTAATAATCACTTTATTTTGCTTATAATGCTACTTTTATAGTTTTACGACTTATAGTTGCTTGGTTCAAAAGTGATGTTCCAAAATTACAATAATTTGCAATTTGAATTCTAAGTCAATGTATGAGTGCAACAACGTGTGAAAGGAATTATAGTACATTCGAATTCATCCATTCTAAGAAAAGGAATAGATTGGAGGACAAAAGATTGAACGACTTGGTTTTTTTTATACATTTTTAAAGCTTCCAAAAAGGTATGTTGTTGTCATTATTAGGTTGGATATAATTTCTTAATAATTTAATTTTATTGTTACTCTTAATAGAACTAGTAGTTCTGTAGATTCAATTTGCCTTGATCGTAGCGATCTTTTGGTGGATTGGGTGTTTGAGAAATTTGGTATGATAGATAGGAATAACTTGGATGATAATCTCAGATAGGAAAGTATTGACATTTCATTTGGTGCAATGAATTTGAATGATGGTGATGATGAAGCTCTTCCCAATGATAAGAATTTTGTACTAAATAAGAAATGAAGTCAATACGATTTGAGCAGGTATTTGATTGAATAAAATTTCAGGTTTTTATTTCTCCTCTTTTTTTAATTTCATTTATATTTGACGTATATGATAAATTCTATTTATGCATTATGCATTATGCAATATGAATATAATTGTAAATGTTTTTGTTTAGGTTTCACTTCTAATTGATTATTTTCTCAACACGAATTCTTATTGTAAATTGTAATTATTATAGGGTCATTAATATTTATTATTCTTTTGATTTGATGTAATTATTATTTATTATATGATAAAATTAAAACATTTTAAAGACTTTGCATTATCCTTAATTTTATATTTGTATGATGATTAAATGATCTTTTTTATATTAATTTTGGTTATTATTTATATGTGAAATATATTAAAAGTAATATTAATAAAAATAAATAGATTATCATTATTTTAAATTTCTATTATTATGATTTTTGGAGATATAGTTGATGTAAAATTATAAATTATACAATATAATATATCGAGGAACTATTTGGAAATTTAAAAATATTCAGCTTATATATTAAAAAATTACCAAAAAAGATACTCGAGTTGACAGCTACCGATACAGTATCGTATCATAATCAAATCTGGTATCTATATCAGTACGATATTCATAACATTGTGTAGTATCCTTAAATTATTTCTAGACATTGTTCTATTAAGATTGAACATTAATAGAATGTAAAAAAACTACCACATGTTATATTTTTCCTTATAAAGAAAGTAGTCAATTTCATGGACTAAAGTATGAGGATACTTAAACAACTGTGTGGGTGCTTGTTAGAGAACAAGTTCATTAAACTGACCCCATATGAGAAATTCATTTGAAATATTATTTGTATGCCTATGAAAATTCTCATAATGATGATTGTATAAATGATAATTTAACTTAAGATCTCCAAAGTTATTTTTTATAGGGATTTTTATATTTTGATATTACTTATGACTGAGGATGACAATGAGTTGGGCCAAGCTCAGGCTCACTCAAGCCCGGGCCCTGTTCGATCAGTACTGCTAGGGCCTGGGCATAACTTAAGGCCTGACTGAGCCCGAGGTAGCGAGTTCAAGCCCGATTTAAGGAAAAGGGCCGAGTCTGAGCCCAATTCAACTTGGCCCGAACTTTTTAAAATTAAAAATGAAAAATGATGTCATTTTTAACAAAACGACGTTATTTTGTTCATAAGTATTGAGCTTCGTGTAGAGCATGGGCAATATGAGCCTGAGGCTTAACTTTTTCAAAAAATCTAGCCCAAGGCTCGGCTCAAGGCCCTAGAATTTTCAAAACAATCAGGTTCGAGGCCCAGTCAACCCGAGTCTGGCATCTTAGCTTTCGGCTAGGTCGGGTGGGGCCGGGGTAGGTTTGGTCATGCTCAAATCTAATTGTCATACTAACTTATGACCTATTCTAATCATGGGTAGTTTAGTTGGTAGTCAGTGGATGTAGCTGGAACTATATAGAGGTAGTTGAGTAATCAAGATAGTATTCATCACCCTAAGTAATTAGAGAGAATGTTCTTTTGTCCTTAATTAGTATTAATTCAGAAAATTCCTGGCTAAGGTGGAATGATATTTGGTAAATAGTTTACAAATATCATGAATTAGATCAATAGCTAATGATGGAAATCTAATATGATTGTACTCAAAATAGAGTATATATTAATTTCATATTTTATATCTAATCGGAATATTGTATAATGAAAATATTGAATTATATAAAAAAATCATGCACAGAAAGGTTAGTCAAAACCTGTTAGACATTCCTAAATATTTGGATTATCATGATGTGCTGCTAGACATCAATCTTGATCTATAAATTGTTTAATTAGAGAATTTAAAATAAATTAAAGGATTTAATTTATCTAATCCTAAATGTGATTTAGGGTTATAATTTGTATCTAATGCCAACATATTTGGAATCTAATGGGTCATACATAAATAATAGGTTGAAGAAAGTGAAGATATTTTAATCAAGTTGGACTTAAGTAAAGTTTGAGAAACTTTATGATTAAATATGAAATATTTAATAAATAAGGATCAATATGAGATATTAGATCTTATTTGAGCACAATTGATTTAATTAGAATTATTTTAATTAAAGTTTAATTGAAATTAGAATTTAATTTTAATTAAACTACAAAAATGTCCAAGACCTATTATAAATAGGCTTAAACTCTAATGGAGCTAGCACTCATTCCTTAACTCTCTCTACAATAGTTGCAGAGTTATCTCAACTTGTTTTGTAGATATCGTTAAGGGCCAAACACTTGTGCGGCTACGGCTTTAAAGATAAGCTAATTTTGAAAACAATTCGAAGGATACTACAAGAAAAAGATCAAGCTTCAGAATAATTACGAATTAAGATTTATGCTTTATTATGATTAATCATTTTATAAAATTTTAGTAATGTTAGCTTTTTGAAAATCAAATAAGAAAAAGTTTCATAATTATTCCACTACGGACAAGATTAGATCCCAGCCCGATATTTCATCAATAGTATTAGTGCCAAATTTAATTTTATAATGTTATTAAATTAGTTGATTGTTATTTAATCTTGAATTTTGGAATTGAATTTGCAAACTCTAAGCCCAAAATTACAATATGATTGTAATTTAAGAATCCTAATAATTCCTAGTTCTGAAATTTGAAAATTTTCATATTTGAAAACAACATGAAACCCATATTTTAGAAATCCATATTAAGAATTTTAGAAATTGTAATAAGTTTTCAAGCTTTAGAAACCCAAATCCAGCTATTGGTTTATGAAACTCAATTGAGTAAAATTTGAAAAGTGATATTAAATCATTGGAGAACTTCGACTAGAATGGTTGGTTTTTGAGAGCCAGTGCATGTGATGCTTTAAGGTTGTGGGACTTGAGATTAGAAGTTAGCAATAAGATATGAGGAGAATAAGATGGTTGGATTCTTTATGTTGTGTGATTGTTGGAGAATAAGGTGCTTTCTAGCGGTGGTGAGGCAGTTGGCAGCATAAGATATGCTCGTGAAGCTGCTGGCGACGACTTGGAGGAGTAGTTGTCGGCAACTGGATGCTGGTGGCTGGTCTTTAGTGGCGCGGAGGACTACAGACACATCAGGGGGCTGGTAGCTGCCATTCAAAAAAAGGTATTCATTTTTATTATTGCAGGAACTAAGCCACCAAGCCAGAAAGATGGAGATGCTAGCTGTTTTTGGGATAGGACAAGCAATGGATACTTTTCTGTCAAATCAGCCTATGATTTGATAATGGGCGACATCTGGGATTCACAAGACAACAAGTGAAATGTAATTTGGAAGCACGAGGGGGCTCAACGGGTTCATGTGTTCCTCTGGTTAGCGTTACGGGGAGCTCTCCTTACCAATAAAGAACATGTTAGACGACACATAACAGATAATTAAGCTTGTAGTCTGTGTGGCAGCGAGAAAGAGGATGTTGATCATATACTCAGATGATGCAAGCTGGCACGGGATGTTTGGAAGATCTTTGTCCCATCACGTCAAATGGCTCAGTTCATGAATAATAATTTTGCTGATTGGATGATTCAGAATCTTAGAGGACGTTTGATCACCCCTTTTCCTAGTGGAGAGTGGGCCTCGATGTCTGGACTTACCTGCTGGAAACTATGGGAAGCACGCAACAAACATATCTTTTGCAATGAGCACATTCAAGCGTCTCAACTTATAGAGGAAGTCAAAATGCTTTTGGATTTTAGTGTGAAGGCAAGGTACACTTTGCAATGCATTCAAAGCACTAGTGGCAGAAAAGAAGCATGCAACGTTAAGTGGAGGAAACCCCTGAGCTCCTAGGTCTCTTTAAATTGTGATGGTGCTATTAAAGGGGCATCCGGGCAAGCAGGAGCAGGGTCTCTTCTTCATAGTTCTGATGGACTCTGGATTAAAGGGGGTTGTCGAAACATTGGATGTTGTACATCTCTCCATACAGAGCTTTGGGCTATAAGGGATGGATTAAATATGGCATAAGACTGCGGATTTCGCCGTGTCAAACTAGACGTCAATTGTCTTTTGGCAGTCAATCTTTTAACCCAAGATGATTATCAACCCAATGCTAATACCAGACTTCTTAGATAGATCCATATGCTCCTCAGCAGAGATTGGCAAGTGGATTTGGCTCATATATATGGTGAGGGAAATAAGTGTGCAGATTTTTTGGTGACCTATGCACTAATGATGGAAAGAGGTTTTCATAATTTGGAGGTCCCACTTAAGGAGTTAATAAGATTTTACGTGATGACGTCATGGGTGTTAGGCAAATGAGACTGTGTAGGGGCTCTCTTTAGTGTACTTTTCTTTCCACTTTTTAACGAAAAAAAGGTATTCTTGTTTAATTTAATACCCTCATTTGGAACTTTTTATTAAAACAATTTTGTTAAGACGTTTTGATATAATATATATAATCTTTATTAAAATTTTTGACAAAAATAATTTTAAAAATAATCTCAAACTTTATTCAATTTTATCATATTAACATAAACCTTAAAAAGTGATACTAAAATATTCCAATAGAAAACTTTTAGTAAAAATAATAAGATGTTAAGTATTTTATTAATTTGAATGACGTAGCGAACTATCAAATTAATATTTTTACCATGTGGGGAGTTATATATTGTATTTGTGTTATATTATTTAATAAATTAAAAATATCAAAACCCTAATACATGATACAAATATAATATGTGACATTTACGTGACAAAAGTACTAATCTAATTTGGCTAGGTATATTATCAAAATTTGGGTTATTTTTGCTAAAAATTGAAAATTGAAACATTTTAACGTTTTGTTTTTAAATTCGAACTGAAATTACACAATTTAGTAAAATTTAGGATTTTTTTTACAATTAACCCTAAAAACAATTAACAACTACAAAGATAACTATAAATATCTTTTTTTATACTAACTTATAAGATTTTTTTAAAACAAAGAAAATCACAAAAATAGTTAAAGGCAAGGGTAAGCAGATTATGAAACATCTTCAAATCTCGCATTTTAGTGAGAATTTCATGGAGATGTTCGTCTTGAAAATTGAAAGATGTGTACCTCGGACACAAACTAAAATGCAAACTTAAAAGTTAAAATGGGCATCTTCTAAGACCCAGTTAGTTCCACATAATAGCGTAGGCCGTTTTGCAACCATCTGTTTGGGTTTTGCCCACAGACTCAGGTTGGCTCTTTAAAGCATGGTTCAGCACTTTTGGGCTTTTGCTTTTAGTGGTATTTATTACTTCCTCGGTGTTTAATACTTGGATTTGAACGCTCAACTTCTCTAATGTAACAAAAAATAATTAAATACTTTTTTTGGAGTACAAGAGAAATTCTTTTTAGGAGGCTAAGCGGCCTATAATGAGGGGTTAGCGAACAACACCTCCAACAGGAGGATCCAACAAGCAACATTCCCAGCTGATAAAACCCCTGATCCCAGGCTTTTACGAAGACTGTAGCAACGCGGCAGAGAATTGAACCTGGAACCTAGGACACATCAAGCCCCACTTTCAACCATCCGACCACAACCCTCAAGGGCTCATCAAATACTTTGCTATATCTTATTTTCTTAGGACCTACGTTTCACGTATTTATTCTAAAACATAGGTTCCAATTCAACTAATTGGGAGTCATTAAATTGTAAAAGATAATTGTTAGTCATTAAGATTTAAAACTTAAAATTTAATATATATAAACTTTTATAACTACAAAGTTAAGATCCCAAATTCTTAAGGGAGTTGTTCAATTAGTGGTGTTTATTAATTTCCCAATTACCTCTCAATCTATCAAGATTGTGATTTTCCATTTTGATGACATGAAAATAACAAAAAAAGATATTGAATTTGTAAAGATAATTTAAATTAAATATATTATTTCATTTTTAATTATTAATTCGTTGAATAACTTATTGAAAATACGTAATTTTTAAATTATTTTAAGCATCAAATAATTTATTCAATATTTATTCAAATAAGAATGACTACAAGTACACTTGTACAAGAAAAAGAGTTTCAATTCTCAATATTTAACATCAAATTAACGTAATCCCTCCATCTATTACTCAATTCGCAACTCAAGAAACTAGAGCCTAAAGATTTAGTTAAACGTATATATTTTGGCCGTTTGCTAATGTGAGAATAGCTTGCGGTGTTTGAAAGTTGGATACCAATTCATCGATTCAACATGGTTCTAATAATTTAAGGAAAGCCGAAATGCAATGCTTGCTTTTTACCGAACGATTAGTTGTCACCTGCACACGAAGAAGCTAACTCGAAGGTCGTCCTTTCTTCAAAATCGGGATTTGAGTGTTTCTTGTTACTTCCGACACTGGATTACAAATCTGACAATGCAAGTAGAGGTCCTACACACGACTCTGGACTTTTCTTTCAGGTCCCATAATACACACTTACGTGTGCAAATTAAAAGAGACTAACTTGTGTTTGATTATATAACATCGTAAAAGGTGAATATAACCGGTAAACTACTTACCATTGTGATCTATACAAAATTATTGATTCCGTCATTGATACACTTTCGGAGAGAAGGTAAGGTTAAAGGATTATTATTACTATTATAGTTCTTGTTGGTCACCACCTCTCCAAAAAGTGAAGGGGACTGTTCTCCTAATGCAAATACGGTATTACTAAAAGGGAATGATTCAAAGTCACTGTATATATATATAGAGAGAGAGAAGCGATGCATTACACCTCAAGTAGAAGAGAATGGAGCCGAAGACCCAAGCTTTTCGTGTTTAAACCAGATCAACCTCGTCATTCATATACGCGCTTGATTCAGCCAATTGTAACAAAATGCCTAGTTCAGCCATGTGAAGAAGTGGCTCGAACATCTTTCAGCAAACTTCCCATAATACCTTTCATACTCATTGCATGTGTTTTCTTAACCATTTCTTTGTTAAATTTTCAAATACTCATACCTTTACCTAAAATTTTAAGTTATTAAATTATGAGATTATTATTATATATAAGTTATTATTGAATCTTATTTTTAATTGTAAATTAAAAAACCACATTTGAAATGTGAAAAATTTACAAATTAGATATATGCAAAAAAATTATTATTAAAGCTAAGTTTGATTCTATTTGGAAATTCTATATTAATATGTGATTGAGATGAAGGGGTTGTTTGGTAGATAACTTTTTAGCTATATTTCAGCTGATTAAAGAGGATTAGCTGTCTGACTATGTCAAACAGTCAATACACTTGTTTGGTTATGAGCTGGTTGGGTTGGCTGATTCAACCCAACCAGCCATTTTTTAAAAAGCTACTTGGGAGGAGCTTTTCAACCAACCAGCTAATAATAATTTTACTGAAAGACAATTATGCCCTCAAACTTATTTCTAACCTATCTAAAATGTATGAGATTAACTGCAACTCTTATTTATAAATTCATCAAAACGTTTATATGGTAATTTATCAAGTAAGTTTGCAGACAACATATGGTATAAAACTAGAGATGGGATTTGTATTTTATTATTGTTGTTGTTGTTGTTGTTATTATTATTATTATTATTAGTATTATTATTATTATATGTTATATATTTTTTATTAGAGTTGTAAACTTAATTTTTGTAGAATTAAATATCTAAAATTTAAATTACTATAAAAATATTCAACGAAATACTAAATTCATACCCTTATAAATTTTTTTAAAATCATGTACTCATAAGTCATTTTATACATAAACAGCTAATACTAAACGGCTAATTTTACCAAACATCAAATGGCAAACAGCTAATGCAATCCGCTGGTCAAATCAACTGATAGAATCAGCTATCAGCTATCAGTTAATAGAATCAGCTAACAGCTAATGCAATCAGCTGATTGCCAAACAGGGCCGAAGATGAATTATGTATATATAAAAAATTCAAATATTAAATTTTAAAACTATTCTTAAGGATAAATTATTTTTAATGAAGCAGTGTAACACATTTACAATTGGCTCGTGTGAAAGACCGACTAGGTAGTTAGGGTAGGCTAGTTAGCACTGGATAAGATTTGGGCAGATGACGTTTTAACCTGCGCATATATAAGAACGTGGAAGTTTGCATGCCTTTCCTTTCAAAATGGCTGGAGAGGCTTTTAACATGTGAACTCAATTCCTTCGCTAACTAGGGTTGAGAAGATAATAAAAAGATATGCAACATTTCAATATAACTTATAGCGTGTTTTCAATTCTTGCCTTGTTAATTACAATTAATGCGTAGTCATTGCTTATTACAAAATGATTTGATAGATCATATGCTTAGTATGTATGCAATCAGATGCAATCTGTATATATCCTGTTCGGATTTCGTATGGAGAGTACAAATCAAAACCTATCTTTTTCTGATACAATAGCTACGACAAGTTCAGCTAAAAAGAGGAGCCCATGTTGCTTGTGAAGTATATAACTTCCACCGTCTTTTATGATTGATCTCTATACCTAAATTTTCATAGGACTTAAAGAGGACACGGTAAAATGGAAACACTAGTATTGTATTTGTCAAGTTTTCCTAGTAAGCGACAAAGAAAACACTGGCCTTGTTGAGTCTCATTCACTTCACCCTCCTCGTAACATAGTTTGATAGTTTGATGTTCATGTAAGCAACTTAATACAAGCATAGGTGAAATGGTTTTGTAGTTTCTTGTATTACAATTACCACATTAAGAGATAAACAATATGTATGCTTCCAATGTTTCAATTTAATTGAATACTTAAACATGATTGATTAATGATTTAACTTGGAATTTTTTACATATCAACATCCCTCGTGAGAAACCTTGATGAATATTACTTTTCATATTTAATTAAATATGTATTGAGATATGTATATTTCTCAAAAAATCGTAAAAAAAATAATTTTAATCAATTAAAATATGGAAATTGATCTGCTGTAACTAACGCACATAAACTTTGTTATCTATTCTGCTACAGCATCAGAAAGCGTGTTGTCTTTCCTATTACCATTTATTTTGGAACGTCAAGTAATATTTTCACATCATTCACAGGATATCCATACCATAACACAAAATCACTACTATATCGTCATTAATTATATGAAATCAAACGGTAAATAACTTATTCCCAAATCCCGAGCCACTCCATGGGCCACCACTCCGAGATCCTTGTTGGTCACGGCTGGCACTCCCAGGCCACCACTCCAAGACCGGCTCTAATACTAATTGATAAGGACTTTAAGAGAACCAACCACAAAAGCTAGCTTACAAAGATGGAGAGCCCAAAGTCTTTATAAATCCCACACCAATTTTGTGTTTAATCGATGTGGGATCCAAGTTCCATACCTTACAATTAGATCAAACCGTAACATTCGTCCCCCTATAAGAACCAACGTCCTCGTTGGTCACGGCCATGTTAGTCATGGCTGACACTTTCAGGTCACCACTTCAAGATTCTTGTTGATCACGGCCACGTTGGTCACGGCTGGCACTCCCAAGCCACCACTTCGTGGGTCACCATTCCAAGACCGGCTCTGATATCAATTGATAAGGACTTTAGGAAAACCAACCCCAAAAGTTAGCTTATAAGAATGGAGAGCCCAAAATTTTTATAAATTTTACACCAACTTTGTATTTAATCGATATAAAATCTACGTACCATACCTTACAATTAGATCAACCTGTAACATATCCATACCATTACACAAAATCACTACTATATCGTCATTAATTATATGAAATCAAACGGTAAATAACTTATTCCCGAATCCCGAGTAACTAACAATCGTTGTCGAGCTAAGCAGCCCCTACGACCCTCCGTGCATGCTCTCCAAAAATCCTGTCTAGCCTGAAAAAGATTCAGTATATAGAGCACTAAGTATAGGAACGAGCACGACTTAGATGTTAGGTTTTGACAAAATTATACACTTTTTTCAAGTTTTTTGTCTCACTCGTCCCAGAGATTGAATGAAAGTCTCTAAAATGCATCCATCTAAAATTTTGAGAACTCAAAGCTTGTCCATGACTCCAAATCATATTCATATTATATATTTTTCAAACTAAATTATTAAACTCAACATGAGCTTATTCTATTAAGTAACTTTACTAAAGTAATATGATTTACCTATTTTAAACAGGGATTAAACAATTATTTGAATTGAATTTTTATTAAAATTAATAATATTATAGCAGAAATGGCCTACCAATTAAAAATTTTCATAGTAAGTTAGAAACTTATATTGACAAAGTATCAACTATAGCGATAGTTTGTTGTAAATAATGTATCACAACCTCTCGGTTGTATTGCATTTATTCCTCTTATCCTCCTATTTTAACATGACAAGTGAAGTTCTAGTACATGTTCTAAATTAAGAATAAATACTTTTAAATGAACATAGTCATGTTGTGGGTTAAGTCCTATTTTATAGATACTAGCTTAACAAAAACTATTAAATCTAGACTCAGAGAGTTATAAATGTCTTCGTAAATCAAAAGAACGAAGTTGTGAACTATATATAGTACCCAGTATAAAATCTTATACTATTGAGATTCAAAAATAAGTTTGAGAGAAAGAAGTTGTATGTAACAGAAACACATAATAAAAAAAGAGTTTTATAGTTCAAATAACTTTCATACTCAATTTTAGAGATTGTTATCATAAGTTTTTTAAGAGAGTTTTAAAAGAGCTATATTTGATATAGTTCTCTAGTAAGAGAGCCCGAAATTTTTATCATTTGTATCATATTATTTGATTTAATATATTTTAATATCAGTTTGTTCCATAATTTTTACCTCTATATAGAATATTTTTCATGTTAAAATTTTGGGTTCGTTATTTTTATTGCGTGAATAATTTGTTATTAGTTAAGTGATTTAAAAAATCTTGTTTTATTAGTTAGAGTCCTAATAAATAATATCATAGACCAACAAGTTAATCAGGTTTTCAACTGGTACAAACAAAATCCCACCACTGTTCACTCATATTTTCAGATTGAATCTATATTTAACTTTCAATCGGAATTTACGAACATTTAACACTAAAATCCAAACAAAATTTCGGTCTCAACCTACTGACATGGGCGGCAAGTTAGGTAAGTCTTGCTCATGCCAGCCTAAATTTTAGAGCAGGTAGAAGTTGAAGAAGGGATGCTTGAGGAGTTACGTACGTACAGTTTTTTCAATCTAAAGTCGGCAACTAAGGCCGCCAACGTGGCCGTAACGTGCATGCAGTAAGTCCCTCCACCTTTTGACAAAATTGTATTATTTGGTCAGCGTGAAAGACGAGCAAATCATTCTGTAATCACCTTCAGATCCTCTAGCATGTGCTTTAACCTTTTTAAGGGAAAGCTGAATTTAAACGAAAGATGAAGCATTGCATTTGCCTAGAAGTTCTTGACCTCACTCAAAACATGTGAAGGATGAAGCATTGCGTTGCCTAAACTTTTCATAAAAATATATCCATTCAAATGCTTGTTAAAAAGTGTTTGTAATTAATGGTGTAGGGATTTTGGTTTATTATTAAAAATTTTAGGTCCTTATTTTTTAACAGGTAATTTCAAATTTCGAGATTTGTTCAATATTTTTAATAAATTGATTGCTAATAATAAGATGAATTATTTATTTGTTATTTTGTGTCATAAAAAATACCCATCCTCTTAAAAAAATATACATTAGATAAATATGTCAAGGGAATACCCTACCTTAATTAATTTATAAGAGCGAACAAATTAAAAAAATTACATGAACAAAAATTGATAGGTATCTGTGATTAATTATTAATATTATTATAAATATATTATTTTTATAACAATAAAAATTTTGCTTACTTGTTGGTGATCAAGTAAGGGTCATAGGACCGTCAAAGAAAAAAAGAGCCACAGCCTGAAGAGGCGCACAAGGGAGTCATGGGGGACCATGCATACCTTACATAAACATTAATTGAGAAGAAGCAAAGAGTCTAAGAGAACAGAGCGAGTCCTGCGTTACACATGGTTTGATCAGAGTAAATGAAGCATTGAAAACAGTTCTGAGTTCGCTGAACATTGTATCTGTAATCACCGAACTCATGTTACTCGCTACTTCTCCCATCAAATCATAAAATTCTCATACGGCACTTCGATATGGCCTCCAATGCTTGCCAAAACAGCTCGTTTAACCAAATGTCTGCTTTCTGGATGTTAATTTAATGCGTTCAATTCTAACAATGGTCTGTGCCTTGATTCATTCCTGCTCCATTTTGTATGCCATACATTGCTGCGATAACTGTATGGAAGCGATTATGTACTTGCCATGTGATGATGATGGACATCGCCCTGGAGGGTTGTGGCCGGTTGAGAGTGGGGCTTGTTGCGCTAAATCTCAGGGTTGATTTCATGTTATATTGTTTCAATTCTTGTAGAGTTTGGGGTAGCTAGAGGTTTATTAGTTGGAGATGTTTTTCGTTGAACCCTTCTATTAGAGGTGTTGTTCGCTAAGCTTCTCATTACACGAGAAGTGTTACCCACTGAATCTTCAAAAAGGAGTCTCCCTCGTACTAAAAAAAAATTGATGGACATCAAATAGGTATGATTTTTTTTGGTTTTTAACAAATTATGATGTCAATTTGAAAATTGACTGAATTGGCAATTTGACGTTGAAACCATAAGTATGAACTGCTCAAATATATAAATTCTTGAGTAAATTGTACTTTATATTTAAAATTTTCTGGTTAAAAGTATTAAAAAATTAATTAAATATTACAAATTTCAATTTGTTGTAAATATAACCTAGATATTAATTAGGTTAATTCTTGCTAATTTTGCTGATATGAAGTGACCATATGAATATTGAACTCGTACATGTTAATATATACGTTAAAAATTTAGATAAATAAATTATTACATTTTATTAGAAACAAAAAAACAACAACAACGACATCCAATGAGAATCCTGTTGGAATGTAAGATTTAAAAATGTCTAATAATATGCAATTTTACCTCTATATGATGTAGAAGATGTTTCTTATAGATTCACGTGTAGTGTAAATTAATAATAATACAAAATATCAATAAATATGTATAACTAAACATACAAAATTATGTAATACAATATACATAAAACATGATAAAGATTAATAGTACGAGATAAAACACAAATAAATATAAAAATTAGGACAAAAAAAGATAAATACAAGAATAAATCACACCAACTATTATAGTGAAGTAAATAGACTAAGTAAAAAACTACTTAAGCTAAGTAACTTGGAGATAAGTAATACTTAATCAAAATATTACGGCTATCTATATGATTAATGACTTGAAGGAAAAAGTTTAGAGAACTTAAGAGAATAATAAATACCTCTCTATAGAAAATCCTTTATTAATATCCTAGTACATCAAAGTTTTCTATCGCGGACTATGCCTTAGTAAATTTTAATAAAATTATATCATTCTTGATGACTTCTCTTCCATTATTATTAGGACTCTTTTTTATGCTCTTACATCTTTAAGTAATATTTTATTACATCTTTTCACTGGAGCATCGAAATGTCTCCTTTTAACATGTACGAGCTATTTATGTCTCGTCTCTTTTAATGTATCATTAATACTGGCCAATTAGAAACAAAATAATAAAAAGAAAAAAAACTTATTATCATTTATTAATGTTAGTAACAATTAAAATTTTTAATTTATTGAATAATTTATTGAAATTCCATAATTTTTTGAAAATAATGACCTAATTTACGTGACTGTTTACATTAACAAAATTAATTGCAATAGCAATAAACAAAAATTAATTGCAATAGTTGTAGATTAATTATATTTATAATAAATTGAAAATTTGGATATTTAATTAAATTTTTATATTTTTAATCAGTATTATAAAATTAAGTAAAATTTCATATTTAAAATATAATTTATCCTATAATTTTCTTAATCAAATTTGAGAATGAATATGATATTGTCCTATTATAGAATCTTTTTGAGTTTTCAGTAACATGCAGATATAATATTGTCACGTCTCATTTATCGAACTTAACAATTTACGGAGAACGCGCCTACCTATTGGAAACCATAAAAGCAGAAAAGAGCATAGCAGATCTAGATGTGGAAGTGTGGTCCTTACTCATGGATGTGTTGGTGAGCAGTTAATTCACAGTGATTTCTTAAAATAGCAGCTAAGCAGCTATATTTTGTTTTCTTAATTACGAATATTACTTTTAAAATAAATTATGAATATTCGAAAGCTCTGTGGTATCACTTCTATTTTTGTTTTTGTTTTATTTTAAGAACTTTTTAATTACTAACATAGTAAAGTTACATTTTTGTTATTAAAATTAATGAATATATTAATTAATAACTAAAAGTAATTATTAATTAAGAAAAAGTTTGGCAGATATTATTTGGTGGTTCCATCACTAATATAAATATTAAAAATTATTATTTTTACGAAATAAAAATAATGATTATTAACAACTATCGGTCACCTAATTAGTTCTAATTCATTAATAATTGAGAGTTGACTTTGTGGCCGTTTACTCCATTTGGCATTTTAAAGGCGCACTTCACATATTCCGTGGACATTGCATTAGCCAGTTAACAGAAGTCAGGGTCAGTACGTGCCAAGACCAAGAAATAGAATTGCTAGTTTCGTACGAGATGAATAAGAAAGTCTATTTTCTTGTTTCAAAGTAAAAATATAATTTTTTCTTTGAGGGAAAAACATGTCACGAGCATCTATACCGTGTTTGCACACGCAGTCTAAATGCATGGGGTGGGTTGGTCAGACTATGAGCTAAAGAAAGACCATTACTTAGCTTGTTTCTATTTTCGTAAGATTGTCGTAAATGTATATGTATGTGACCTGGTCATCGAGTTGTGTTGGTGACACCTCAATCGAAATGGTAATAATACAGCCAAGAAAAGTGATTGAATGGTTAGTTTCATGAATAATTATAATGATTTTTTATCTGCCTTGGTAGACTGTTGTTGGCAACCTTACCTACACTGTAGTACGAAGAATACCACATGTGCCTTGCGTGTACTCCACCTCTTTATAAAGGCTATACCCCTCAACTTCTATATATGTAATGCTAGTACGCGACCATATTGTGGCATTAACAATTTTGAAGCTCTTTTTCTTTCGCTTCATCACATCTGAAGACAGGTTCTCGGAGTGTAGTGTTACTGCCATTATCCTCTGTCTCTGTCATTGGCTCTTGCAATGGATATTGGGAGTGTTCTTCAGTTCCTTGAGAACAAGACCATTTTGATCACTGGTGCAACTGGGTTTCTAGCAAAGAGTACGCTCGCTTTTATTTGCTCTTGTAATAGTAAGTTTCTAGTGATTGCACACTCACTCCTCCTTTTCGCAATGCAGTTTTCCTGGAGAAGATATTGAGAATGCAGCCAAAAGTGAAGAAGATATATCTTCTTTTGAGAGCTGCTGATGCTAAATCTGCCTCCCAACGCTTTCAGAATGAGGTATATATCTATGTTATAGAGTGAAACGAACTTTGTACAAAAGGGTAGAGAAGAAAACAAAAGCTCAATGAAGGAACACTTCATCTCCAAAATTCTTCATCATCTTTATTTTCCTTCCTTTCTCCTTTCATCCATCATTTTATGCCTGAAAAATTTTCGAATTCCTCAAGTTAAGAACTTATATCATATGTTCCTTGTTCAAGCAACTGTCTTGCTCTGAACGGTAAATGTGGTTTTACGCCACTGGAAAAACATATTGAAATAGGAAAAGGTAAATTAGGGACATAGTAAAACGCAAATTCATTTTGACCAATTTGTCTATTTGGTTTGGTGATTAACCCGTGATCGTAGGTTATCGGGAAGGACTTATTTAGACTTCTGAAAGAGAAATTAGGTGCAAATCTGAATTCATTCATGTCTGAGAAGACAGTTCTTGTACCTGGAGACATCTCTCGCGATGATGATTTGGGAGTGGAGGATTCAAATCTAAGGGAGGTGATGTGGAATGAATTAGATGTTGTTGTAAATTTAGCTGCCACCACCAACTTTGACGAAAGGTAGGTTTTCGACAAGGGACAACAACCCATTTGTTTATTTTTTTGGGATCTTCACTTTACAGGAAAAATATTAAACTTGCAGATACGATGTTGCACTTGGGATTAACACACTGGGAGCTAAGCATGTCTTGTGCTTTGCCAAGAAGTGTGTGAAACTAAAGAGTTTCGTTCACGTGTCCACTGGTATATATTTAACATCACTTTTTTTTCTCTTGTTTTATGATAATATAGACAATGTTGCCCACCTGTTTTTACATTCTTGACTCGTCTCCAAATTTGGATTTTGTCAAAATATTTGTAATCAAGAGCTAGATCTGTGGTTTAATTTTCAGCCTATGTTGCTGGAGAGAAGGCAGGGTTGATACTAGAGACTCCATATCAAATGGGGGAGACACTTAACGGAGTCACTGGACTAAACATCGAGGAAGAGAAGAGGCTGATTGAGGCAAAATTGGATCAAATCCAAGCAACAGGAGCCAAGGGTGAAGAGATCAAAGAGATCATGAGAGATGTGGGAATTGTCAGGTAAGCTCTTGATAGTATAATAGAAGTTTTATTAATATGCGAGATCTTAAAGATGTCTAATATCTAACTTGTCTTATCTTTAACTAAGAAAGCGACCGTTTCGAAAGTATAAGAAAATTATTATATAATAAATAAGGAAAAATCCAGTTAATAATTTAATATTTAGAGTAAAAGCTGAGACGTGACAAGAGTAGGCTGTGCTCTATTTTATGGTTGAAAATTTCCTTTATTAACAAAAAAGTCTTTCTGGGATTTCACACATTTCCTCGAGTTATAGACAAGGGCAAGACATTTGCCAGGTGCCATTTCGATGGTGACCCCAACCTCTCTAGCTAGTCGCCAGACATTTATTGTTCTTATTAATGCCGAGGTACTGAATTACTGACAAAAGTGAAAAGACTAATTACATAATAATAACTAAGGTTGTTTATTATTAAAATTTTAATAAAAAGTCCATATTTTTATAATTCCTTTCAATGTTTTAAAAACTGAACCGAACTGGTTAATTGGACCAGTGAATCGATGAATTAGGAGCATAAAACGGTTCGGTTTAGTTATTATTTTTTGTGAATGATTGACCCGTTCATTTTACGGTCAGATCGGTAAAAACCGCTGAACTGTTGAAAGAAAAAATCGGCCTGTTCATTTAAAATGAAGAGTTTTTCTTTAAAAATCAAAAGTTTTGCAACTATGATGAATGAATATTATAATTACTAATCTTTTTTTTATCTTTTTGATGAAATATGACTAATGAGCTTTGTTATCTTATTTTGTGTTGTGTTGGTGAACTTTAAAAAATAAACTTGTATGTTTTGAAGTTTGAAGGTT
>JAOQMS010000179.1:3332667-3353518 GCA_027563885.1 Erythroxylum longipes
AATAATAAATTGTATATAATTAATAATAAAATAATAAACCTCCTGCAATAATCATTTTAATATAAGGGGTATAATAGTTATTTATTATACATTCCATTCCATTCCATCAATCTTCCAAACAATATTTCACTACATTATATTATGAACCCTTCCATTCATCCCAAACAACATTTCACTTTATTACATTCTATTCTATTATAAACCGTTCCATTCCGTTCTATTACATTCCATTCCATCTCATTAATTAACATCCAACCAAACAGGCCCTTAGCTTACAGGTTTTCACTTACTTGGAATATATTAATTTATAGACCTTGCAGATGTCTTCCTTTTTGAATTCTAAGTCACTGTCATTGTTGTCACAATCTGAATTTGAGTTTAGAATTTAAACATTTGTATTTTCATCGTCAGTTTCTTCATTGATTGCTAGTAAAGAAGCAACTGAACTTTTGTTGTTTAAAGCAACCAATGCAGCATGATTTTCTCTTCTTAAGAATATTAGCATATTCCGCTTGCATATGTTCAAAACCTTGGCATTCATGACATTGAATCTTCTTTACTCTCCTTTCACCTCCTTAAGTCTTTGCCTACTATTTGAAATTGTTGTTTGGTGAACTCCCAACATTCTGTCTCAAATCAGGTTTATCTTTATTCACATTCTTTAGACACTTGTTGAAGTTTCTTATTGGCGACAACATATCATCATTCTCATCAAATTCATCTCCTAAATCATTCACGACCTTTCCAACCTCGAATTGCAACGTCAATCCTTTGTTCTTCTTATGTTTATCTCTCAACAAATTCATCTCAAAGTTTGTAAGATTCCTAACCCTATCTAAGGATAATTCATTGATATTATGAGTTTCTTAAATGGCTGCAAGTTTTGCTATAAGTTTCAGAGGCAATGATCCCAAAGTTTTTTTGACAAGTTTCATATTCGAATGCTTCTGCCTAAGTTGATATGCTTGGTTGGAAATGTCACACAACCTCTCATGGAAGTCTCCAATAGTATCGCTTTCATCCATCTTAAACTCTTCAAATCTAGCGGCCAACATCTGAAGTTTCGAAGCTATTATAAATTTAGATCCCTTATATATCGTTTGCATAGTATCTCGCACTTCTTTTGTTGATTCACAGGTTGAAATCATACTAAAGCATCCTTCATCCACAGCATTGAAGATTGCATGCAATGCATGAGAATTGTCAAGTGCTTGTCATAGCTCCTTGTGGTTCAATGAATACTTTTATCCTTGATTTCCAAGCCAGATAATTTGAACCATCTAACAATGGTAACCTAGTGATTGCTGCTCTTTCTCTTGTAGCCATAATTGCAAAACACGGATTTGCACCAACTTGACGTATCAAGTTCTGATTTAGTGACCTATGCTTTGATACCAATTGAAAATCTGAAAGGATGTAGTTTCACAAAAATTATGATTCGGACTTAGTTTCTTTAAACTGTATTTGTGGTTGCTTGATATAAAGCAACTGTGTTAGCAACTGTAAATTTTCTAGGACAAATGTAAACAAAAAAATTAAACATGAAATAAATAAATTAACACTCAAGATTTGGTAACGCAGTTCGACACACCTTGCTTACGTCTGCAGGGCCCTCATTCAGCTTAATCAATTTCACCAAGAAACAACAATATTTTTACTCAAGACATTACAGAGCCAACTCACCTAACCCTTGACGCTATCTCTCATCTTCACAACTCGTGAAAGTAAATCACTTTCAATAACAAGACCATCTCATGTTAACCTCAACAGAGGATTTTCACAACAACATTTAATAATAAAGATAAGAATTAAACAACTCAAGTAATTTAAAAAATAAAGACATAAACAACGACAATACTTGAGATAGAAAACAACTCCTCTGACAATGTAGTTTCCTCAACGAAAAAATAGAAAGTTGTCCATCAAGAAATATATTGTGAAGCTTCGATATTGTCACTAAAACATCTCACGCATAACAACCATGAAAACTCAACAAAATAACAAACGTTTAATCATGGAAACGTTAAACCAATGGAGTTGCAAATAACACACGAAAACTGCTGAAGATTTTCACCCAAAACCAACAACTTGGACAACCTAAGGGAGAACGTAGCTACTAGATATGGATAGAATCTCCGTAAAATCAACTATCAAAGATAACCCAAGATCTCCCAAAATCACAGCTGCCAATTCATAATGTGCTTCGCATTTTTCATCCAAAAATAGCAAGAATACAGTCCCAAAAATCTACGCAAATAGGTGGACAACACAGCTGTCCAATGTAGATAATGTAACCAAAAAAATCAGCTGCCTTAGATAGATAAAAACTACAGAAATAGGTTGTCAAGAAGAGTCCAAAAATCACCAAAAATCTACATCTTATATTAATTAAGATATAGTGATTTTATTCTAATTAATTCTTATCATGACTAAGATTTTATTCCAAATAAACCTCATCTTTAAAGAATTCTACATATAGTAGAACACTCGTCATAGTGAAATTTCAAAAATAACCAAAGATGTCCAATTATAGATAATGCTCAAAATATCATAACATATATCTTAACAACTAGAATATATGATGCTTTTCTCCTTCACATCTTGGCTTTATTTATAGCCATTGAAACTCATGTAAAAATGTTGTGGTTTAGATTCTTTGGATCTCCCGGATCATAACTTTGTTAATTTTTAGATAAGATTTAAACCATTTTAAACACATTTTTCTCTTGCAAATTTAAAGCCTGAAAATTTTAGTTTGCATTAAGTGTGCCCACTCCTAGGATTTTACCAAATTATTTTTTAAAATTTCACTTTAATTCCAACAATTTGATCTCGATCTACAAAATAAAATGTTTTATTAGCCTAAATCTCCTTGATTCATCTTTGATTGTTGTTGGAAATTTTCTTTTGTTTAAAATTTTGAATTTAAATTAAGGCCTAATTTTTTCTATTCAAATAGCATCTTCATACTTTAACCTACAGAAATAACAAAATATTAAATTTAAATATATTAAAATAAGATTATAAAATTTATAAATGCTAAAAATATGTCAAAATTATGACACATCAATAATTACAATCCATATTAAGCAAGAGTCAAAAGAATTTGCCAATCAATATGTAGGGCGCATGCATATTTTAAGTAGCTGAAAATAACACAACCGATACATATCGCAATCTTGTGTGGAGGAGAAGCCTAAATACAGGACATCGCAACAAATTGCAAATTCTGGAGAAAAAAAAACAGCAACTTGTTTGTTTTCTTTCCATTTTCATACAGTTATCTGTTGATTCAACTGCACTTCAGGGCTTTGTAGCTATCGTAATCATAAATTGAGGGAGCCCCCCGAATTCTCGGGGTTAGTAGTTGGTATTGCTAGTCGTGCCCACATGCCTTGTTGTCAAACGAAAGCCGACGAGTTGAAAGTTCACAATGTGTTCAGAACTCAACCGCATGCCCCATATATTTATATATATCCATAAGAAAGGGAATCGAACTCCTAAGAGGCATTTAGGTGGCTAAATATTTTCGATTATACTTCAGTTTTCATTTTTGTCTTTTGGTTAATTTCAATGCTCTTGTTAACCTTTGTAACTCCATTTTATACTCTTAAAAGTTCAAACAACTACAATAAAGTGAAGTATGGTTTCATACATAGGCATCCTGAATTCGTTTCGCAAACTTCAACCTTGCTGTAAATATGCTTTAATTGTTACTCAATATAGAATAATAATAGAACACCTCGAAAATATGAATTGTGCTAGTTCTAGAATACTCTAATATTATGATAAAAATCATTAGAAAAGAATTCGTGATATTCCAAAATTTTAATATTACTATATTGGATTTCCTTAATTAAAATTTTTACAATTTTAAAATTCTTTTTAAAAATTGTGGTTTTAATTTAAAATTTTTATTTAAAATTTCATCATAAATTAATAGCAAAATATGCATGGTATAAACATCGTAACGTAAACTAATTAAATGTTGCTATGGGAAAAACATAACCAAACTCTTAAATTCAACTCAAACCAATATTATATTGTTGTTATCTTAAGTTATTAATTAGAATTGAGATTAATTAGTTTGTTTAAAAATTATGATGAGTCATCATGTCAATAATATCTAATTGATTTAGGTTTCATAATTCATATCATATATGTTTCGTCGATATTTTTTAACAAAAATATAAAAGAATATATTTTTTGAAAATTAAAAAATCGTAAGAATTTTTATGATAATTTTTAAGAAAACAATATTTTTTTTAAAATACTTATACTATAAGGGAGTCTCGTGCATTTCACTCTTATATTTACTATTTTATGAAATCTAACATTAATATATTTTAATTTACTTGAAGATTGATATTAGATGTTTAGAAGTTGTAGGATTGATTAATTTTGTATGTGAGAATAAAACTTAAGAAAGAAATAAATTTTTAGTGAAAATCATATTGGCTAAGTTTGTTTTCACTATTGAATTAATGGTAATTTTTACAATTTTAAAAAATTTAAATTAAAGTGATTTAAGAGGTTAAAATAAAATAGAAGAATTTTCTAAAATTCATAGAAAGACACATATCGGTCTAAACTTATCAGTCAATCACTATACCCTAATGGTCAATTGGTGTTAGACAAAGAAAGGTATTGATCAATCAATATGTTCAAAAAATGATTTTAATATTAGTTATTGACAACCATAGTCATCATATTTGTGAGAAATCAGCTTGGAAAATGAAAGAATTATGAGGAGGAAAATTAGTTTCAGAGGTAAATTGGAACGAAAAGAAAGGTCATTCTAGTATAATTAATTAGGATTAATAGGATTTAAGTAGGATTTTAATAATTTCTAAGTATAGAAAAAAGAGATTTAAGTTACCTTTCATAGGAAAGCTAGAAATGTACATCAATTATGATTTCCTAGTTTAATTTTTCTATTGTTAGTGTCGTTTAGGGTTTCTGCCATGGAAACCTCTTTGAATTAGTTATCTTTGTCTGATGAGGAAGATGAGGGATTGGTCCTTCCACCAATTCCTAAAAATGGCCAATCGGTTTATGATCACTGTTTAGTCGGTATGTTTCTAACCTATAATTGGATTAATTTCACGTCTATGAAGGAGACGATGGCAGATTTGTGGCATCCTCTTGCTGGTGTCTCGGTTACTGATTTAGGTGCGAAACGAATCTTGTTTCGATTCTACTCAGAGGTGGATGTTGCTAGAGTGCTTGATGGCACTCATTGGCTATTTAATCGACACCTTTTGCTCCTTAGTCGAATACAACCTGATGAGGACCCTCTTCATATACCCCTTATCTTTATAGAAGTGTGGGTGGTGATCCGTAAGCTTAAGATTGGGTACATGACGGAGGCGGTGGCTAAAGGTTTGGGGAATTTTATTGGTTCTTTTCTGGAATATCATCCTACCGTGCGGAAAGATAAGAATGATGAGAATATGATGCGAATTAGGATTCGTTTGGACACCACCAAGCCTCTTCGTAGGAAGAAGAAAATTATTGATCTTGATGGATCTGTTTTTTATGCACTTTTTGCTTATAAAAGAATCTTTGTCTTCTGTTTTCTTTGTGGGAAGCTCGGTCATACAGATACTTTATGTGATTTGCTTCTACAGCACAAGAAAGGGGAATTGAAGCCCTTGTGGAATGAGAGTTTGCGGGCAGCTGGTCGGAGAACTCAACGTTCGACGAGTTCATGGTTATGTTCAGAAACTTTGGGTGATACTGTTTTGGGAGGCCCGAATTCAGGGGGATTGGTTGGTGGAAAGTCAGGACTGTTACCATCCCAATTTTTTCGAAAATCCTTTCTTGGCGCAGATGTGAGATGTGATGACAAGTCTTCTAATGCTGGTGAGATGGAGACTGATGGGCAGAGAGTGGGTCAGGATTCTATTGAGCCTGATGAGGAGGATCCTATGACTAGGCCTGAGGATTTGAAAAAAAGGCCTCGTATCAACCAGAATCATCAAACCACCCCTTCTATTTCTGCAACCAAGGATTTAGGGGGAGGTACAACAAATAACAGAACAGTCGAACCTTCCAAGCTGAAGGTCGACCGAAGACAATGAAGCTCCTAGTGTGGAACTGCCGAGAAGCAGGTAATCCTCGGGCAGTAAGTGCGTTGAAGGACATGGTTTCCCGGTATAGACCAGCTGTGATTTTTCTATTTAAAACAAAAATTCACAGTGTTAGGATGGAAGCTTTACGTTTGTTTTTTTCATTTTGATTACTGCTTTTCAGTTGACAGTATTGGAATTGGGGGTGGACTTTCTATTATGTGGAATAATTCAGTCCGGCTATCAGTTCAAAGCTTCTCCTGTAATTTCATTGATTGTGAAACACAGGGTCCGAATGGCATGTGGAGATTTACGGGATTTTATGGGTATCTAGAAAGTACAAGGCGAAGGGACTCGTGGAACTTATTGCGCACTCTTGCAGCTCGAAGTAGTCTTATTTAGCTGTGTGTAGGAGACTATAATGATGTTGCAGCAGATTATGAAAAAGATGGTGGTCCGCCTCGTGCCACTTGTTTGATTAATGGGTTCTGTGAGGCTTCGATGGATGCTAACTTGTCTGATATCTTCACAATTGGGTCTTTGTTTACTTATGTGTATAGGGAGAACTCACAGGATCGTGTACGAGAGAAGTTGGACAGAGCTTGTGCTATGCCACTATGGGTTGATATGTTCCCGAATGCGGTTTACAAAAATTTGGTGGCTCCTGTATCTGACCGTTCCTCACTTTTGGTCGATACGGACGGTTCGTTGGGCCACACCAATCGTAGTTTTAGGTTTGATAATGCTTGGTTGCTGGATAATGATCTTTATGGTGTGGTCTCACAATCTTGGCAAGGCTCGGCTAGTGATGACTTTGTGGTGCACCGAGACAAACTAATTACTGATGTTCAGCTTTGGGGAAAGGAGAAAAATTGAACCAGATGGGGGCAAAAACGGGTTGTGCAGTAGAAACTTGAATCGGAAATTGACACTTTGGATAGTTTAACTATTTGACTTTTGAAGGAAGAGTGGAACAAGTTGTTGACAGAAGATGATATCCGTTTGAAGCAGCAAGCTAAAGTGTTTTGGTTGAGAAATGGGGACAAGCACTCGAAATATTTTCATAATAGTATCAGGGCTAGATGTCATAGTAACCGCATTGAAAAGTTACAGGATACTTCGGGTTCTTGGGTTAGCAACGAGGATGATATTCAAGCTTTGGTGAAGGAGTATTTTGTTGGCCTTTTCCAAGGTACAACCACTCCTTATCACAACTAAATTGTTAGATTGGTTCAGCCTTTGGTCAACCATAATGATAATACAGAACTTACTAAGCCTTTTTTGGATGAGGAATTTCAGACTGCTCTTTTTCAACTGAACCCAGATAAAGCGCCTGGACCTGATGGATTGAACCCGGCTTTCTTTCAGAAGAATTGGAATTTAATGGGCAGGGATATCTCAAATAGTTGTCGCTCATGGCTTGCTCAAGGTATTCTCCCTAAATCTTTACCTGAAACATTGATTGTTTTAATTCCTAAGTGTGAAAGTCTGGTGTCAATAAAAGATTTTAGGCCTATAGCTTTATGCAATGTGCTCTATAAAATCATGTGGAAAGCCCTAGCAAATAGATTGAAACATATCCTGCATAAATTGATCTCAAAAAATCAGTCTGCTTTTATTCCGGGTCGTTTGATTACGGATAATTTTATGGTAGCTTATGAGACTGTTCACATTTTACGAGGTAGAGCTAGGGGTCATAATGGTGCTTATGAGCTTAAAATTAACAGTGCAAAGGCTTATGATCAGGTTAATTGGGAATATTTATGTGATATGATTACTGCTCTAGGGTTTGATGCTATATGGTTGAAGTGGATGAAAATGTGTTTTATGGATGTTGAGTATAAAGTGTGTGTGAATGATAAGCAAGTGGGTCCCATCATTCCTTCTGGGGGTTTGCGGCAAAGGGATCCAATTTCTCCATATCTATTTTTGTTTGTAGCAGAAGGCTTATCTTTATTGCTTAAAGATGTAGAGCGTTGATGTCTGATCCATGGTGTTCGGGATGGAACTGGGTGTCCTAGGATATCTCACTTATTTTTTGCAGATGACTCTTTGCTCTTCTTTGGGGGTAATGTCCAGGAGGCTACGGAAATTAAAGTTATTCTAGGTAATTATGAAGCTGCTTCAGGTCAGTTTGTTAATCTTAATAACTCTGGCATTCTTTTTAGCCCTGTTATTTCTGAAAATGTTAGTCAGGCTATTTCTGGGCTTCTGAATGTTTCTCTGCCTGTTAGGGATAGTAATTATTTGGGGTTGCCATCGTTAATAGGGCGGACTAAAAAACATATTTTTTCTTTTCTTAAGGATAGGGTATGGAAACGAATGAATAATTGGAATAGTCGCTGTCTTTCTAGAGTTGGGCGCGAAATCTTAATTAAATCTGTAGCGCAGGCAATACCAGCTTATTGTATGAATGTATTTTTGCTTCCAGTCTGTGTGCAATGAGATGCAGGTGATGTTTAATAATTACTGGTGGCATGGTAAGGGGGATCATGGGGGTATTAATTGGATTGCTTGGGATCGTATGTGCAGCAAGAAGTTTGTTAGTGGGATGGGATTCTGGGATTTAAGATGTTTCAACACTGCTTTGCTAGGGAAACAAGGGTGGAGGTTATTAACTGATACCTACACTCTCGTGTATAGTGTTTTCAAAGCTAAATATTTCCTAATGGGGGATTTTTTATCAGCTACTCCTAGATCGAGTTGTAGCTTTGTTTGGAAGAGTGTCTTGTTCTCTAAACAAGTGTTGCAACAAGGGGTGAAATGGAGGGTAGGAGATGGGAGGAGTATATATGTGAATAGGGATCCGTGGATTCCTCGTGCAGATAATTTTTATGTGGAGGATGGCCCTCTCTTTATTCCTGATGCTTTACGGGTGTGTGATCTTTTTGTTGCAGGCGAAAGGAGATGGGATGTCTCAAAGATTATGAATTTGTTTATTGTTCATGATATGAGGAAAATTTTGAGTATCCCATTGAGTCTACATACCAATCAAGATAAGTTAATATGACAGTTTGATCTGAAGGGCTTATATACGGTCAAAACTGCTTATCATGTAACTTATCGTTTGTTTAGAAATGGTGGTGGTGGTGATGGTGCATTCTGGAAGCACTTATAGAAGTTAAATGTCCCTCCCAAAATTTGGGATTTTATGTGGCATATGGGTCATAATGTGCTCCCTAATAGAGATAATCTATCACAGAGGGGTGTTAACATCTCAGTTCAATGTTTGTTTTGCCATGAAGCTGAGAATGTGAACCATGTTTTGGTCAAGTGTATTGTTGCGAAGGAAGTGTGGAGGCAGGCCGGTTTTATTTTTGCTAATATGAATTTGTCTTTTCAGGATTTGTTCCTTCAAGTCTTCTCTTCTTTGGGCAAGCAACGAGTTGAGCTTGTGGCTATAGTTGCATGGAAATTATGGGCTGCTCGAAATGCTTTTTTGTGGTCTAATGCCTGGCCGAACCCTTTGCATATTTCCCAATCAGCTTGCCTGCTTCTGGATGACTATAGGACGGCATCAGCAACATCACAAGCAGCAATGACAGTAGTACAAGCAGGTGTTGCTCTTATTCAACCAGCCCCTATCGATCATCAAGCTACTTCGCTCACTTATGTTGATGGTGCAGTGTTTCGAGCTATGGACTTTGTGGGCTTTGGCTTGGCTATTGAGGACGTTGAAGGCAATTTTTCCTTGGCTATTTCGAGTTTTGAGGAAGGTGGTGATAGACTGTTGATTGCGGAAGCTCTTGCTTTGAGGCTATGTTTACATTATGCCTCTGACTCTTTACTTGAACCTGGTTGTATTTTTACAGATTGCCACTCTTTATATTTGGCTATTAACTCAATAAGTGAGGACAATTCTGATTTTGGTTTGATTGTGTCTGACTGTAAAGCCTTTCTTCTTGCTCGGCCAGATCTTAAAGTTTGTTGGATTAGACGTCAGGAGAATAAGTGTGCCCATCTGCTGGCACGTGATTCTCTCTATCATGGCAGGTTTCAGATGTGGGTTGATATTCCAGATGTACTATTTGAGTCTTATTCTCAAAGATAATATTACGAGTTCTCCTGTTTTATATATATATATATATATATATTAAGAATTATATTATGTAATCTATAATTATTTGCATGCCAAATTAATTGGAGTTGAGTTATAAATATTTAGAAAACCCATGTAAGGTTTATGATAGATTCAATGTATTGTTAAATTGATGAGACCAGAGAAATTAAGCATTTTTGTTGAGCTTGTGATTATTAAAATATAGTTAACAATGTACATACAGAGTATCTTTTCAGTGTCGAGAATACACTATGGATGACTTGACTGTTGTGAATGATCGAATTTCATGGCTTCGGTGCTTGTGTATGAACTGTGTGATATGTGATGTGATGTATTTTATGCGGAATGCATTGTTTACATTTTTGTGACGTATGGAGTATGATACAGTGATGCTTAGTCAAAGTCTATTCATTGACGTCTCATTCGAATAGGTACTAATTCGTTTCATGATAGAATGAGACACGTATCACTCCATTGCCTAAGGCATATTATCTGAGGTAAAAATCCGAATAGATACAGATCTATTAGTCAAAACAAATTAGTTGATACTTACCTTAGATAAGTATAGGACATTGTATGTGTTTGTTTTGGCAATACTATGTAATGTATTCAATATAATTACTTTTGCGATTTTTTTATTGCGATTTTTTTATTGTACTTTTACCATGAATTAGAGATCACGGGTAGACATAGGACCTAAGCAATTTTTGAGTATGAATTAGTAGAATTAGATTTGAGAGAGTTTTTTAACAAAAAAAAATCAAAAGTTAACATACACAGTACACAAGACTCCTTGCTTTGCAGAGGTTTAAGGAGGATTTATAATATATAAAGCTTTCCTTATGTATTTTTATAAAGTGACTATTTACATAATTTGAACCTGCGATCTTACGGTTACAAAGGAACAATTTTACTAGTTGTTTCAAGACTCACCCTCTAGAATTTTTTTGATAAAGAGAATCATATTTATTAAAATATATTTATTAAATTTTATAAAAATTTGACTCGAGTGATTGAATCTTATTATTAAATAGTGATCACTAAGAACTTAATTAAATTGACCTAGATTTAATTAGGACAAGTAAACAGACCGCTGTTGTTCATTTCTTGAGTAAAGCCGTATTCAATAGAGTGTGGTGACTGACTTTTATCGACCCCATAATATCAAACGCAACGCAATACGTGAAACATATGAAAGAGCAGATGGAATGATCTATAGATCAGTTGGTCATGGCTCACGGAAGTAAATATCTAACCGCCAACTAAATTCTTACAATCTACCTCATTATTATCATCTTCCTAGCTATAAAACTTTATGAGTATTTAGGTTCTGCTCATACTCCAAATAAAAGTATATGACCATTTTGGCCCTTTTTCAGTCGTTTTAAGTTTAACCGATCTATAGATTTCTCTATACACACCAAAAGCTACAAGGAGGCCAGCTCTCTCCCTTTTCCAAGTCCGTCCCTCCCAAGCCTTATAGACAAGGTTCTGAAGAAGAATGGAGTTTGGAAGCATTATTCAGTTTCTGGAGGACAAGTCAATTTTGATCACTGGTGCAACTGGGTTCTTAGCAAAGAGTAGATACCATCTCTCTCCCATTGCAATTACTATTAATTCTACTTCAGACTTTGTCAAGATGACAATCTGAGGAATCTTTACTTTTGTTTATTTAATGCAGTTTTTGTAGAGAAGATCCTGAGAGTTCAACCGAATGTGAAGAAGATTTACCTTCTTCTTAGGGCCGCAGATGCTAATGCTGCTCAAGAAAGATTACAAAACGAGGTAAATATAATTATTTGTACTTTGACTAAACATAAACAATACATAAACATGCTGGTACGAGGAACATAAGCCCAAAAGGATAAACTAATTAACTTCTTAGCTTTAATTGGACCCATTCCAAGGTTAGTTGTCAGAAGAAATACTTAGGTTATCGTTTAATTCATAGCTTTTATTTTGCTCTCTTTTTATATATATCTTCCCAACATTACTTTTCGTATAAGGGCCAGTCATGCATGCAGATAAGACCGTTATAGCAGAGACATATGTACTTTCTTAACCAAAGTCTAATTAAGAGACATAATCACTGAGTAACATAACTAACAGACATAATCACTGAATAAGTAGGAATTTAGAAGATAATATTGTTTTTTGTGTTGCGATTATTGAACTCTGACATGATATGTAGTAATTGGAGCTTGTTATGTCTTGTGCATAAGTAGTAATTCTAAGTTCTTTTCTTTTCAATTTTTCCTTTGTTATAGATCATAGGCAAGGAACTGTTTAGACTTCTGAGAGAAAAGTATGGGACAAACTTAAATTCTTTTATCTCAAAAAAGATTATTCCACTAGCTGGTGATGTTTGCTCGGAGGACTTGGGATTGAAAGACTTAAACATTAGAGAAGAGATGATGAATGAATTAGATGTTGTTCTTAATTTTGCTGCCACAACAGACTTTAACGAAAGGTAAGTATTCCAAGACAAGAACCCAACTTTCTTCTTTATAAGTTAATGCTAAAGACATGAAGATTGTAACTCCGTTTTGAAAACTTTGTGGCAGATATGATATTGCACTGGGCACCAACACCATAGGGGCAATGCAGGCTTTGTGCTTTGCCCAGAAATGTGTTAAAGTCAACTTGCTTGTACATGTATCAACAGGTGAAGTGATCATCAGCGTGGCTAGTCCGCTGCCTTTCAGTGTAGTTTATTCCATTTTCTTGTTAGAAACTAAGATTTCAGAACACGGGTTTTCAGCTTATGTCTGTGGAGAAGGTTCAGGATTGATACCTGAGAAGCCATACCAATTGGGCGAAGCACTGAATGGTATTTCTGGGTTAGACGTAGATGAAGAAAAGAGAATAGTTGAACACAAACTGAATGAACTCAAAGGTAAAGGCGCGACAAAGCCAGAATTTGAGGAGGCCTTGAAGGACTTGGGAATGAGAAGGTTGGTCGACTAGTGAATTTGAGAGCTTTAGATGTTGTTTTTTTTTTCCCTTTTATTGCATTAAGTTGTTAGAATCAATCATCATAACTCAGAATAATTCTTTGAAACTATCAGGGCAAAGGCTTACGGATGGCCGAATACATATGTGTTTACCAAGGCCATGGGAGAGATGATAATCGGACATCTCAAGGGAAATTTTCCTGCAGTCATAATCCGCCCCGCGATGGTTACCAGTACTTGCAAAGAACCTTTTCCAGGCTGGCTTGAAGGTGTCAAGTATGTGTCAGCATTATGTCTTTATTAGCATCCCCCAACCTTCCAATCTAAAAAAGCTTATCACTGAATATGATTTTGTGGTCACAGAACTATCGATGCGTTAACTGTAGGTTATGGCAAGGGAAGAATAACATGCTTTCTCGCCGATGAAAAAGCAATTGTTGATGTGGTGAGTAATAGGAAGCAATCTTATTTTCATGAATTAAAATCATCCTTCAATTTTCGGGTTTAAATGAGATAGATCCGGACAGTTTATATGGAAAGAATTACAATTAATGCTTGTTGAGGTTAAAATTTTCGTGCAGATACCAGCTGACATCGTGGTGAATGCAATTATTGTAGCAATGGTGGCTCATTACAATGAACCTTCTGGTCTAATTTACCATGTGGGTTCGTCCGTAAGAAATCCTGTGAAATATGAAAATCTTCATGATTACGGGTACAGATACTTCACCAAGGAGCCATGGATCGGTAAAGATGGAAAACCTGTCAAGGTTCAAAGGGTTAAAGTCCTGAACAGCATGGATAGCTTCCACAGATACTTGGCAATCCGATATTTGCTCTTACTAAAGGTTTGTTTCATGAACATTAATTGCCAAAACACCTACCAACATACCTAATCTTTTGGTTGTCAGGAATTAAATTCTAAAACCAGACCGGAATTGCAGGGATTGAAAATAGCAGCATCACTTTGCCAGCATTTTGAGGGCATGTACAACGATCTCAATAGAAAGATTAACCTCGTATTAGGATTGGTTGAACTTTACCGTCCATATCTTTTCTTCCAAGGAGTGTAAGTACTCATGCACATTTATTTTTTTATATAAATTTATAAACTTCCTAGCAACTTACCATAATATTTTTTTTATTTTAACTGGTAAAATAACCTTGCAGGTTCGATGACACAAATACAGAGAACTTGCGTATAGCAGCAAGAAAAAATTTAGGGTCAGAGGCAGAAATATTTTTCTTCGATTCAAGATCCATTGATTGGGATGATTACTTCATAAATGCTCATGGCCCTGGTGTTGTTAAATACGCATTCAGACGATGACAACTCTGGCTAAAGTGATGAAGTTTGTGGTGTTTTTTTTTTATATATATAATTTAGTGTCCATTTTGAGCGTAAGTTCTTGCAGATTTACCATCTTGTTGGAATTATATCATCATCTAATTAATTTTGTTTTGAACAATGTTATCATCATCGTGTGTATTACTGCAACATTCCGAGAGCTTTCCTCTCAAACTCAGTATCTACTTATAAAGTTTCATGTATAATTAATTCATTTGTGAAAAGATTACGACTACTAATTAGTTCCATGAGGTCTATATAGTATTGAACTTTGAATTTTTTTTTTGTCAATTTTAAGGATGTTGTCGGCTTGCCTGTTTCTAAAGAATACATCCTTTGATCCGATTATAGTATTCTATTAAGGCCTATATAAATCATCTCCATCCTTATCATTACCCACTTTGAAATTTCACACTAAAACGAAATTTGGAGAGATTTGATAGTACGCAGCCTTATCCCTATATAGTAGATAGGCTGTTTCTATTAGATCTACATGCAAATGAGATAATAATAAAAAAATAGAAATAAATAAATAAATGAAAAGTATATACTTGATATGGAACCCAACTCTGTAAAAATACCTAATAGGCAAGGAAAGACACGTTGCTGCTCTACTCCAGTAAGACTAGGATTACTTGTGCTGCAACCAAGTAGCTCCATTACAGATTCAGAACCAAGGATAATGTCCCATTGATCTTCATAGGATATGAAATTTTTGATTGACCATAGAAGTATCCGATGCCTCCCAACATGTTTGCAATAGCAACTTTACCAACAGTAATTGCCTCAGTTTCATCAGTAAATATGTCGATGAAATTTAATAAAACATGATTAAAACAACGTAACCGAACAGAGAATTTCATGTGCGGTCTCCGTTACATGGACAGGAAAACCAAACACATGGGCAACATTTATGATTCTACAAGGACATCACATGCACACATAAAATGAAGACGAACATGGTCCCCAACGTTAAATGCAGCATCTCGTACGTAGTTTATAACGTATTTTCCTAAATTTCCTTAAAATTCCCAAAGAAAAGAAAAGGTATACGTGTGTAAGCTGATTTAATTGCATGAAAACTACTTTACTGTTTTCTCTTTAATAGCTCTACAAAAAGAAAAAACTGTAATATAAAAAATTTAAAAGGAAATATTGTGAGAAAAAGTATAAAATAAAGTTTATATTTAATATACGTTCTCTTTTTTTAATGTATAGTATGGACGCTAATTCTAAATATATCAATGGGCCAAGTCGAGTTTAGGTTGTCCTCAGTCATATGACAGGCCGCTGGCCTGCTCGTGGCTCACGCTATAGCCCGTCGGCTACGGCCAGGCCCGTCTATTAATTTTTTAAAGAAAAAAAATCAAAACGACATCATTTTGAGAAATGCTCGTGGCCCGTACGGGCCGACTGTGAACCCGGGCCAAAAAGAGGCCAGGTTTATTTGAGAAATGCTCATGGCCCGCACGGGCTGACTGAAAACCCAGGCCAAAAAGGAGTCAGGCCGGGCAGGCCGGCCATAATTGTCATCCCTACCTAATTCGATTGGAGTCAATAATGTCATTATAAGTAGCACAACACAACAATGCCAAATTAGAAATAGGCACCTGACAACGCGCAAAATTTCTCTTTTCTTTGCATGTTCCGCGTAGAGAACAAATAGTAGTTTACACCTAAATGACTATCTATTGGATACAACAGGTAGAAATTGGTAAGTAAATAATGACAGAGCTACTGAGGAAATTTTAAAAGAAATGGCAGAGCAAAAATTTTATGGAACCTGCAACCAAAATTGATGCTTCATGCTTGGAATAAATGCAGAGAAAGAAGAGATATATAAGTTACACGGCTGAAGGGGTTCGCTCCTTTCTTTTTCCGAGCATTGGTGGCGTGTTATTTTCCAAATTCAGGGAGGAATCTGAAGAAGTCATTTCTGGTTTGGTTAAACTAATCATTTGGGCTTCAGAGTGACTAGCATCATCAGTCCTGGAGAGTTCCTTGTTTGTCAAATCTTCTCCACACCTGTTGCAATCACTTGGCCTCGAAATGCAGAGCCAACTTTTGGCAGATTCCTCGTCGCCATCACCTGAAATTGGTAAATGCCATGATCCTCTTTCTGATTCCTGAAACAGAAATTGAAGTTTCAGCAATCTGTTTATCTCAAACTCAAACTAGAGCAATGACAAGAACATGAGTTTGAACAATCAATCAAGTTAAGCTTCCATTAAATTTCATCAGACAGAGAAGGTATCGTCGCTGATAGTTAAAACTAGGCAAGAGGCATGAGTCGTTAACCTTGTCAACATCTCGTGAGAGGAAAATCCCATTAAAAAAAATCTGAATTTATTATCATAGCTTCAATCATAATATTTGATAACGTGTCCAAAAGTTTCCCACAGTTCCATGATTCTTCATCAATTGAATTCCCAAGATCACGATTGAAGCTACCCCATTCCCAGTCATTTCAAAATTTTCATTATCCTTGCAAGTAGCAGGGTTTTCTTATGTTGGTCTAGAATTCAAATTAGATTCCCTAAGTTTTTTCAGCAGAAATATTTCCAGTGTAATCATATTCTCGTCATCTTAATATCTCTTTTGCAGTTGGAGAATAAATTTTGGCTTCCATAAGCAGTAATCACAAAAGAACCATCTAGGGCACATCCAAATTTGTCACTGAAGTTATGCTTGAGTGCCGCAAAAACATCAATAAGTTCACATACTGAAATTCCATAGTTTTTCCAAGTGACAACGCAATCACAACCCATCAAGTAGAGAAAATCACAAATGTTTTCCATACAAGAAATTTTACCTGGATAACTACAGAAAATGGAGCTGGAAATTGAAGTTTCAAGTTGCCTTTAACAAATGTATAATGAACCTAATAAGAGAAGAAATAGAAGTTGTTAACATGCTAATGCAAATTCATAAAAGAAAAAAAAGAAAAGAAAGTGCTGTTACATCACTCGTGAAGGGTGAAAATATTTAATTAGTTACACAATTAAATCAAGTAAACATGGATACCAAATGCCTTTCTTTCCACTTGAGAAAGAAGTCGCGTCCCAAGAGTTCAAAGATGTGATCTCGCATTTCATCGTTACTGACTAACAAGCACCTAAGCTTCACAGCAGCAAATAGCCAGTACCTAAAAGAACAAGAACAGCACGATATAAAAATGAAAATTTCATCGTTAATGGAATTTACAAGTTAACAAGAATTTCTTTCAACATTAGGAAAGGCCATGGCCATCCATTTAATGGCTTCTACTCTGTTAAAGATAGATCAGTATATTATGATATATAAGCTAAGCTAGTTAGTAACTACCATTTTAGGTGACAGGAAACATGTTAAATACAAGAGAGAGCATACCATTATACAGTCATAGGATTTAAGACAAACGCACTTAAATAAAAAGGGGAACTAATCTTCATGTTAGTACCAATCATCATTGGAACCATGTGGTGTTGCATAAAGAACGTCCTTTTCCATCCATTCCTCAATCAGCTTTCTGTGAGAAGGATTTTCCAAGAGTGCCAAAAGCCGCTTAGTGTGTAGAATAACTAACGGCCACTTATTGCCAGCCCTCTTGTACGTGTCTTTAACAACAGCTTCAAGCTGCTCTACAGCAAAAATTAAAACTACAGTTATGAGAAGTAATCAAAGGTATTAAACTTTTTGCAAAAAGAAAAAAGAAAGAAAAATAGAAGATGATAAGAACTACCAATTTGAACTACAAAACCTGAGAAATACTGAACCCTCCTTCTGCAAAATTCTGTTGATAGAGGCCAACATTTGCTCCATCTATTATAGCTTCATAACCAGCATGTTTATCCAGCCAATTCTAAGAGATAAATAAAAAAAAGGCAAAAAGGAGAAGTTAATAATAAGTAATAGCACTGTATGCATTGTTGCAAATAGAAACAATGAAACACCAAGCTGTTTGTCTTTGCATCACCTATAGAACCAAACAGATAACTCACATCCATGTGTCTTGTACGGAACACGATCAATAAGGGGGGTAAACTGCATGTCTAAAGAATGTAAAACATAAATCACTCGGTAGAACCTGTCACGAATTTTAGTGATCATGAATAGTACCCATGTTTAGGAGTTTTTTACGTATCAAAGAATACGAAATCAATGCAAGTCAGTCACTTCAAAATCACTAAATTGTATAATATAGTCATTCATTATATTTCCAGTATAACCAACCTGAAATTCACTGAAATTAGCCTTAGCCTCCCTGTCCATAGCCAAAGCTGCAACAGATTCCGCAAATTTCTGAGTTTCAGCATCACCAATATCCACACAAGCCAATTGTTCCCCGCAACAACAACATTGTCCACCCACATCCACGCTCCCTTTTTGCACTATCCAATTGCCCTTCCCAATCCACCCTAGCCCATGCCACCCGCCTCCATTACTCAGGACTGCGTCTTTCACCAAACACGTGTCCAATTCTATCCCATTACTCTCAAAACTCTTGAACCAATCCTCAATTACCTTTGCAGTCTCTTCTTTCACACACCTAACAGTCTTCCTCAATTTATGCAAATAGCCATAAACCTTCTGCTGTCTTCCAGTTTCCGCACTTACCTTCAACAAAGCAGCAAGCTCTGGCTCTTCTAGACTGATCCCCATTTTCCCCATATGCTCCTCCACTTCAAATGCCTTCTCAGCCTCCAATTTTTCACAGAAACAAAACAATGCAGGACCATATGTCCTCAATCGTGGAATCGCATTATAGACCCCCATATTCTTAACCAAGCAGAAAGCATAATCAGCATTTCCTTGAGCCGCAGCCAATCTAGCAACGGCCGTGATTGAAGCTTCGTTGGGATTAATCCCACTTGCCACCATATGATCGAAAATGCGAAACCCATGTTCAATAGAGAGTTCGTTCATTGATGGGTCACCAAGGGCAGTGGAGCAGAGGTAGAGAAGAGTGTTGAAATGGTGTTGATTGAGACGTGTATTATCTGCAACTGCAGAATCATAGAGGCTGATAGCAGAGCGGAGGTCCTTGAGTTTGGAGCACGAGTTGAGTGAGTAATGGAATTGGGATTCGGTGGTCTTTTGCTTTTGTTTGATTTTCTTGTTCTTCGTATCCATGAAAAGAGAAGATTGCTACTCGTCGTCTACCTGGGGAAAGCGTACAAACTTATAAACCCTAAATTAAATTGTATCTAAAATTAAACCCTCGAAATATTAACGGGACCTTATTTACTTTTAATCTGACCAACAAAACGGTGTCGTGGTCAAGAGACTTAGGTGATAGGAGCTGAAGCGGATGTGTGAAGCCGTAGATGTTTAAATTGGTAAAATAATGTCTTTTAATTGTGGTTTAGATTACTAAATTTTAAATTTTTTTTGAGGACTAACTCTTTTAAATAAAATAAATAAAATAATATTATTTTATTTAAAAAATTTAAGCCTCAAACCATATAAGCCCCATTTAACTTACGAATTATTCTATTAAAAATACCTAAATTTAAGTCAACGAGTTAATCATTGATGAAACATCCCTAAACAAGCGTAGCATTGTAAATAATACATTAAATAAAAGAAACAATGTCTTGCAGAAGAAACATTTGTCTCGTTGTAAGTGGCTAGCCACTAAGGATTATTATAGTTATTTTTTTTTGAATGAAGAGGAAAGAAAGCCGAAATATATTACATGACTAATTTAGGGAAACAAACTCCAGACATATCCTCTAATAGGAGTGAGAGGCACCCTATAGGTGTAGTATCAAAAATGGTGATTCCTAACTCAAAATGAGTAGTAGCGTTGAAGCTAGTCAACACACCGGTTGCCCTCTCTGTATATATAACGAGGTACAACTACTTAGTTCTGAGCAAACAGCTCGTTGATGCCCATAACTAGGAGATTGTGAGACATTGTCCTTTTAGTCGAGGAGGACAAGATATTAGTCACTGCTAGAGAATCCATTTCTAATTCAACTCGACGATAACCAAAATCCTAAGCAAGCTTGAGTCTGAAAAAAACTCCCCAAAATTTTGCAAAAATAGAGGAGCACCAGCCAATATTCTGCACAAAACTTCCAAGCCAAGCGCCTATACTATCACAAATGAGTCCACCTGCTGTGGCCGAAGAGGATGCTCTTTTGCACGTTCCATTCGTATTCAACCTCACCCAACCTTGCGAAGGTTTAGACCAGCTTATAAGTTGTTTATTTCGAGGGCTATGGCCAATATTAGCTCTACCTTACCAGACTGAAGCCTTGTAAATTCGACGAACATACTCCAGTACATAAGATGTAGGGGAATCCGGCCTAGAAAAGTGATCATGAAAAAGGGCCATATTTCTCCAGGACCATAGAAATCAACAGGCAGCACCAAAAATAATTGATCAATCAAAGCCAAACACTAACCGGTGCTTTTGGAGATTTATAGCTAG
>JAOQMS010000179.1:3363949-3380556 GCA_027563885.1 Erythroxylum longipes
TGCTGCACATTTTTCTTGAATATGTTATAACGCATTTCCTTCTCGCTGTTGTCTTTGTACACACGTCCATAACGACTAATCCACTGCTCATACCTCTGATGCATTGGTTCATCTTGCAGAGTACGCGATGTAGATTCAGAAACCAAGGCTATAAGAATGAAGATGAACAAGAAACAAATGGAATGGTGTTGGCTTGTAAACCCCATTGCAAACTCTTGGAAATTAATGAAACTAAACGTATAGAATGAAGAAAATTAGAGGCACATCGATTCCTGACTACTTCACCAGCATTATATAGGGATTTTTCTCCTAAAATTTTAATGTTGTTTAATGGTTGCTGTCATGTTTTCGTGGCAGAAATGAGCGTTTCAGTCCGACCCCAAATAAATATTGATAGGATATGAATGAATTCTGCTTAAATTACTAATGCAGACAACTGGCTCTTATTTTGTCTTTCAAAGACCACAACTGGCTCCTATTTTGTCTTTCACATTTTATGTTTATACATTATCCAAATTCTTCATATAAATTAATTCGCAACTCTCATATTATTTTGTCACTTAACTTTGTTTGTCTGTTTAATTAATAATTTATTGGGATGCAGAAAGTCTTCCTCCATGGTAATTTAGAGGGCTTTATCCGCTTTCTCAAGTTAGAAGAAGTCACCTCATGACGCCGTTTCACTTCTTGCAAGAAAATCATATTTGTACGTCTTGTCCGAAAATAGCAAGTGTAAGTATTACAACATATGTTCGTGGAGTACATCCTCGGGAATCTTTAGCTTCGAACAACTTACATCAGAAGATTGTTCGTAAGATAATTGTCATTCAACCCCTAACATAAGTACTACAATGGCAAAAGAACGACGTAGCTTATGGTCAAAAAACCAAATGCTTGCACTGGAGATTTCTTTAATTTAATTCAACGTATAGATTTTCTTTTAATTATATATGTTATCTTGGAATCCTGTACGATTATTATTATAAATTCGTATTAGTGGAAAGATTCAAATTCATTTTAGGTGGAATTCAAATTCGTAACACCATCATTCTTTCTTTTCTTAAAATAATGGTCCAAGTTTTATAAGGACTAGGGAGGCAATACATCTTCTGCGCTAAATATCCTGCTCTAACCCTATTTTCGCCTCAAAACGACGTCGTGTTATATATAAACAGACATAAAATCATATCATTTTGGGGCCACGAACAAAGCATCTGATGCAGAAAATCAGAACCTGACTAAGTAATGTTTTCAAACATTCTTAGATTTACGTGCTTTGTGTTCTTAGATTTAAAATAGTTTATTGTCTTACATGTTTATGATTTTTTTTATACATAGATAAATAATTAAATGATTAAATTTTATAACGCTCCTATTTCTGTCAGACAATGAGATTACAACACTATAAAATTGATAGAACACTACATATAAACATTAGCCTTCCCTCTGAAATGGAGAAACCAGGAAATACAGACTCCTTAGCCCAAATGTTTTCTGGGTTTATCAATATCCAAGAGCTCTTTATACATCACTGGAATTTGGTCTCATTTGGTTTACTGCCCCTAAATGCTGATAAAGAGAAGAATGACCTCGGCGCTACAACACAAATATCACATGGGATCAAAGTTAATTAACATTTACCGCTAATGGAAGAGGATTTGAAAGCAAAATAAAAGAAGGAAAATAAATAAAGGAAAGACACAAGTACGTCAACGCATATACACAACAACAGAACTGCTCATGCTAAACTCACCTTTAGTTGTAGAGGACGTAGTTGAGATATGGACTCTTGCCAACTTATGCGAACTCTGGAAGTTGACACTCCCTTGAGCTACATCTGAAGTGAGGAAATATGAAAAAGCTAAGAATGTTTTGGACGCAAAATGAGAGAAGCATAAACTGGAAACTATGGTCACTTCTTTCAAGATAATGTAATCCAGGTTTAGTTGAGAAAACTTGAACCAGAGTAAGAAGGGTGATCAGATATCGGAAGTACCGGATAACAATTCATGAGCATCCACATTTGTCTCGTTGCTTGCAAAAAATGAAGCCTTTTGTCTTCCATGGTCCTTCGGATTGTGAGATGCATCTCCCAGTGTAATGTCAGTGTTCTTCTTTACAAAAGATTTAAATTCCTCAGTATCATCCTCTGCTTCAGAAAAGACAGATGGGCTTGAACAACTAGTTACATTTGCATCTACCTTGCTTTTCCTGGCAAAGTTCAGCAGCCTCTTCAACCCTTTGGGAGCATCTTTCTGATAGATCATTGTTGGTGGGTTTTCAGCGTTTCCCCACTCAGTCGTATCAGGTTCACTAATATCTTCTTGTAGCATCTGAAACAGAGAATGGCGGGTGCTTAGATTTGATCGTCCAATAGTTTGAGCTTCCACAGCAGTGGTGGGTTGAGATGTTTCAACATTGTCCGAATTAGGCAGGTTCAGCTTCTCTTCTGCTTCTACCCACAATGTGGGGGAGATCATTGGCTCATCTACCTCGGGCACAATTTTATCTGAAGATTCAACTACATTTTGTTCGGGGCCACAGTCACTGTGAGTAGCAAGTTCATCAAAGTTCTCCACCTTACTACAGTTTTGATGGCCATCCAACAGATTCTCTGATTCTGCAGCAATATTGACCTCACCTAATGACACAGGTGTCTCATCTTGATATTCATCGACAAAGTCAGAAGCATTAACTACCATTTTGTTTTCATCACTTCTTGACACAGTCCCAGAGATATTGGAAGACTCCTCCAGCTGAGAAGAATGTTTAGTCTTGTTCATAGTATGATCAACACCACGGCGAATATCAGATTTCTTACGGAGGAATGGTTTTGATTCCACTGGGACTACACTGCTTTTCTTGGTCACCGTTTTACAGAAATTAAGCTTTGGTGGGGCCGTACCCTGAGGAAGATCTTCATCAACAGCTGTGATCTTTTTCTTCATTGCTTTTCTACCTGCCCTCATCTGCTGCACCTTCTCTTGCGTTCCCTTCAAATTAGGGTTTGAAGGAGTACTCAAAGGAAGATCCGTGGGAACAGCTCCAACCTTTTTCTTTGTTGTTTTCCCAACTTCTGCCCCCATCTTCTGCACCTTCTCTTGCATGCCCTTCAAGCTACTGACAAATTTCTTGTTATTTTTCATATTCTGATCATTTGGCTGCTTTCTTTCTACTTTAGCACTTGTTTGAGGAATTGATGATGTTGATTGAGTTTTCCGACGCATAGGAATGGCACCAGCAGATGAAACACCTGCCAAAGTTTTAGTTGCTGATAATCCTACTGTCCTATTTGACAGTGTTGAGGGCCAAGACTTCCGAGCAGCGGGCAAAGTTGAAATTGTAGATGAAACAGTAGTTTTGGGGCTCTCTTTCCTGGAACTAGCAGAAACTGATGGACTCTTGTGTGTTTTTATAGGTTTAGTTGAAGGCTTCTTTTTGTCCACATCCTTCACATTTGTGGAGGAAATTTCAGATTTCCTCTTGTCAAGAATTTGCTGCATTGCCCTAAATTGTGCTTCTTTTTCTGCTCTTTTCCCAGCATTCTCTCCCCGAAGTTTCTCATCCCTTTTCTCCTTGTAGTAGTTATAAGATCCACCTCTCTGCTCGTTATGTTTGCTTTCAGTTCTCTTAGATTGAGGCTTTCTGGTTTTCTGAGTATGGCTTTCCATCATTTTAACAAGCATCTGGTTCAATTTCTCTTCCTTCTGTCGACCCCCTTCAGCTACGGCCATTGATTTCCTATTTCCTATCTCCTGTTCGATTGCATTAGCATCTGTGTCAATATGAGCATAATCATTTACTTTGCTCTCCGTTTTTTCCAACACTAAGCCATCTTTAGTAGACTCGATAAGGTTTTCATGTCCAGTGGTAAAACCAGACTCTAATGCTTCTCCTGAATGGTCTGACATCTCTGTACCTAACACATCATTGGAAGGATTAGAATCAGAGTCTTTCAACACAGGTACTGCTTCTGAGGGAATAGATTCTGCAATACCAGCACTCCATCTCCTCAAAACAGTTTTATTTGCAGATAGAGAAATTTTTGAAGCTGAGATAATGTTTTGGTGATCTGCTGTTAGGATTTTTTGTTTTCTTTCAAAAAGATTGATTGCATCTTGAACAGTCATCCTTCGCGTATCATCCTCAAGTTTTTTACTCGATTGTTCGGCCCCTTCCTCTTCACTAGTTTCAACCACATCCCTATGGGAATTTGTCTTTTCTCTGGCAGGATAATAACCAAGATTTTTAATAGCTACAGCAGTAGCTCTGCGTGATCCACTCCTCCCTATTTGAACCCTACGCATTGGAGATGCAGACCTTCTGATTGGCACAGATCTACTAGCAGCTCGACTTCTTTCTGCAGAACTTTGAATATCATCACTTGAGTCAGAGGACTCTTCACTTCCTGTAGAGCTCTGTCTCTCAACTTGGGCAACCATTGCTGGTGAAACGCCATATTTCACTGGAGTTGATAAATGAAGAGGTCTTGAAATTTTTCTATTCACAACGCCATCTGTCATATTTGCATTGTCAGTCCCTGAAATGCATTTAGAAGAGCATGTGTCATCACTGACAGGCACAGTTGTTACACTGTTTTCATTGCACTCTAACAGTACACGCAGGCAATCCCTGCAATTGACAGTTTCAAGATTAAAAACGAGTACAGTAAATGGGCATGACTCAGAATAATCAAATTAATAGTAGACGAGATAATTAAGCACATTTTAGTAATTCTTCAAGGTAACCAAAAACTTATGAAACCATTCAGCGATTCAATTTTGTAGACTGCTTACTTCAAAGCAGTTGCTCCAAAATTTTCACAAAATTCGATCAAAGTAGTGATTTGGTTAGAGGAACATTTAAAACCAGCAACTTGTTTTATTGCAGCAGCTAACTCCTTTCTTAGTGCCGTAAGCCTCAAATTCATAGCTCTCAACAATTCATTCCTGAAAACATAGTTGGCAAACTTTAATAAACGTGCATATAAGATTAATTTGAAAATAGCAAGCGTAGAAACTTACTTTGAGGTATCTGATGACACGATATTAGATTCAAGCTTCATAGATTCGAAATAAACTATGTCAGTTAATGATTCAACTTTGCATGGTACACAGACAAATGACTTCGAAAGTTTTTTAAGAAACTTCTAGAAATATCAACATAAAAGTGATTGTAGATGAAGCGATTACTTTAATTGCCTCTGTTGTCACAATTGAGTTGTTTCCATCTGTCCAACACGTGGAGAACACTATGATGAGCATCAAAACCGATCTCAAAGAAACAATACCCATAGATATTATACAACTCTAAACTACACAATATCTTATGTTAAATCTGCCAAAGAACAGCTTAAGTTAATTGACTCATCCCCATCAGAGACATTATTAATATTAGTGCATGACAATCCATATTCTACTATCAGAAACATCTTAACTTAATCAACTCTACGCCTGTTAACCTTGAGATATTCTTGTTGACCAACACAATATGATCATAACAAAAATCATTTTGCATGGTATCAAGATACAATAACATTATCTGATGTCAAAATACAAATATTCCATAGCAATAAAAACCATATGTATCTATTTCTTCTCATTACGCAAACTAAGATTACCTGTTTCCCCACCTTCAGAATGATTCTTTTGTCCCTGACAGAAGAAAACTTTTGTTCAGAAGAAAGTCCAGGAATGAAGCATTAACAACGAAATAGAGAAATTATAACCTGAGCATACAAAGAAGCATGAAAATTTCTGGCTTCCTCCAATTGAGATATCTCACTTTGAATAATCTTAGCAGTATTGATCAAATCAGTTGAGCCAACAATATTAAAGAACCTGATAACAATTAGGAGAATCATTATAAAGAGACTACTTTTGAAACATAATTATTCTAAAGAAACAAACACCAATAAATATGCACGCAAAATGATACTATACCAACCTGTTTAAAGTAGATTTTGTGAGCCATGTTGCATCTTTGGCATCTTCCAGTACTTGAAGTTTGATATCATTATTAGATCCTTTGGCAGAAAGGTTAACTGCGTTTGGTAAATGCTGCAAAAGCAAACCCAACTGTCCAACAGCCAGTTTCTCTACTTCACCATTACCACAAGCAAATACTTCATACCTACGAAGTCAGTTTACATGTTATATATCTATTCATTCACTCATAAGAAATCGAAGTCTAATATAATCATACATTTTGGAGGTTAGAAGAAATAACAATGCCGACTATTACCAAAGGGCATAACTAATTCCGAAAGAACCGGAACATAAGATGTGCCATAAAAAAGACAACACTTGGAGATTGAATAAAGTACACTTTCTATACACCTTCAAGCATATAAAAGACAGCCTGCCAAAATGGGGTTGTAACAAGTGGTTGGAGTCAGGGGCTTCTCCTATACTAGTCCATTCAACAATCAAAAACTGCAAAAAAGCAGCTTCCAAGAACCCAACATGCCCAAGGCCTTGACCAGGTATTATAAGAGTAATGCCTTTATGAAAGACCCCGTAATATCCCATCCGAGTTTTTGGCTCCCTGTTATGCTTTGCAGGGTGGCATTGACTAAAGATGTGAAAAGTTTTGCTTCAATCAAATTCAAACTCCACTTTTATCACTACGTTTCTTCTTTTGTTTGGGCTTCTAGCTGTTCTTGTGAGGAGGTTTCATGTAGATTAAACAAGATAGAATTTATTGAAATCTTATGAACCAATCATTCAAATCGAGGACTTCAAATTAGCTAACCTGTTCTCCTCAGGAAAAATTTTAACAGTAGCATAATCTAAAGGTGCATCAATATCTAATCCCTCCTCCATCATAACAACCTGCGGCAGAAGCAAAATCTGAGTCTTTGAGAACAATGAACGGAGAGAAAAAAAAAAGAGTCCATTTCTAATAAACGCATAAATAGAGACTGATAAGCATTAAAACCAGTAACAAGCATTTAATGTTAAAACAAGATTCAGTTGATTTGAAATATAACAATAGCTATTACCATTAAAAAAAAAAACAAAGCATTCAAGTCAGATCTATCTAGCAACGAAAAAGAAAACGCAGTTGAACAAGAAGAAGAGGACCGACAGTTTGTTCTTAGCGGTTGAAAAATCGCAAGCACTGAATATGGTATTTAGCAGCTTAAGAGCTGTCCTCCTCAAGTGACGTGACGTGATGAAGAATGTATGAATCTGGTAGCTCAAAGGTTAAAAAACAAGAAAAGGCTCTACTGTGCTTGTGCGGGTGCGGGTGGGTGTGAGTGAATGAGAATAAAGCAAACCGAATAGATCTTGGGTGTGAGGGAGCGAGTGAGGTTAGTCCACTCTTTAACTAATCTAAATGTCTGTCTCGCTCTCGCTCATTCTCAAGTCCAACTACGAATGTGGACGTGTCATGTCGTTTGCGTGAGTTTTGAGAGTTCTTGGCTTCTTGCGTGTTCCCAACTATGCTCGTCGTAGCTTTTTAATGTCGTGTCTTCGTGTTTTGTATTTTTCTTTCTTACTATTTCTTTTCGGAATTATGATGTCCGACGGTGATGGACCCTTCGCTTTGACATAAATTTGTTTTAATTTTGGGGTAATTAAATATATAATAACCACTAAATCTTTTAATTTTTTAAGATTAAAGACACAAAAATATACGTGATTTAAATAATTTTTAATTTTAAAATTATTAAACTTACTTTAAAAATAATAGTGAAATATATGTAATATAAATAAAATTTTTAATATAAATTAAATTAAATTAAATTAAATTAATATTTATTATAAATATCTAATTTTCATAATTTTTAATTTTAAAATAATTAAACTTACGTTAAAAATAATAGTGAAATATATGTAATATAAATAAAATTTTAATATAATTTAAATTAAATTAATATTTAATATAAATATCTAATTTTTATAAATATCTTAAATTATTAATTTATATAATATTTGATTAGTTAGAATTAAGTTTAAGAGATAAATTACATCAATATTTTAAATCGGTTTAAAAATGAAAATCTTAAACTTTTTGCTTGGGTTTTAAATTTTCAAATTTAATTAAGTTTAATAATTTTTGTTATAAAAATTGATCAATTTATTAATTAATTTGCTACGTTTGTAAACTATTTAGTTTTTATAAATCAAAATAAATTGATTAATTTTCATTTAACAGTCTTCTTTTTTTATTAAACTTTAAATTTTTCGATAAATAAGGACAATATTTTTTAATCATTTTTCATAATTTTCAATTTTATTTAATAATTTACCGATTTATGATTGTATAATATCAGTTGAACCTTTTAAACCTTAAGTCTTCTATCTTACTAGTTTAACTTTCAGTTCGATCTTGAAAATATTGGATTAAATTACTATTTTAATAACATTAATTAATTTACACATATTATTTATATTTATAGTTACTTTTTATTGAAAGTTTTAAAAAATTTTAAAATAAAAATATAAAAAGAAGGAATTCAAAAGGTACTTAAATTACAAGAAAATTTTATATTTTACCCTTTTTTAATTTAATATCCAATATTTTTTAAAATTTTATAAAAAAATGAGATTACTTAATTAATTTATCATTTTGCTGTCGAAAAGGTTAGTAGGACTTCGAGAAACAGGTTGCTGGGCATCAAAGCTACTCTGGTTAAAATGGATGGGGCTACAGAAGCTTGCTTGACGTTTTATACCATAAAAGAGCTATGTTGTCGGTGGTACTGTAAAAGCTGACTGCAAGCTGAGCAAAGCTTCACCGTCTAATCTCATATAATTATCTTCTTCTTGGCTTCTCTTCTACGATACCTTTAGATGTCAACATTCCCTCCTCTTTTTCTTTACTATACCTCTCTCTCTCCCCCCCTCTTTAAGGTAACTAACAACTACTATTTACTGTTGCTTTGCACTCGATGCAATTTGTCGTTTTTGGGAATTTCCAGAGGAGATGGTCGCCGTACTGTTAGATTTGATTCATCCTCGTTATCTTCTTTGAAACTTCGTAGCAAGAGAAGAAGCTTTAAGAAACAATATTTTTATTTTTATTTTTTCTATGTCTAAACTGTTTGATTATATAATTAAGAAAAATCATATCTTTAAACGTATGTCATAGTTGACTATATACTTAAGGAAAATATGTATGTATGTATATATATATATATATAGGTTGTATTGAAATAGAAATATTTTAGATGGTGCCTTAAAGAACATGATGAGATCAATCTTAACGTGTTTGGTATGTTTATAAAAGACTATATATGTAATTTTATAGTATTATCATTATTATCAAGAATAAAAGTTGCAAAAGAAGAGAAAATGCTCATATCTTGAAGCAACTAACATCACTACAGAAGTTCAGAGGTTATATCTGTAAGATTTTAGTGTTTTTCTTCCATGCTAAAGCGAGACACAATTGTTTGTTTCTGATTGCATTATGAAATAAAGGATGTATTCAAGAAAAACAATAGCTAGTAGTAGAGCAGTGACCAGTTGAGTGAATATCAAAGTATGCCTGTAACGCTAACGGAGATGAATAACAAAAATGAAACCATAAAAGAGATTTCCTATATACATCAAAGGATATAGAGAATAACATAGAATTGAGTGGTACGTGGTGCTAATATGAAATGATTGGCGATATGAATAGCATGAGCAATATCAAAATGAGAGAAAGTGAGATACGTAAGATTGAAGATGAAGATTATTATCATTAAGGAGAGTCTATTGTTACACGAGTTTTACGGAAGCACTAGCCTCAAAAGCTAACTCGAAAGGTGAAAGAGTTTATAAGCCTATAAATTTTACATCGGTCTTTTTTGTTACTAATGTGGGACAATTAAATCGTAACATTCTTACACGCTTCGCAGTCCAGGCACCAGCGGGCTAGCGGTGCGCTAGACTATTTTTAGTCCTGGGCGAATACTGTTATACCAGCGTCATCACCCACGTACCCACAGGCTGGTTGTGTGCTAGACTTTTTCTAGCCTCGGCCGAACACTGCAATGCCAGCATCACCACCCGTGAGCTAGGCACGAGGACTCAAAAGAGTGCTGTTAGCTCTGATACCAATTGTTATCAGTTTTTATGAGAGAACTAACCTTAAAAGGTGTAACAGCCCAGAGCACTCGTCCATAGATATTGTCCATTTTGGGTCAAGGCTTTAACGGTTTTATTCTTCCCGCACTTAGGAAAACACGTCTATGGGGAAGAGGTATCTATACTTTTATAAGACATACTTTGTTCTCCTCTCTAACCGATGTGGAATTTCACAATCTACCCCCTTAGGGCCCAATGTTCTCGCTGGCACAACAAGTCGGGAACCGGCTCTGATACCATTTGTAACAGCTCAGACCACCTGTCCACAGATATTGTCCGATTTGGATTACCCATCGGGCCAAGGCCCTCACGGTTTTGTTCTTCCTGTACCCAAGAAAACGTGTCTATGAAGAAGAGGTATTCATACCTTTATAAGGTGTACTTCGTTCTCCTCTCCAATCGATGTGGGATTTCACAATCCACCCCTTTAAGGCCCAGCGTTCTCGTTGGTACAACAGGTCGGGAACCGGTTCTGATACCATTTGTAACAGCCCAGATCACTTGTCTACAGATATTACCCGCTTTGAGTTGGCCATTAGGCCAAAGCCCTCACGGTTTTGTTCTTCCTGTACCTAAAAAAACGTGTTTATATGAAAGAGGTATCCATACTCTTATAAAACATGCTTTGTTTTCCTCTTCAACCGACATGAGATCTCACACCCATCAATAATAGAAAGATGACTATTAGGCTTGAGTAATGTACTAGCAGTGTTGATGTCAATAATAACAGTATGAGAGATAAAATCGATGATATAGTTCACTTGTAATAAGATAATTGCCAGATTTATCGGATGAAAATTCAATATCCCAAAAATAGCTCAAAATACCTAGATGTTTCTTCTCAAGTTATTGGTATAGAAAATGATTAAAAGTAGAAATATCGTGTCATTGCCAGTAATTAAGTTGTCAATATAAAGAAGAAGAAGATGTAACTTTGAACCATTTTGTGAATGAACAGGGCATGATTATAAGAGTTGGATTGTAAATCAAAGAGACCCTACAATGTCACTAAATTTAGTAACTTAGGTTTAAAGAGCTAGTTTTAGACCATATAAGACTTTGTGCTAACAAACTTTAATGGGCTGACAAATATAACTAGGTGGAGATTGCAAGTATACTTCTTCTATGAGAGAGCCACCAAAAAAGACATTCTTGATGTCCATTTGAAAAAACGGTCAATGCGTGTCAGCAACAACTGCGACAAGAATACGGACTAAGCGAGCTACATGAGAAAATGTTTACCCATAGTTAATACCATATTCTTGGGAAAATCTTTTGGCAACTAGTTGGGGTTTGTATCGGTCAATTGTTCCGTTATATCAAGTTTTGATTTTAGAGTTCCATTCGGAATCAACATTATATTTTTCTTAGGCAAATCAAGAATATCCCAAGTGTTGGTGCTTGTTAATAACTATAGTTCTTTTGTCATTGCCTTTCGCTATGAAGGGTCAAAGTTTGTCTTGCTATATATCCCAGGTATTAGTACTCAAAATGATGCATCATAATCCATTTTCATCCTCAATTTGCATCAAATATAGGTTTAAAACATGAATGCAAAACATAATTCTTCCAATTAACAGTCCCAACATTTTCAACACGATAGATGTTCATTCATTGAAAACCATAAAACGCCAGCTTATCTTCAAGCAATCCACAAATAAGTCAAATAATAAAAGTAAATGTAAGAGAGTATAAATACCTGGATTTATCACAAGGATGGACGAAGAGGATGCAAGAAATGACCAAAACCCACAAAAACCTAACTTTTGCATAAATGGGGCTTTCCTCCAAAATATTGCTCCTATTATCCAAATTGACGGTGTTGGTGAGTGAAATTACTTAGAAAATGGTTTAGGGAAGGCAGAATCACCTAGGAATTACAATAGACATGTTTAATTTGGAAGAAAATTGGAAGAAAAGCAATGTTATGAATATCATACTAGCATTGGTATCAAATTAGATTCTAGTATTTTTTAAATTTATGAAATATTCCCTGAATTTTTAAAAATTGTAAAATAATCTATTAGTATATTTTACTATATAATTTACATTTTTACATCAACCATGTCTCAAAAAATCTTAATAAAAAATTTAAAATAACAACAGTTTATTTATTTTTATTAACATTAATTTTCAAATACTTATATGACTACTAAATGAAATCGTTACGTCCATACAAATGTATAATAATTTGACAATTATGGTTACAAAGATTCTATTAATTTTTTGCTTAGCTATTTGTATTCAAATGTTGTGTATAATATGAATGACATCATTTAGTTATTATCTTAAATTTTAATTTAGATCAAGTAGTCAAAATTTTTATGTCAGTTATATATTCAAGTTAATAACAACAATATTTTATATCTAAAAATAAAATAAAAATTAAAAAATTAATGTTAAATTGAAAGTTAATAAGTTCATATTCTACTAAACATAGGATAGTCACTAAATATGTACTCTAGTGTAATCTTTTTGTTGTTTTATAATATTTTAGTGAAATTTAAAAAATAATACACTTATATTTTAAAATTTTCTCAACATCGTAAAAAGTCATTGCACATAATTATATAAAAATATTATGAAAATTGATTTATTAATGGTCTTTATTTTTTAAATATATTTAATTAACAATAATATTATGAGGCATAATTTTGTGTTATTAAATTAATATAATAAATATATTATTAACAATTATAATTAAAAAAAGCAACATTATATATATATATATATATATATATTTGATTATACAAAGGGAGGGTGGCAGAAGCACTTGGGGGTATTTTTGTAACTTTGGTTCAAAATTTTGACTTTTTGCAAAAAGGTTCCTATATTTTTCAAAACTTAGGGTATCGGTCTGTATTCGGCCACTATTTAAAATACCGACCAGTACTAAGCAAAATTGTCGGTACTGACAACCGGTACCCAAGAAGGTTGTTTCCTATCATTTTCTGACTGATACGATACAAAATTAAAAACATTGAAGAAAAGTTGAAGAAAAATGATGCAAAATGATTTTTGGAACATTATATCACAGGTGAACACAGACTTATATGGTACTATGTTAGGGTTGTGTTCACCACGTAGAGCATATTAGACTTGTTTTAAATAGAATACGGGGTCTACGCTATTAGAAAATCAAGACAAGATCAAATCCTGACTGCAACAGAATAATTATAAAACTTTTTGTATTTTGATTTCCCAAAAATTAAGATCACCTTAATTCTATAAAATGATTAACCATAAATCATAATAAACATGAATCTTAATTTGTATGTTATTCTATTACTTGATAATATTCTTATCATATACCTCGAACCATTTTTGAAATTGATTCATTTCAACCACTGTAGATCTGCACAAATGTTTGGCCTTTAAAAGTATCCATAAAATAGGTTGAAAGAATTCTGTAACTCTTACAAAGAGAGCTAAGAAATAAGTGCTAGCTCAATTAGAGTTTAAGCCTATTTATAATAGGTTTTGGATAATTTAGTAATTTAATTAAAATTAAATTCTAATTTTAATTAAATTTTAATTAGATTACAAATAATAATTAAATATCAATTATGCCCAAATAAGATCCAATATCTCCTATTGATCCTTACTTATTAAATATTTCATATATAATCATAAAGTTTCCTAAATTTATAATCAAGTCCAACTTGATTAAAATATCTTTACTTTTTTCATTTTAATCGTTATGTGAGACTCATTAGGTTTCAAACACATTGACAATGATTATAGATTTTATAATTAGAATTAGATAAACTAAAACTCCTTTTAATTTATCTTTAATTCTCCAATTAAATAATGTATGATCACATATTAAGGCTGACATTTAACAACACATCACGATCACTAAAATATTTAAGAATGTCAAAATGATTTTGACTAAACTTTATGTGCATGATTTTTCCGTATAATTCAATCATTTTATCATACAATATTTAGGTTAGACATAGATCATGGAATTAATGTCTACTCTATTTTGAGTCTAGTCATATTACTCCGTCATTAACTATCGATTCAAGTAATGACATTTGTAAATTATTTACAAAATGTTATTTCACCTTTACCAAAGATTTCTTGAATCAGTACTAATCGAGAACAACATAATATTTTTCCTAATTACTTTAAAGTGATAAATCCTATTTTGGCTACTCAACAACATCCATATAGTTCATGTTACATCCAATTACTACCTACTAAATGACCTATGATTAGAGTAAGTCATAGGTAATATAAAAAAACATAATAACCTTTATATAAGATAACTTTGGAGACTTTAAATCAAATGATTACTTATATAATCATCACAATGAAAATTTTCATATACCTATAAGTAATGTTCTAAGTGGATATTGGGTATGATCAGTGAACTTGTTCTATAATAAGCACCCCCATGTTGTTTAAGTATCTCCATACTTTAGTCTATGAGATTGACTACTCATTATACTAATCTTTTTACGTTTCATTAATGTTCAATCTCGTAGAGATATGGTTTATAAAGATAATATTTGATAATATTTACTGTACATATTTAGCAGAATCAGTATAGGAAAGGTAGGCGTAATTATAGGAGAGTTGTTAGTAAAGAGTGATTTTCAACAATATCTTTGGGATCAGTTCTTTGTATATAAGTGTGCTTCTCTGTAAATGAGTGCGTATCAAATAATACTCTCAACTTTATTCTCACCATTTTAGCATGGTATCAGAGCGGGTTTAAGAGACTGTCGAAACAGATTGATCCCAACCCGGAAACGCACTACTCAGGTAAGAGAAGAAGATGGCAACAGAAACAAGCAAGCCATAAGGAGGAATTCTAGTAACATCCCCACTATATTTACATCCTTCGGATAGCCCTGGGGCATCAATTACTTCGTGTATTTTCAATGGAGAGAACTATGAGACATGGGAGAAGGCGGTGCGGAATGCGCTGCGAGCAAAAAATAAACTTGGCTTCATCAATGGAACAGTAAAGGCATCGAGAGAAGAGGGAACACTAGAAGCACAAGCGTGGGATATGTGCAACTCAATGTTGATTTCATGGCTGTTTAACGTGATTGATCAGAAATTACATCCAAGCATAACTTATGCAGAAAGTGCGAAGGTGCTGTAGGATGACTTGAGGGAACGTTTCTCAATTGGAAATGCACCACGCATTTACCAATTGAAAAGTGAATTAGCTTATCTCAAACAAGGAGAAAATAATGTAATGGAATATTACTCTAGGCTTAAAGCCATGTGGGACGAACTTTAGAGTTATTCTAAAGTTCCTAATTGTGCATGTGGAGCAGCTGCAGAATTTGTGAAAAAGAAGGAGGATAGAATCTACTAGTTTTTGATGGGGCTAAATGATGAGATATTTGGGACAATAAGATCTCAAATTCTTACGATGGATCCTTTACTGTCGATTGGAAGAGCTTATGCCATGGTGATACAAGAAGAAAAGCACAAAAGCATAACAAGAGGAAAAGAAGACAAAAGTGATGCAACAGCATTTGCTGTATATGCCAGTGGTCGAGACAAAAATCAACAGAAGCGGGAAGAAGATAAATCGACTTGCGTGCACTGTGGCAAGTATGGACATGATGTGAGTGACTGTTTTCAGATCAATGGCTTTCCACCTAATTGGGGTAGTCGAGGGACAGGACAAGGCAAAGGAAAAGGGAGAGGCTCTAGACGAGGAAATGGTCGGGGAGGAATAGGCGTGAATGTAGTAGTTGCGGCGATAAATGTTAGTAATGGGCAGCAAACAAGGGTCACGAAAGGAAGAGGGGAAACAATCCAAGGAATTGGATTCACACCAAATCAAGTGCAGCAAATTTTGGCCTTGATAAAACAATCTCCAAGCGGACAAGAGAAACTAACAGGTAATACTAGTGATTTATTCACAAAGGGGCGATGGCTTCTTGACACGGGAGCATCGCATCATGTCATAGGATGCATGAAATTACTCACAGACATGCATGAAGAGAGTCCAGTGACAGTTGGACTACCGAATGGTGCGCAAATCAGAGCAACAAAGCATGGAAAGGCGAGAGTTGAGGAAAATATAATTTTGCAGGATGTTTTATTTGTTCTTTCTCTCAGATGTAACTTGATTTCAGTTAGACAATTGATTGGTGAATTGAATTGTATTGTGATTTTTTCTCCTAATTTGTGTGATACAGGACCAGTCTACGAAGAACCCGATTGGAGTGGGTGAGCTAGAAGGTGGGGTCTACTACTTGAGAACGAGGAAAGGAGAAAAGGCACTAAAGGTAACAAGCTCAATGAAAGGAGACTTGTGGCATAGAAGAATGGGACACCCTTCAAGTCAGATTTCTAATTTTTTGTCAACCTTAGTTGGTAGTGATTTAGGTTGGAATAAGGATAGTAGGGTTTGTGATGGTTGCCATAGAGCAAAGCATTGTCGTTTGAAATTTTCTAAAAGCAATAAGATGGTAGAAAATTGTTTTGATTTAGTACATTGCGACATATGGGGACCATATAGAGCTGATAACTTGTATGGCGTACATTACT
>JAOQMS010000179.1:3389144-3420032 GCA_027563885.1 Erythroxylum longipes
ACAATTAAAAAAATACTAATACAAATTATTCGTTTTAAAATAATCAATGAATTACATATTTCCAATCATATTATACTGCAGGGGTACTTTGATCATTGAAACTATTTTCTATGTTTTGTCAACTGTAGCCAAACATATTTCTGTCCTCAAGACACACAGTTTTATATGTTTTGTCTATTACAACCAAACATTTCACTGTCTTCAATTTTTGTTTTGTTTTGTCTCCAAATTTTTGTTTCGTTCCATATTAATATACGAATCACAGTAACAATACGCATAAACGTGATTAGAGGAGCGGCAGTATGAATAAAGTGTTGATGAGAATTATAATTTTTTTATAATAATTTATGATTATTGATTCATTCTGTATACATGAACTTTGTTAATTATTGTGTTGATAATTGCCCTAGAATTCGGCTATTGTGATATGTTTCCTTTAATTGAGGCCCACGGGGCCGGATCGGTATTCCGGCCGACGATGTACCAAAGATAAGTCAAACAAGTACATTAGCTTCTACTGGATTGCCGGATGGGCTAGGGGTATTTGTGTCATTGCCACACAGTTCATTTGCGCGGGAAAGCTCTAAACTCCCTCCTTGTAGTCCCCTAGCCGAGACACGGATATGTTTCGCCCGCTCAGCTCAAAAGGGTTTCACTTTTTGTTCTTCCCCGACGCCAAAAGATGAACGGTGATGGCCGGAGATGGGACCGCATGGATTCCCGCCGAGGCTCCAAGAAGCAGAAGTTGATGCGTAACGCCGAAGAGGACCTCGACTCCAAGTTTGGCTTTGATCTCTTCAGTGAAGGCGAAAAACGTCTTGCTTGGCTTCTCACTTTTGCACCAGTAAGTCTATCGTTACTGGAATATGTTTGTTTGCACATTTAGTGAGATTTTTTCAATGTTTGGACAAACGCAATTGTTTGTAATGTTGGCGCAATAGAGAAATCTTGATTTGTTTTATTTTGATTTCAGTCCTCTTGGGAAGATCGAGAGACCGGCAAAGTCTTCAGCTGTATCGATCTATTTTTTGTTTCTCAGGTAATACCACCCCTGCCTTATTTTATCATCATATTTCTACTTATAATTTATTAAATTTCGAATGAATTACAGGATGGTTCTACCTTCAAGTCAAAGTACAAGTTCCGTCCCTATTTTTATGCAGCTGTAAAGGTGTGGTCTTTAGTTGTGGTCTTAATCTTCGTCAATAGTCAATTGCTGCTATCGATGACAGTGTGGGTTCTTTTTGCACGTTTTAGGAGAAGATGGAGATGGATGTTGATGCTTTTTTGCGTCGGCGCTATGAAAATCAAATTGTGGACATTGAAATTGTCGGGAAGGAGGATCTAGATCTTGTGAGTCACGCAATTTCCTAAACCTATGTTTTTATATTCCTTGAAAAACTCTTTTACATATTTCTTATTTCTGTCCTTTTCCTTTCGCCTGTTAAGTGATGTTTTTTTCCCCAATAGTCTCAAATCTCTTGCCACGAGTTTTGGATATTGCGAGAAAGGGTAAACTCACAATTTGTCTTTCAATGATGTGCGAAATCTGAAATGAGTTTGAAATTATATCACAAGGATGCCTGATTGAATCGAAGTTTACTACATGTCCGATGTTTTTGAATTTGAATCATTACATGATGAACATGTTTGACTAAACTTCTGGAACAACTCAAAGAATTGGCTACTTTATATAGTAGGATGCTGTTAGGGCTGTGAGAATCTGTTATTTGTGCCTCAAATTGATGACAAATAACAAAAAACTGAATGTTATGTTTGATAGTTGAAAACTTTCACCAGTTTGGGCCTTCTTAGTAACTCTTACTGGGTGCTTACACTTGATTCACTTAGGCTAGTGGCATGAGGCCAACACTTATGATGTTCCAACTAGTCTGACACTTTCTTACATACGGAAACGAACCTTGTTTGTGTTTAGTTTTTTGGCCATGGAACTTAATTTCTGCATTTTGGTTTCTTGAGCAATTGGGCATTTTAATTCCCAATTTATTTATTCTTAAACATTGCATTGAATGAAAAGTTATTCTTCGGAGATTAGAAAAGAATGGAGAGTTTTTCTTTTTCTTCTATTTCTTCTGAGATACTGACATATTACTTTTGGAATTCGGGGGAGTCATTCTTAAAGAAATGATAATTATAGGTCATATATTTCCTTTTGTCAATTACACATCCATCGACAATTACGCTTGATGTATTGATGTGGAAGCTTCTCTCCAAGCTTATGTTCTAATTGTTTCATATTTGTTGACAGAAAAACCATTTATCAGGTTTACACAAATTGTACTTGAAGATATCTTTTGACACTGTTCAACAATTAATGGATGTCAAGAGAGATCTCTCACATGTTGTGGAAAGAAATCAAGCAATGTTTAATGCTACGGAAGCATATGAATCAATATTAACAGGAAAGAGGTAGTATTTACTGGTTCTCATTCATTTTTATGCGTCGCATTTTGAGGCTTTAAGTTCGATATTCTGTCTTTTTTGTAGAACAGCTTATTAAAGCAAAGCCTTAATTTTTCGTTTTATTTTTCATTTGGAATTCAAAGTTTTGGTTGTCATCTTATTCTTGAGATGTTTGACTGGCAGAGAACAGAGACCTCAAGATTTTCTAGATTGTATTGTTGATCTCCGGGAGTATGATGTTCCTTATCATGTTCGTTTTGCCATAGACAATGGTAAGATTCCTTATGAAATGGTGCTGGTTTGGACATATTTAGCCACACATATGTATGATGACTGTCCATAACTTTATTTTATCACAACCCATACTTTCGTGACTCAGATATTCGATGTGGGCAGTGGTATGATGTTACTGTATCCAGCACTGGTGTTACGCTTGAGAAAAGATCTGATCTTTTGCAACGTGCTGAAGTGCGTGTTTGTGCATTTGACATAGAAACCACCAAGCTTCCTTTGAAATTCCCCGATTCTAGCTATGATTTGATTATGATGATGTCATACATGGTTGATGGACAAGGTTACCTGATTATTAACAGAGAGGTAATTGTGATTCACTTTTACTTTATTTTACTAGCTTTTTCGCTGGTGACTAGTGTCATTTTTAGTTAACTTTGCAGCATATTTTCTGAGTTTCAAAGTTATGCACTTTCTAATTTTGATATAGCACTTAATCACTATATTTACAGCTACAAATGGTCATTGCCATCTTAAGCTGTATGTTATCAATTGTTCAGACCATGGTGGGCTATACTTTCGGAATTTATTTTTTGAAAATCAGTTGGTTCATATGATACTTATAATTGAAACTAGGATATGCTTTGGACTTCAACGAGGTCACCTCTGATTGCTTCTTTGTCCTGAATGAGGTTTAGTATTCAAAATAAGTAAAATCCTGATCTCGAACTACTTGTATTTAGCTTTCTTTTTTAACCTTCATCCTTCTTGATTTTTATTTTCTGTATTCAACTTCTGTTATTTTTGGTTTGTTCTTTCCTATCTATTTTGTCTCAGTTTTAATGCATTCCATTCGCATTATTGAGGTGTGCCCTGAGACACCGCAAAAAGCTTCAAGGAAAGAATTAATTGTTCTCACTTGGACTTGCTCCAACGAAGCCTCTGCTATAATTCATGCTGCAGATAGCCAATGTCTTTATTTATCACTTTCTAAGTCTTATACTACATGTGATTCTGACGGTTTTATCAAACATATAGAAAGATATAGTTGAAGTATTCAAAACTAATAGATTAACGACTTTTAGTTAATTTAGGACTAATCCATCTTCTTTTATGCGATAAAGTTCTTGGTGATAAATTGTTTTTTGCCTTGGTTTGGTTGAGCCATATGAAATTTGCTGTTTAACTTTGCATTCAATTTCATTCTAAGTGCTTTATGTCTGAGCTCAGCACTTATGGTTTTTAGCTCATTGATTCTGTACGCAAGATATTGGAAGTGATGCAACTAGTGACTCTTCATTATCAATTTTTGCATCGTCCATCCTTAATTTTCCCCTTCAACTCAATTTACTGGGTGTTTGAGTTTATTCTTCTTTTCATTTTCAATTTGATTAAACAAGCTTGGGATGAAGCTAACTCTCTGGCTTGCTCTCTGTTGGTTTTTGTCCATCTACCTGTCTCTATGTCTGTCAACCTCTTCTACTGCTGTCTGCATATAATAACTATTGGTTGTGGACTTATCTTTTTAGTGTGTTGGAGATGATATAGAGGATGTGGAGTACACTCCAAAACCAGAATTTGAAGGATGCTTTAAAGTAACAAATGTGCAAACTGAGGTACTACGACTGTTTATTTGATATTGAATGTTCGTGTACATTTGTCTTTTTGATGTTCCTTATCTTTCTTGTTTCTTACAGGTAGAACTTCTTAGAGAATGGTTTGCTCACATGAGAGAAGTGAAACCTGGAATTTATGTTACTTATAATGGTGATTACTTTGACTGGCCATTCCTAGAAAGCAGAGCTGCTCACCATGGATTCAAGATGAGTGATGTATGCATCCTGTTCCTTTTGTGTTAACTTAAGAACTGCCATGCCTTGACATTTCTTTCAGCTTTTGCAAAAAGGCCCAAGACTTGAACTGCTATTTGCTAATACTTGTCTAAAACATCATAAGCTAACTTTATACGCCGGAATTATATTTACTTATAATATCTTTGTTGTATAGTCAATCCCATTTAAATTTTTCTTTGCATATTACTCAATCATTAGTTTATAGGCGACGTATTAAGTCAAGCTAGAGGTTATCTTTTTGAAAGAATTGCTAATCTATACACTTTGTCGCTGCATATGTACATAATTGCTGTGGAGTTCAGGCGGGCAATTATCGCGACATGTTCAATTTTTTTTTCATGTGAAACCTATTAAGCTACTTGCTTAACTTTTTGCTACCTCCTTTTTTCTTTCCATTTTGATTTTCAGGAGGTTGGTTTCTCATGTGACAAGAATCAAGGAGAGTGCCGTGCTAAATTTGCTTGTCATTTGGATTGTATTGCTTGGGTCAAACGTGACAGTTATCTCCCTCAAGGGAGCCAAGGTCTTAAGGTGCAAATCTTCCCTTTAGCTTGATTATTGGTGTTATGTTTAAATTTCCTATCACGGGAAAGATGCTCTGATTAGGATTGAGTCAACTGATTCTCATGCAATTTTGCGTCCAATGGCCGGGCTAACTTCTCTTTTTAATATTCCTCTGTTAATTACAAGGGGAATGGAGTCTTAATAGAAACACCTTTATGTTATTCTTGTGTCTTCAAAATATTTGAGCTGCTTCAAGAATGTGCAATATATGCTTTTCAGCATAATTTTCATAATAAAATCACGGTTAAACTTAGTGAAGCGTATGGGCTGGTCTTTAAAGGCTTTTCCGTACTGACTTGTTTCCTTAAACAAAGTTTATTCCATATTGCCGTTCTTGAGAACAAAATTTTACCCTAGGAATTTAATCCCCAGTAACTACTCAAATAAGTGCAAGGAGAGACCTCATTGTATTTTAAGTCAAGAGTTTCTTATTGATGTTGAACTGAATTGGGGTATTTTATGAAGAATATGTTGAATGCAGTGAAATAAAACGCCTGATTTTGACGACTTTGACAAAATAAGGAAAGAGCCTTACATCAAAGACTTCGTACATATTATGTCTTCATTTCTAGTGTATCAAGTCCATAGCCTTATTAATAGAAATACCCATTTTTTCTTTCACTACCCCATTTGCTGTATGACGTGAAACATATGATTTTATTTTCAGTTGATATGCATATAAAACATATAGTTCCCTCAATAAATAAATATTACTCTCAAATAAATAAATTGTGGCTGCTGGAGCATGGCTGGAGTTTTTATGAGAAATGACTGAAATTGAATATATTCCACGCCAAATGATTGAAAACTTGAATATTTTTGTATCCTGAATGTCTGTTTCACCCCTCAACCTTGTTGAATTGCTTGCTTCAGAGTTGGCATGCGGCCATCTTTAATCTCCATAATACCAGGGTTTTATGGAAGAAACAACTCTGGCAGTATGCTTTGCTCAATTTGTACAAGTTCTTTGTTTATTGCGACCAATTACATATTCTTTGTTTATTCTAGCCTCTCAAAATGGAGTGGCTGAGAATTTGTATAAAAGGATTTTGTGTTTTGGTCCTGCAGATAAGACCCTGTTAAATCAGAACAGGTAATTTACAAAGTGCACATAGGATAAACTTAGCTCTTGTACTTCCGAACCTAATGATGCTATAGCTGTACTAAATCTTCTAGTAGGTGTCAGTGTCCTCTTACATTATGCACTTATTTACTACGGAGGTTGACTGCATTTCTTTTTCATCACATGTTAGGCTGTAACAAAAGCAAAACTTGGTTATGATCCTTTGGAAGTGAATCCTGAGGATATGGTTCGCTTTGCAAAAGAAAAGCCTCAGGTATTCATGAATGTGATTTGCTGTTCTACATAGTTATTTGGAACAATTATAGTTTTGTTGGCTAAAATGAGCTCTTGTTTTTCTTTTCAAATGTCCCTACTGAACTCGTTACAGTTAATATTTATCTTTTCTCTATTTTGATCTTTATAAGTTTGAATTGTATATTGTCTTTCTTCAAACAAGAATTTTCTATGTATTGATATCTGACTTGTTATGACAGATGATGGCTTCTTATTCAGTTTCGGATGCTGTTGCAACTTATTATTTGTATATGACCTATGTTCATCCTTTTATATTTTCTCTTGCAACTATAATCCCCATGGCTCCAGATGAGGTTCTGCGGAAAGGTAGTGGAACACTTTGCGAAATGCTTCTTATGGTGCAGGTTGTCTCTCATGCACATTAATGTGGACTCTTTTGCATTTCTTTATTGAGCAGAGGTCCCTCATATTTCTTTTCTCCTTTTCACTTCATCATTGTATTTATGCAGGCCTACAAGGCAAATGTTATCTGCCCTAACAAACACCAATCAGATCCAGAGAAGTTTTATAAGAATCACCTTCTAGAAAGTGAGACATACATAGGTGGCCATGTGGAATGCCTTGAAAGTGGTGTCTTTAGATCTGATCTTCCAACTAATTTTAAGCTTGATCCGTCTGCCTACAATGTAAGTTGTCTTGCCCTGACATACATGGTAGGACTCCAATTACAGTGCAAAATTGAAACAAAGTAATCTATGCATGCCAGGACTCCTATTACAGTTGAAGGTTGTTACTTTATGTTTATGATGTTAATAGAAAACCTATATATGCATGATTATTCTGATTAATTATGTACCTAAACAAATTCAAATTCCCACATTACTTATTGTGTTCCTAACAGATCTAAAATATCTGAACCTATATTTAGGCAGGCGACAACAAACTTGTTTTGAAAACTACATACCTGAGTAGTTCTCATTGTGTTCCTTTGTTAGGCTCTCAATGCAGAATGTATTGAACATAAACGTCGAGAATTGTCGTTGCTAAACACTCTTCTTAGGTATGCAAATTTATCTCAAAGGATATGAGCTTCATCAAGCTTTTGGTTGCTTAAAAGTTTAACAGTTATCTCTGAAAACCTTGACACTCTACCATTGAGTCTCAAAGAGGATCAAATGAGATAAAATACCATTAAAACATCTTAGTCTTTTATAATGTCTTCTGACTTACTCCAACCATCAATCATGATAAACATGTAAGTATTTATCAGCAAGTCTTGCAGAATTGTAACAGCAAGAATGAGAAACAGTGAAATAGAGAATGAGGATATGTGATAGACAGAGAATAATGAGTAATAAAATAGATAGAAAAAGGATCCGAGAGGACTAGCAAAGCAAATACTTAACCATCAATTCCATCTATTGTCTGAAGTATTTGGTTTTGATTCCATAACAGAAATTGAAAATAACATTAACAAGTTTTAATGTGGAAAATTGACAAATGCTTAAGTTTATGCCTAAGTGCTCCTAAAGTCCTTAATTTGTGTAGTGTTAGTAAATGTACGATGCAAAACATGCTTAGTAGACTATGTACCTAGAAAGAACACCTGTTGTTGTTCCTTAACAGTGATGTGGGACATTTGACATTAATTCTGTTGACATTTAACTGTAACTTTGAAATTGTAGAATAGGAGAAAATGATTATAGAGGACAAACTTTAACTCTTTCTAAAGCAAAAAATGCCTTTTCTTGTGAAGGTGATTGTAATTAATGAAGGGAACATCCCTAGTAGACCAAAAGAATGAACCTTTATGCATATCCTGCCTAATGAGGAGACATGATATAACATCTTAGTATTCTCTTTCTCTAAATTGAATCTATTTGGTGCATGTTTCTACAAGTAGATTTTTTGGCGTCATCGCTTCAAGCTTAATGTTGATTTTTGTTATCAATGTAATGGCTTCCATGTGTCTGATACTCACGTTCTTTGATTTCCAGCAACTTATTGAAAATCTTGACAGAGATCTTCAATATGCAATTAGAGTGGAGGGTAAGATGGACTTGGATTCAGTCTCCAATTATAACGAGATAAAGAACTCTATTCTGGAAAAGGTGCTAATGGTCTCTTCATTTAAATCATTGCCAACATTCTGCTGCATTGATCTCCATCCTTCTTTTTCTGTCTCATAGTGTTCTCTTCATAAAATATTTTTGGAACTTGCACTGACAATTGTTTCATAACTATTTTCCCACATATTGGTGACATCATCTAAATGTTTGATAAAATGTTAACATTTTACCTGAAATCAAAAGCTGGTATGTTTGAAGAAATGTCAAAGGAATACTTTAACCTTTTAATTTGTTCTTTTGCAGCTTGAGAAGTTAAGAGATGAACCTATACGAGAAGAATGCCCTCTCATTTATCATTTAGATGTTGCTGCAATGTATCCAAACATTATTCTAACAAACAGGCTTCAGGTATGATGGAAATTGTGGTTCTTATTTAAAATTATACAAAACTTATGAACTATTATTTGGCATTAATAATAGATAGGTGATATTTAAATCACATCATCTGATGCTAAGGTCTTATTATGTTATGTCTTGGGTTGCATTTTTTCTTGATGCTTATTGTTTATATTGTACTCAAAATGCAATACTCTAGTTGGAAGGTATCTATTATTGCCATGAACAGAAGTTTGAAGGTTCATTAGTGGGTTTATGGTAGTTTTGGTTGTTCCAGGTGTTGGAGATATTTACTGGTTGAGGAAAGTAGGAAATTTTCAGGAATATGTGCTAACTTTTAACTAACAACCTTTATTTTAGCACAATAGAATTTTCATTATGCAAATTACATAGTTGCGGTAGTTATTTTTTTTTCAATGAGAAACATGATGCGGTTGACATTGTTCCACGGGCTACTGCTCACCTTGTGATGTGGGTGAGCAGACATGTGATGTTTGATAAAAACGCTTATGAACTATAAATGTAGGCTGCCACACAAGCGAACCTGTACTTGCCTATTATGAAACTTGATTTCTGTGTTAGTTGTTGCTTATTTCTTGAAATTCCATCTGATTTGCTCAGCCAAAATGTTTTGTTATTTCTTTTATGTTCACACTCATTCCCAAAAATGTTCATTTTTTGTAGGTTTACTATTCCTCCAATTTTATAGGTTTACTATTTCATTTTTTGTTTGCTACCAGTGCTTTGATCTTCTAAGTCTTTTCATGAAAACTTACATGGCTTGCCATCTTTCTGACTCTCTCTCTCTCCAGAGAAAAATATAGGGAGTCTTTATTGTTATATTTCAATTAGTTTCAAGTGCAAGTGTTCTTTCGATTTGGACTTTAAACACAGAAGCACGTGCGCATGCACATACACTCTTGCAGACATGGCAAGTTATGCAAGACCACTGCATCTTTTATATTATAGCTTCTATTCAATACTTATTTATTATTTTTCTTCCAACTCCCTTTTCCAAAGAACTTATGTAATGAATGGGTAATGAGGTTTCATTTTCTTTCAGCCTCCCTCTATAGTCACAGAGGAGACTTGTACTGCTTGTGACTTCAATCGTCCAGATAAAACTTGTCTTCGAAAACTTGAATGGGTTTGGCGTGGAGAGATATACATGGCAAAAAAAAGGTTCATTGTATTTATCCTTTAACATCTTTCAATATTCTTTTATGGGAATATTTTTCATAAACTGATACAAGAGGTGTTTGTGGATATCATTCTCAATCAGCGACTATTATCATTTGAAGAAGCAACTTGAGTATGAAAATATTGATGGCACTGACAGTCAGCTCTCAAGAACTTTCCTTGACCTACCTAAGGCTGAGCAACAATTGAAACTTAGAGAGAGACTAAAGAAATACTGTCAAAAGGTAGTACCATTCCTGATGAAAATGTTTGCCTAAGTGAAAAGTTTTCTTTTCTAAGTTGTCTCTTGTATAGGCATATAAACGTGTACTGGATAAGCCTGTCACTGAAGTTCGAGAAGCAGGCATCTGCATGCGAGAAAATTCATTTTACATTGATACTGTTCGCAGGTATTCTATTTTCTGCAATTCTATATGTCAATAAAATTTCCAGGTCAAAAGTTTAAACTTTTAAATGTTGGATGAGTGCCTAAGACTGGATTGTATATTAAAACTCCAACACTCCCCCTCATGTAAAATTTGTTAGGTTGAGAATGTGCCTTGTGCCAGTAAGTGTAAAATTTTCAGACTTTTTATTCTCATCTCAAGAACTATTCCTTATGCCATACATGTCCTCCTCAAGAAAATATTTGTTGATATTTACTTCTTGGATTTATATCTCATGCTGTTACATGGACATTTATTTAGCACATATATTATTCATTTGTCATGAAACTTGAAACTATCATGCTGAATCTTGTCTTTCAATGTTGCTAAGTTTTCGAGATCGGAGGTACGAATACAAAGGACTTAATAAGGTTTGGAAGGGGAAGTTATCAGAAGCTAAGGCTAGTGGAAATTCTATTAAGATCCAGGAAGCACAGGTATGATTATTTCATTTGGTGTTTGCTTTGTGATATCCTATCTGTATGGCTAAAATTTTATTTTTCTACACTAAATTTCCTTTTCCAATGCTGCTGGCAGGATATGGTAGTGCTTTATGATTCCTTGCAACTTGCTCACAAATGTATATTGAACTCCTTCTATGGATATGTCATGCGCAAGTCAGTTGATGCTTTCGGTTGTTTTTTATTTATTTATTGATCCAATGAATTGCTTAGTTTCCTTATTGTTGTGCTTACATGATGGTTTTGCCTGTTTGTCTCAGGGGTGCAAGATGGTACTCAATGGAAATGGCCGGTGTAGTCACATATACAGGAGCAAAAATCATTCAAAATGCTCGCTTGCTTGTTGAGAGGATTGGAAAACCACTTGAACTAGACACAGATGGTATTTGGTGTGTGCTCCCCGGATCTTTTCCAGAGAACTTCACAGTCAGAACAAAGTAAGCCATTGCTTCTTTTCTGGTGTGCCTCTACACAAGTCCAGTAGCTGGTGAATTGGTCTCATTCTATTTTATAAGGCATCTGTTTAGTTTAGTTTACTGAGAACTGGGGGTATGGAGCTGCAAATACAAACTTTAACATGTGAGATGTTCATTTCAGGGACTTGAAGAAAAAGCTGACAATCTCATATCCATGTGTTATGCTAAATGTTGATGTGGCAAGGAACAATACAAATGACCAATACCAGGTTGGCTATTATATTAGTGAAGTCCATATACAACTTTGAGCTGATATATGGTGGCAGTTCTCTTTTTAAGTCATTATGACTTTCTAGTTTTTAACTAACATAGCCCACAAGATTCTAACTGTTGCTTTTATGCAGACACTCATTGACCCTATAAATAAGACATACTCAACTCATAGTGAATGCTCAATTGAATTTGAAGTGGATGGTCCATACAAGGTAGTTTGAGTTTAATGTCAACTAGAGGATGGAGCACTTTTCGTGTATGGTTCTTAATTATTTTGGGGGTTACATCATGTAGGCAATGATTCTTCCTGCTTCTAAGGAAGAAGGTATATTAATTAAGAAGAGATATGCAGTTTTCAACGATGATGGAACCCTTGCAGAGCTTAAAGGTTTTGAGATTAAGCGTAGAGGTGAACTGAAACTCATCAAAGTTTTTCAGGTATCAGATTTGATATATCCTGTTGCATATTTAAGTTCTTGTTCCCAATTTAAGATTTCTTTGTTGTACAATTATATACCTCAAAATTTATAATATATAACTGCGTTCAAAAGCAAATGATTACTTAAAACTCCAAGCATGAGACTTTCATCATCTGCACTCAATCAAATTTCTATTTGATGTTGCCTAACCAAACCCTCCCATTTAATGCCCTCAGTGATTGAAGTTGCCCTTTTGACTTTTGTGAATATAAAATAATAATTAGATGAAAAATTTGGAAACTAACTTAATATGTCATGTATCACCTTCTTTTGTTGTAAACAAATTTCTATATAGAATGATGTCTTCCAATTGTTCAAATTTTGGGCCTTATTAACTATGTTCTTCTCTCAATGGGGGAGCTGATATGAAGTTTTTACCTTTCCCTGCAAATGAATGTCGAGAAATTGAGAGACAGATGCTGCTAAAGTATAATATGGTCAGAATAAATGAGATACACACGTATTGAGAAGTTAAATCTTGAAACTTTATGGAGTGAATTAGAGTGGTAATATTAGGAGCCACATCAATGAGTTGATCATTTTTTTTCTCCTGCTCAAAGACCAATTATATTTTCTTTAATTACAAACAAATTTATAAATATAAATGCTGAAACACGTGTAGTTATATTGTATTTGATTCAATGGAGGACATGGTTCACGATCATAGTATGGAGATGATGGTCATTTCTATTTGGTCATTTGTGTAGTTCATGTATTTTGATGTGCAACTAAATGCAAAATATTGTTTTCTTCTTTTGAATCAGTCCGAGCTTTTTGACAAGTTTCTCCTTGGATCAACCTTAGAGGAATGCTACTCAGCTGTTGCCGCTGTCGCAAACCACTGGCTTGATCTTCTTGATGTAAGTAATACAGTTTGAGATTTTTCTCAAAATCTCTTCTGCTATAATGGCAGGATTACTTAATACGACTTTCTTTCCCTTATCATATAGTCATTGGAAGTATTCATCTTCTCTCCAATCAGGCACACTTTTAATTGGCCAGTTCATAAATGATTAGGAATGTTTACATTCTCTTAACACTGTTCTTGCTTACCACACAGAATCAAGGAAGAGATGTTGCTGACAGTGAGCTGCTTGACTTCATATCCGAATCAAGCACAATGAGCAAATCGTTGGTAGACTATGGTAACCAAAAGTCCTGTGCTGTTACCACTGCAAGGCGCCTTGCTGATTTTCTTGGTGATACAATGGTTAAGGATAAAGGATTGCGTTGCCAGTATATCGTTGCCTGTGAACCATGCGTATGTTCTCTGTTTTAAACTATTGGTAACTTCAATGATGATTTTCATGCAGTTTCTAATAATTTTACAGGCTCTGCTAAAATCTAAATCTTACTTTTTCTTTTAGATAGGCAAAATATTGGTAATGATTATGGTTACTCCAACTTTGACATGGGCAGGGAACACCTGTGAGTGAGCGTGCTGTGCCTGTAGCAATATTTGAAACTGATACTGGTACAGATTCTATTCTGCTTGTCTTGAATATGCTACAATCTCAATCTCTCCTATGCGTTGTTTGCTTTATTGAGAATTACTTGTGTTTTGATATTGCAGACATCATGAAGTTCTATTTACGGAAGTGGTGCAAATGTTCATTGGATATTGACATACGGTCAATCATTGATTGGTCCTACTACAAGCAACGGCTTAGTTCAGCAATTCAAAAAATCATTACAATTCCTGCTGCGATGCAAAAGGTTCTATTAAACCTTTGGTTTCATCAACTATTCTGATTCATCTTATTTTATCTTTCTTAAAAATGACTTCAAGTTTTCAGATTGCCAACCCTGTCCCTAGAGTTGTCCATCCTGATTGGCTGCACAAGAAGGTTCGTGAGAAAGAAGATAGATACCGTCAAAAGAAATTGGTTGACATATTCAGCTCATCAAACAGGGATGATTTCTCAAGAAAGATCAGTACTGCTTCCACCACTGCCAATCATCTCCTGGATGAGGAGAATGTTCAAGATTTGGAAGATTTTCTGAATAAAAACAGCTCTACAATTGGTCCTAGACCAATTGTTCGATCTTATGAGACCAATAATGAAAAAGATCTAGCGAAGAAAGCTGGTGTTGTTTCCCATCAACAGCAGACTGGTGACATTGAAGTCCTGCATGAGCAGTCATCACCATTGCAATGCAATGCTTTTTCTTCTGAAAACATAGACAGGAAGATAGATTATCAAGGATGGCTTGAAATAAAGAAAAGAAAATGGAAAGATACCCTAGAAAGGAGAAAGAAACAAAGGTACAACTGATATATAACAATATCTCTTAATGAGAAATAAAGAGTGTGTGCTCAGTTCTTTAATTTTTCTGGTTTCTTTATGATGCAGATAATTGCAATGTATCTGCTTCTAAACATTCATATATTTGTCAATTTAGAGGCTGTTGGTAGTGATAAAGTTCCTATAATTACTAGCTGGGCATGCAATATGGGGTCCCTGTATCTGTACGGCTAATTTATTTCAACCATCTGGCTTTTCATTACATCAAGCTCTTATTGTTAATATATTTGGTGTTCTTTTGGCAGTATCTTCATGTATCACTGCTGTGTGTTTCTGTGTATATTTATTAGTTTTTATATATTTAAGTGTCTTGCCTATGGCTTCTAATGCCTGGTAGTCATGGTATTGAAAATTTCCTGTTGTAAACATTGTTAGATTGGGAAGTACAAGGACTTCAAACCATGCTAGGAATGCTTCTGAGATGTTGGATGTTCATGATAGTTATAAAGCAGCTCAACACAGAACCGGTGTCTCATCATATTTTTCAACTCATGAAGCAGCCCTAACGCGATTCCACTGGCAGGTACTCAATTTCCATTTTGCTTTCCCTTAGGGAACCTGCTAGCATTACTTCCTGAGAACTACTCTTTTCTTTACATGGCTCAGGTAATACAGTTACTTCCTAGTTCACTTGGTGGCCAATTTTTTGCTTGGGTGGTGGTTGATGGAATCATGCTTAAGATTCCTGTAACAGTAACTAGAGTGTTTATCCTGAACTCCAAAGCCCCTATAACAGAAAAGTTTCCTGGGAGGCCTGTCAATAAGACTCTTCCTCATGGCAAACATAGCTATAACCTAGTTGAGGTATATTTGTTATTAAAATCTCCTGTAAGAATTTGTCCCATTTACGATATGATGGGTTCTTATGCTTTCTGGGTATGCCTTTGTGATAGGTTTTTATAGACGAGGACACATATAGAAAAGAAAGCAAAAATCTAGCAGCTCTGCTTGCAGACCCAGAGTTTGAGGTTAGAATATTCTCTATCGCATTACTTAAAAATTTCCATGATTTTCATCCTCAGGCTTATCACAGTGAAGAGGTCATTTAAGTTAATCCATTCTAAACTATGCTGCCTAAATAAAATAAGTCCCACTGCAAACTGAGTTTAAATTAGACTTGCAAACATCTTTCAGGAGCTCTATATGCACATTGCTGTTTATATTTTTTCTGCCGGCAACTTATTTCTGATTTGAAGGCAAATAAGTTCTTGTGGAATGTTTCTGTAGAGTGATGCATAGGAAACCATTTCTGATTGAGCTCTCCAACTTTTCTGGAAGAAAATTCTTACAACTTTGAATTTATGGGCCGTCCTTTCTTTTATGACCATTATCTCCTTTTGAATTCCGAGTTTAAGCCTAATTGCAATTCAACTAACATTTCCTAGTTAGAACTTTATCTTTTAATCTTAGGTCTTGTTTGGTGACCAGTAATGAAGGAATTGGAATAAAAACATGGGAATGAGAATGAAAAGTGAGAATGGGAATGTGAATGAAAAGTGAGAATCGGAATGAGAATGAAATTACTGCTTATGCGTTTGATATACAAGCACAAAGAATGAGATTATAGAAGTTAATAGTTATTTCAGAGTTTGATATTAAGAATGGTAGTGAATTTTTTTTACTTATGTTTTATTATGTGATTGATTTTGTAAATAATTAATTAAATATTATAGATTATTATTAATTAATATTTTATTTAATAAATAAATAATAAAAATATTTTTCTGATTTAATAAATTGTTAATTTTTCAATAATTGAGTATGGTTTTTCTTGTAAGAATAAAAATTAAAAAAGACATAATAAACTTATTTTATGATATAAAATCATTAAAATGAAATAAATTAATTATTAAATAATGTGCAATGTTGATAATAATATCCTTGTAAGAATCAATCAAAATAATGTATTGTCTAAATAAATAAACGAAACTTAAATTCTAAAATAGATATTATAATATCAAATGATTTTTAAGATACTTGGATATGTCTCGAGCAAACATTACTTTGTAATCATCGGGCATATTGAAAAAGATCTCAACCTTTTTATAATCTTTACTGATAAGTCTTGTTGCTTTAACCAACTCCATTGATGAAATCCGAATATGGCTTGTGGTTTTTACTTTTAATTAATTCAATGATTTCCCAAAAGATGATGAACATGTTTGTATACAATAGTAATTGAGAAAATAAACCACAAATTTATTGCAAAAAGAAAAATAAAGAAATTAAAAAAAGTTTAGAACAATGACAACTAACCTAGAGAGATATGTTGAAAAGCAACCAGAGAGGAAGAGTGAATAGAGAGTTTTATTTGAGACGAAACATAAAGAAAAAGAGAAGAAAAAAAGTTATGTTGAATAAATACGAGATGAATATTCAATTTTTTATTCATATTTGGTTATTACGTAATTTATTTTGTACATAATTAAAATATTTTTTATTTTATAAATAATTAATCAAAATATTTCAATGATTTATAAAATTATTAATTTTTAAATAATTATGAATAACTTTTATGATAAAAATAAAAATATCAATGAAACAAAATAAAATAATTATTAAAGAAATTAATATAAAAGATAATTTTAATGATAATATTTTGATAAGAATCAATATCTTGATAATATTTTGATAATAACTTGCAAATATTTTAATAATATTTTTTATCTCTTATTCTTGATTTGTCATTTTAGCGTATACCCACACTCTCCCTTGGGAATAAAAGTCTAGGATTATTTAAGATTCATTCCCCTTTTGTCATTTCATATTTGATCTATTATTGGTAACCAAACAATTAAAAAATAGGAATGCAGGTTGCATTCCCATTTCTCCTTGTTTATTACTGGTTACCAAACAAAACCTTAAGGTTTCATCTAAGGCATTGAATTCAAGGTAGTCTGGGATACAATTTTTTGCTGCAGTAACGTGTATTGCACCCATGACATAAATGCCCTGGATCCATGAACTTCAAATTTGGAGTTTAGTATCCCGTAAATCGTAGTCTGATTATTTAATTGATCATTTCCCCGTGTTTTTCTGCTCAATTTGGTGACTGTTCCAATAGTTACAAAAGCTTTTAACTTTCTAAAGAAAAACAGAAAGCAAAAGGTCAGGAAACCTGTAGTGTAATTGTTACCTATGTGTTACTGATAAAACATTCTCATCAGGGAATTTATGAGACAAAGGTGCCTTTGGAGTTTAATGCTATACTCCAGATTGGTTGTGTCTGCAAGGTGGATAAAACAGCTACAAAGCGAAGTGTCCAGGATGGCTGGAATCTGAGTGAACTGCACATGAAGACCACAACAGAATGTTCTTATCTAGAGGAATCAATTTCTTTCTTTTACCTTTATCATAGGTAAATTGTGTACCAATAATGATATCTTTTTCAATTATGCCAAAAAAAAAAAATCCTTAAAATTCTTCTCAAGTTATTGTGGTTATTCTAATTCTACAAGAAAATATACGTCTACAATACTATCTGCACTAACTTTGTCTTGTTGATGTCCATCATATAAAAATTCAGATGTGAATGAATGTATGAACATAAGAGGCAATTGTTAATAGCCACACTTGCTAGAAAGGGTAATTTAGATGTCCCTGGATGGTACTATTCGCCTCTCTCCCTCTGTTGCATCTTTTTACAATTTTTTGTTGTTTTTTTCCAGTATACCTTGAAAACATGCTTTGGTCTCTAAAGAAGGGAAATTTTACTGTTACGTGAAAACATGAGCTGATTACCCTTATTATGTTGGAGCCAGGCATTCTTATACTGTTGTTCTTTATACCTGCAGCATTTCTGAGGGACGAGCTATATATGTTGTTTACATGCCAGTATTAAGAACTTTATCTGTTGTGGTAGTCAATCCTTACCAAAATAAGGACTTATCATCATCTTTTCTTGAAAGACAATTTCGAGAAGCTTGTCAAACACTATCTGTTGAACCACCAGCTGTTAAGAATGATATTGTTTTCAAGGTAACTTGATATTATTTTATCCTTTTAGTGGCATATGTTGTCTGTATTTCGTCCAATTAGTAGCTCCTAGCTTTTTTGTCTAAGCATATATTTTAATTTCAGGTGGAGTACGTTGGTTTTCTTAAGGATGCTGAAAAGATTATACAAGGAATAATAAGCAGATTCAGGTCTTATCACACAGATTTCTGTCATTTTTTTATTGTCTTTTTGGTGTGGTATTGATAGAGAAGTTCTAAGATCTACCAATAGCTGGAATATAGTATCAATCTGGTAGATAATTTAGGATATGCTGAACAGCCATAATTTGATGAATTAAAAATTCTGTTTGGAAAAATAAAACTTTTATACAAAATGATGCTTGTGGTATGAATTTGAAGGATTGTGTGTCAACCTTGATTATACAACCAAGGATCTAGAATGACCAAGAATTCTGAATTGTTTTCATAACTTTCAGTTGCGTGTTAAAGTTATTGGCTAAGTTTATTTGAATGTCTTCCTCTTACATTCCTTTTCATAGACCACTTAATTGACCTCATAAATTGTTTTCATTGGCAGATTGTTTTAATATATTCCTCTTACATTCCTTCTGATGGACCATTTAATTGACCTCATAAATTGTTTTTATTTGCAGAGATAAGTATCATGGACCTGCACTTGCTGTCCTTGAATGCCCGAATGCACATTTGATGAAGTCATGTATACCAGCTCTTGGTAATTTCCCTTGTTTGAACATCCCCTCAAATGCTCGTGATAGTCAGTACCAGGTAAAATATAATCTTTTGTTCAAGTTCATTTATGCAGCTGCTCTAAGGCCTTGTTCAATTGTTGAAACAGATTTTTGCTATTACAAATTCCTTTTTTTTTTAATTTTTTGTCCCCATTTTTCCATCAAAAACTTCTAAAATAATCATTTTAATTAAATTTAAAAAGAAAATTTTCTTTTTGAGAATGTAACAACGTTGCAATAATTAACAATCTTTTTTATTAAAATTTTCTTTTTGAGAATGTAACAACGTTGCAATAATTAACAACCTTTTTATTTTTTGTCCCCATTTTCTATCAAAAACTTTTAAAATAATCATTTAATTAAATTTAAAAAGAAAATTTTCTTTTTAAGAATGTAACTAGGTTTCAATAATTAATACCCGTTAGAAAAGATAAGATGGAGACCATCATGATTATGATTGCAATTACTGTGTTGTCTAAATGAAAAACAAGCTAACTCCATATTAAGTAAATTGTTATTTACACTAAGATGCCCATGGTTTTGTTGTTTTTTGTAAAGCCTCTTGTGGTATGAATTTAGCAGTGGTTGTTTTGATTTGGTAATTAGTAAAGAAAACAGATCCTTTTGCATATAGTAATTAGTAAAGAAAACAGATGCTTTTTCATATATAAGTAATTAAAATTAGCATTTTTGCTCTGTTTAACGTAATTGACTGGTAACATTAAATTACTTTGAATTATGATGTTATTTTCATAATTTTATGGAATTATGTAATAAAATTTTGACAGAAGAGCTTATTTTGCTAATTATCAAAATATAAATATCTTTAGATCTAATTTCTAAACGTAGGAAGTTTTGTAGAAAACAAAGGTACCAGATGGGATATTGACATAATTTTTCCTGATGGAAACTCCAATATTCCTTTTTCCTTTAGCATTTATTTGGGAAACTATTCAAGTTTTTCCACAGTTAAACACTCCCTCACTCATGAAAAAGTTTAGAGCTTTTATAATTCAAATGATGTAGGTACTTGCATGGCAACAAGCTGCTGCAAGAATTGGAATGCAACGTTCTGCTGCATCATTTCAGTGGTTGAGTGAGAGAATTTCTTTGGCAAGATATGCCCATGTAATCTTTTCTTTCGTTTGTTGCTACACTTATATTCTAGTTCACTACAAGCTGTTCCTCCGTGAAAACAAATTTTCAAATCATCTGCTGCAGGTTCCTGTGGGAAATTTTGATTTTGATTGGCTTATATATGTAGCAGATGTCTTCTTCTCAAGGGCACTGCGTGATCAACAGCAGGCAAGCTGATAAGATGATAACTTACTTGTCCATTTTCTTCAAAAGTCTTATGATTGTAGTGTTTAGGGGAACACCGTTCAGATTCTATTTCTGAACAACTGTATGTTTTGTATATTTTACATTGTTTTCCAGTCATAGATCTGGACTTAAATCTTTTTTTTAACAGGTTTTATGGATATCTGATGATGGTGTTCCTGATTTAGGAGGCATAAATGAAGAATCTACATGTTTTGCTGATGAGGTTAATGTCAAATGGATCAAGTTCCCTACATATTTGTTTCTTTTTTCTTATTATGTCTCTTACCATGAAGAAAACTGCACCTTATATGATATGGAATAAATTAGGAGAAAAGTTTCAAGTTTGTGGTGAATGACATTCTACACAGCTTGTGTTATTCTATTGGTCTATCTTATACATGCGCAAATGCATTTTTCTGTAAGCTTACAATGTTAATTTTCCTGTTAGGTCCATCAACCTGTTCTAACATATCCTGGAGCATACAGAAAAGTTTCTGTGGAGTTAAAGGTAATCTGAATAATGTCTCGTTTGAAAAGTTGGAATATCCTTTCTTTTCCTTTTTCTGGGGGAAGGGGGTGATTTTGGGGATGGAAGTGGATCCTTCAGGACGGCTGGTATTCTATTGATTGTAGGTAAGTTATTGCTTCTGTGCAGATTCATCACCTGGCTGTCGATGCTCTCCTGAAAAGCAACCAAGTAAATGAAATGGAAGGGGGTTCTCTGTTAGGATTTGAGGACATTGGCTCTGGTTCAAATGCTATTGATGAACGGTATGGCTTTGATGAGGCTACCTCATCTGCACCAGCTCTGCGTGTGCTGAAACAACTTATCCAGCGGTGTCTTTCAGATGCAGTGACTTCAGGAAATGTGTATGCTGATGCAATGTTGCAACATCTATACCGATGGCTTTGCAGGTTGTGGAGATATAATTCATTAAATTTTCTTCTTGTGGTTCACTTAAATAAATCACTTTCCTTCATTTTTGCAGCCCTCAATCAAAACTCCATGATCCAGCTCTTCACCGTGCACTTCACAAGGTAGTTTCAATTGCTGCACATGTATTCTTTAAAATTTTATCTGTAGGGCTATTTAGTTGTCTTTTGACTTTTTTCTTTCCCTTCCTCCAACAGTCTTCTCTGGTACTAATGTTTGCATGCATTAACCAAAAAATTGAAAAAGAAAAGAAGAATTGAAAAATGACCTACTGCATTCTCTCCTAATTTAAGTTTTGATCTATATATAGTTGATACGATGTGAAAGTAAAACAAATAATGAAGAAAGAGTAGGAAGAAGGATGCATACAAGATGTAACATGGTTTCTGTACGACGGATCTCCACGGATACAAAAACCACAAACGAACTTGAATGCTTATTAACTTGGTTTATTTGTAATAACTAAGCAGTAAAGATTTCGTAACAGGGTAATATATTTTGTTTCTGGATAGATTACCTAACTGTTCTGTTATAGAATACATTTAACTATATTTTATATGATAAATATAACCAAACCAAACCAAACATACCCAAATTTCCGCCTAAGCAGGGTATGGGGAGGGTAAGATGTATGCAGTCATGCCTGTATCTCCGATGGAAATACAGAGACTGTTTCCTGATAGACCCCCGGCTAAGGTAAGAGCAAAAACAAATAACAACAAACAAACCAACACAAACAAACACACACAAGCAACCAAAAACAAACACAAGAATAGACTCAACAAACAAAAAACAATGTAAGTACATAACTGTATAAGTATAACAATATATGTATATTTATATGATAAATATAACAATTATAATACTAAGTACAGAACCTCAAATATCTTCAACAATCTTCTTTCTTAATTTGTTGGCTCATTCGGTCCATGATTTTCCAACCTTTATGACCATAGGTGATGCAAAAGGTTTTTGCTTTGCTCTTGGCTGAGTTCCGGAAACTAGGTGCCACAATCATTTTTGCAAATTTTTCAAAGGTTATTATAGATACAGGAAAATTTAGTGTGCCAACTGCCAGAACTTACTGTGATAGCTTGCTCAAGACTTTGCAAAACAGGTACATCTTAACATCAGATTGATGAAAGTATCCAACTTTTATTGATTTTTTAGGCAAATACATTTTCATTTCCATTTTTCAAATTTTAATTTTGATTTGTAGAGAACTCTTTGAGTGGATTGAACTTGAGCCGGTGCAATATTGGCATTCCTTGCTTTTTATGGATCAGGTTTGGTTACTCTACTTCTGGCAATCCTATTTCCCCTTTCTCAAGTCATGTAAATTGCTCTGTTGCATATTGTGATTGTCTTTCTCTTTTGCCTACTTTTGTTTTTGCAGTTCAATTTTTCATTTCTTTACATTGAACTCAAATGGAATTTTTTCTCTTTGATTGGCCTAATCTGGCTTTAATTGTAATCTGTATGTATACTATTCCACAGCATTCGCCTGTTGACCTTTTGTAGATAGACTTCATTAGAGGCATGCCAGGTTCTTGGATTAAGATAAAATTTCAGTTTTGACATAGTTTGTCAGGTCCTTTTACATTGAAATAAAGCTTGATATTCATTACAAGTTCTGTACAGTTTGTGTTTTGTTCTCTAAATCCGGCAGTTTTTGCAGTTTTTAAGCTTTTGAGCTGAATGGTTTCTCGACAAGATAAATTATTCCTTTTACTGGGAAAATGTCTGGGAATAATGATACAGGAATTGAATTTACTTTAATTTCAAGCTTTAAAGTTAAATTTTATTTAGACAAGGCTCAGTGGCTTGTTTTGAGTATCAAGGTTCCTTTTCCTCTGGATAGACAGCACTCTGTTGCAGGATAATATAGCCTAGAACCTTATTGTTGATAGAACTTTTTTTAAATGATGACCCACAAATTAAATTGTAAATGTTCAAATTTTTCTGTTTATTTCTACTGCAAAATATTCTGATTCTTTAATCTTGCAGTCACTGATCTTATAGAATATGCTGCCTCATTCTTTGATGTTATTGCTATGTACCTCAAAATTTACGCCATTGAGATGGAATCTGGCCATTGAAAAGTTTGCGTGCCTTTTGGAGATATTGACACAAGAAGAGAGACTTTATAGATACATAATAATCTATTGAAAATTTTCACCTGACATCTTCCAATTAATTTGTTATATTACTTTCTGTCAAGCAGTATAACTATGGAGGAATTCCAGCTACTTATGCTGACAGTTCACATGATGAATCTCAAGGGGATCATTCTCAAAGAAAAGAATCACAAGTGAATATTGTGTCAAGCTGGAATATTGCTGAATGCTTACCCAAGAAAATCCAGGTATTTTCCTCTAACATACACGTATGCTTCAAGAACAAAGATATGGTCGTACTAATAAACTAGGCTTTTATAGCTATTGTTGGTGGTTATGACATATACTCCAGATTTTCCAAATTGCTTTCGATCTCTATCTTACCTAATTGACAATTTGATTTGTTACGTTCTGGGCATTTTGCAGGATCATTTTGTTTTAGTTGTGTCCGAATTCATGTTTATTCCGTGGGATTATGCTGAAAAACAAACTGCAATCAAAGCATCTTTACAGGATGGAATTTCATGCACACCATCAATCACCATTGTTGCTGCCGAGAGTTTTGAATCACAAATAGTAGAATATGTTAAAGAGCAGGTGCTTAGAGAATGCTAATTGTCAAAGCTTCTATGCTTTTAATCCATCTTGACCATAAACACCTCCATTGATTCTACTTTTTTCCCGCGTGTACAGATCAGGACACATTTTACAGATAAACTTTTAGGAATTGTTCGTGACACCGTTCTTCATCTGAAGGGAGCAAACAAATTTGAAAATAAAGAGCAAATGTCACATAGTACTCCACAAGTTGTGGGTAATGTAAATGGAGGGAATCCTGCACTGGAATTTATTAAACATGTCTGTGCGGTTCTAGCGCTTGACCACAATGTGCAGCATGATGTCCTGGTATGAGTTATTTTTTCAGATTGTTTGAGAATCAATATCTAATAAAATTATTGACAAACTAGTGCATCTGGTGGAAGTAGTCTATGATTTATGAAGTTTCAACAAAAATTGACTACATTTTACTTCTACTTCATGATTGACGGCTTATTCTTGTATTTCAATCTCAATTTCTTGACCAATGAAAAAAAAGCTCAAACTGAAGGAACGCATGGCTTACAGCACCTTGTTTTAGAACTTAGACATAACATGCTTCATTTGTGAGGTGCATTTTGTAAATTTTTGTCTGCAAAGTTGTTCAAAATAGATTACATGGTATGTCTTCAAGCTCGGTTATGCAATCATCTGTCTAGATTTGCAAGCCAATATTTTGAAACTCTAGGATCGTCAATATGCTTTCTTCTTACTGACACGTACCAAACCATGCTTCATTTTTTGTGAGATGGTTTATATTACTCCTAACCTAGATTAGCTACAATTGGAAAAAGATTACAACTTTATATATTTGAGTCACTTGTGAATCACCATGTATGTACTATTTTACAGATAATGCGGAGGAACTTGTTAAAGTATTTACGTGTGAGGGAGTTTGCTCCAGAGGCTGAGTTTCATGACCCTTTTCCATCTTTTGTCTTACCTAATGTAATATGCAGGTATCTCACCATTTTATGCAGTTTAGACAATTTTTGATTTCGATCAGCCCTTTCAACTAATTTTGTCATTTATTCTAATATGATGTTGTCAAGTGTGTTTTCGTATTTTGGCCAAAGATCTAAACTACCTGTTGAAACCCTTCTGTATGAGGAATGACATTAAGATAATTCTGATTCCTACTTGCTGTACTTAAATATTTTAGTTTTCTTTAAACTTCCTTTTTTAGGTCTTAGTGGCTTTGATAAACAATTTAGTCCTTGGACAGAATAATCTAAACGATTTTGAAACATAATTAGTTTAATATTGCATATATATGTTAGCCCTCTAACAATGACTAGACGGCTGCAATTATCCCAGCAGTGGGTTGTTTTATTCTTTTCAATTTGGATGTTGGTTTGAATTAATTGTTTGTTTTATTCTTTTCAATTTGGATGTTGGTTTGAATTAATTGTTTAAGTTTCTTCTAACTGCGATATTTCGTTTTCTTGTACTGTTTTTATCTTTTCCTTGAATTCCACTTCTTAATTTCTTGTTTCTTTGTAATATCTATACAGCTACTGCAATGACTGCAGAGATTTGGACCTTTGCCGTGATTCTGCTTTACTAGCTCAGGAATGGCGCTGTGCTGTTCCACAATGTGGGCAGCCTTATGATCGTGAAGTGATGGAGAATGCTCTTCTTCAGATAGTAAGGCAGAGAGAACGTCTCTATCACTTGCAGGATTTGGTGTGCCAGCGGTGCAACCAAGTTAAAGCTGCACATCTAGCAGAGCTATGTGCATGTGCTGGAACATATAGATGTAAGGAAGGTGTATCCGCATTTCACAGAAAAATGCACGTATTTTTGAACGTAGCCATTCGTCAGAAGTTTCAACTACTCCAAGAATGTACTTCATGGATTTTGGGAATTCAATAGCTGCTTTCTGCCCTCTGTTCATAACATCAGCAACCAACCTGTTGTCTTCCCCGCCACCTATTGTTTCCATTCCGGGCATGTCAGATGTTTGCATACATATGATATGCTGATGACTAATCGTTTACTCTGTATATTTATAATCACATATATGGTTGTCACAAGGACAATCATCTAAGGATGGCACACGTAACACCTTGACTTATGTATTGATCTGACCTCAAAATATGCAGTCTGTGGGCCTTTGTACAACGAAGCAGATCGCAACATCTCAATGGTAGATGAGTGTAGTTTTTGAAACATCAGCAGTCTGAGGAGCGAGATCCTTCTCCCCAATCCTTTTCACTCTTAGCTGCTGTTGCTGAGGGATGAAGAAGAATTAGAGCATCTGTAAAGCGTCGAACTAGCACAGGAAGTTAAAAAGGTGCAAGTCATTTATTTTTTTCATGTCACTAATGAATGGAAACGTTTCTTGTTCTGTAAATAATTCCTGAGGTTCTTGTACATTTTTGTTACAAGAAATTTACTGCTTCACTGACTAACAAATAACAGTCCATTGCTGATTCATGTTGAGACATTTACTTGCCATAAACTACATGTTGGCAAATTTTTAAGGTAACATGTTCTTTTTATCAAATTCAAATCAGAAAAGACTTCCCTTTGAACAATAATGACACAAGTCTTGGCCCATTTAAACTTTTCTTTAGTAACTCATGTCCGCCTTATACAGAACAAAATGACAACAAATACCCAATCTATATCCATTTGGACCAACAAAAGAAATTTTAAAATACTGTATTTAATTGATTTTGTATTGAAAGAACTGATGATCTGCAAGTAAAATGTTTACATTACTATCCACGGTTTATGCCATTTATTTACTTTTTGTGACTAATTATAGATGAAATTGTCAATACATGTAAAAGCGCAGACCTTGTATGAAATTACTACTGTCACAAAATTCTGGTGTTTAATCGCAGCAAAACAAACGACCGTAGCAAATCAAGATCGGAACACTGCACCAAATGAAGTCATCGGAAGAACCATCTTTTTCCGGTTGAATTTTGAGCTGGTGGCTCTCCCGATGTCACATCCTTCTTTCTATTGTCCATCCCTTCTTTTAGGGACTCTAACCTTCTTCTGAAAAAGAATATTAAAAGAAAAAACAAACGTTTGTAATCCGCATTAATCGTATCGTCGTACTTAAACATAAGATATGAGAAAAGACGAGTTTTGTGATACTTAAAATAAAAATAAACACTTGGAACAGTTATTTGAAGCAGATGTCAAACTACTACATACTTGGTATCAGTAAGACGACCATGTAAGCTCCACCTCTGGCGAAACCCGTCAATGCCTTCAATTCCACTAGCAAGTATCAAGCGCCTGGACAGTTTGAACACCAGTGATCACCAGTTACAATTAGATGAACAGAAATATGTCGCAACAAATGAGATTGAAGTCTGAATGATGTAGTTAAAAAACATGCACTAATAGCAACACATTGCCGTTGGAAAGTTGTATAGTTACTCTAATACAATTTTTTGAATACTAGTCCATGAATCAAAGCTAAGGAATTTAAATCTATTCTTCAATATTTCATTTTTATTAAATAACATAAGAGCTAAAATGCAATAGTGTATCAATTATACTTATACAGCCACAGATAGTCCCAAATAAATAAACTTGAACTTAGAAGAAACCATAAGCAACCAATAGTCATAATGAACATTTTTTGCATAGTTTGTTTCCGTGATCATAAACATTAAAAGTTACGAAAAATTACCTCTCCAAAGATGTGACTTCTGATTCAAGCTGAGAAGCTCTCGCTTTTGCTTCATCTAAAGGCATTGATAAACCCAACTTATGCTCACTATCTTGAAGTCGTTGCCTTATCACCTGGTCCTGCTTTTAAAAAAATGTTCATAAGTTTGACAGCCAAGAATGTAAAATATTATCATATAAATGTTAAAGCATTCCTTTTTCTTTTCTTTCTTTTTTTTGTTATGACAAACTAACAAACTAATAAAAGAAGAAAGCATCTGACCCTGTTTACAGCACAATCATGATACAACGAAAGTTCATCTTGGCAAAAAGGTTCAGTTTCATTGACTTGCAAACCTACAATGTAAAGCAAGAATGAGATAACTATACGAATAAATCTTATCAATAAAAATCATGAACATTAAGCCACTACAACTGATTCATTCTTCCCCGGTTGTATCAAGTTGAGATGAATATCTCATATGTATAAGGCAGCATCTATTCTTCTACTATATCATGGTCAGAGAATTAGATGTATGTTGGCAATCTATTGTCTACACTCAATAGTATATGAACAGTTACGATGCACAGATTATTTTATACTAATTGTGTTTACTGGAAAGTCTCTATGCATGTCAAAGAAAGCCTTGAATCCTTAAAAAGGAAAGGAACTTACATAGAAAGAGCGTCCTTAATATACCATCACACAGGTTAACACCTTCAAGCACATGAGAGGCAATTTCTGGTGGTACAATAGGAGATGGTGGACCCATCATCAGGTCATCTCCAACCAATATAGTCTCCTCCATGGTTGGTTGTGCATCAACTGAATCCACAAGACGAATCATCAAACTTAAAGTTATATATAATATGATTAAAATAAAAGAGAAATAAGGTAAGGCACCAATCTAAGGCACACTTCATATATGGATTGTCGTTATGCATTTGAAAGAAGAAAACTCCAATTAAAACCTTTCTCGTAGGATGAACTTTAAACTGCTTGAGATCTAATCTAAACTGACAAAGCATGAAATAAGAATGGAACTTAATCAAACAAATGCAAGTACATGAATGTCTGTTATTTACACAGTATTAATTTCTTTAACTATCGATAGGCATACACCTTAGGCATTTTATCCACAATCTTGTGCATGAAGTTTGTATTCCTAATAGCACCATTGACATTTCTTAATGTACCTTGAATTGTATACAGCAGCCTACAGACTCAAAGATTCTTTAACATTTTCCGAACCAGCTTTGTTTTAGATTGATCAGACATGGAATTGTATTATCTACATAAGTGACAATATCCCCTTAATTTTCTGATCAAATATTTAATTACCAACTTGAAGGGTATTTGATCTGGCCATTGGGATCTAAATTCAGAACTACTCTTATTTTTTTCAAGAAGCAAGCAAAACCATCTCACAGCATTAACACGTAAGACTTTGGACTACAGACAATCCACTGAAGAGAGAAACTAAAAAAAATGTAACTCGACTCTCAACAAGGGGCATTTCGTTATGAAACAACCGGGAGAAAAATGAGAGAAGGATAGAAACGAAGAAAGGCAACACAATTGACATACCATCCATGATTGCTTTCGAGTAAAGTCTTCACCAGCGAAACCGACTGGAATTGTTAAATGGAACCTATAAATCATAAAACAGAAAGATGATTGATTATGAGTGACCAAAATAAAATCAACCCTGCGTATACATATGTGTTTATAGGTCTAGTACAAGCTCTATATCAGCTTCATAATAGATAAACAAAAGACTGAAACCAAGTAACCCAATTTTGTTCATCATCATAAGAGATAAGATAGAGCGATAGTTCTTAAAACGAAAAGAGTGAGCACGACAAAAAGAACTTAATTGGGTAATTTCGTCAAGCACCAACAGGACGAGAGGACAAACAGTATTTGCCAACTGAAACATTGAGTAAAAAAAAAAAGAGTAGTTGCAAGTTAATCAATACCAATCGTGGAAAAATGTTTATTACTACAACAAGTGAAAACTTTGAGAATGATTTAGATTGAATCTTACAGAAGGAAACTAACTTGTAAGGAATTGGTTTCTGGGTTTAGAGAAATGAGGGATTCTTGGTGTTGAATTCTTATTTATTGTCAAATGATCGTATCCAGTCCAAGAAACAGGGGCTGATGAGCTTCGATCTATCGGTTTGCTTCCAAGCCAAGAGAGAAGTGGGGTTTATCTTGGGTTTAAGGCAATCTAGAAGGGGTCTGTAGTTAAATAAAAGAAACTATGAGGGTCGAAGAGGGGATCTTGAAGACTTTAAGGGGCAGCTCAGGTCTGGCCTATCATTGACATCATAAGCATAAAATTATCTGTGCATTGTAACTGTTCATATACTATTGGGTGTAGACAATAAATTGCAAACACACATCTAATTCTATGACCATGATATGGTAGAAGACTAGATGCTGCCTAATACATATGAGATAATCATCTCAACTTGATACAACCAGGGAAGAATGAATCAGTTGTAGTGGCTTAATGTTCATGATTTTTATTGAGAAGATTTTATTCGTATAGTTATCTCATTCTTGCTTTACATTGTAAGCTTGCAAGTCAATGAAACTGAACCTTTTTGTGAAGATGCAACTTTCGTTGTATCATGATTGTGCTGTAAAGAGGGTCCAGATGCTTTCTTCTTTTATTAGTTTATTAGTTGCTTTAACATTTATCAAGAGAACAAAACAAAATATCAAAAACTGAAAAATATGGAGCAAGAAAAGAAATACCAGATCCGAGAATGCGATTCACGTCGTCGGCCATAGGGGAGTCGTTGCCACCCTAATCAACAAGCAAGTATGCAGCGACCACTTTCATTTCTGCTCTCAAACATACAAATGTACAATTAGACACAAATAATCAATCACTATACTATACAAATACAAAGAGATATTGGGAAACATAATATACTTACGGAATGTTTGGAAACGTTCGAATTGAATTCATTAACGAATTGGATTCAATTACATTAATGAAATTGAATTGAATTCAATTTACACTGTTTAGAATAAATCAAGTAATATTAGAATTGAATTCAATTACATTATTTGGAACACAATCAAAATGAATTCAATTATTTCATATGACACATTTACCCCTGACTAAAAAATAATCTTATTAACT
>JAOQMS010000179.1:3435450-3449474 GCA_027563885.1 Erythroxylum longipes
AAAATAAAAATAAAAACAAATTCAAAACATCTTTTTAATTTTAATTTTTTATAAAATTACTAATACTATAATTATAATTATAAATTAATTTAGTTTTTTATTAAAATAATAATTTAAATTGAAATTAAAAAATAAGTGCATTAATCATTTTTTAATTTTAATTTTTATAAAATTAATAATAACATAATTGTGATATAATTTAATTTTTATTAAAATAATAATAAAAAAAGTAGCCCTACCCCTTCATCAAATTACTGGAGGTTTTATTCTCTCCTTTTTGCGTGCGTTCACGTTCTATCAATCCGAGCATACCGTCCCTTCTTTCACTCCAAGCAACATAGCACACGTCACAGCTCAGATCTTCAGGTAGAAGGCCCCTCTTCGCCGTCAGTAGCCCAAGCCTCATTGTAACTGAAATCGAAGGCTTTCTTTATAGAAACCCTATTAGCATGGAATTTCTTCTTATACGAAAAGCTTTGTATTGGTACTGTAGGATCCATCTAATAAAAGACGGACCCTCCAAAAATAGGCGTATGCCGCTTTTGGTGGCGCGCACACGGTATTCTTTAGTAAAAGGCGAAAGAATAGTTCGCTCTGTGCTCACCACACGGCTCCGTGATTTGAAAACAGGGCGTAATTCTAGTTATAAAGGAATCTATCCTTTTAGGTGTGTTTTTTGTTTCCGATGTGGTTTGGAACCCTTTTTTCGTTTCTTTTTCAACTAGGATTAGGCATTTATGCTGTTATCCTCTTTCTCCTCTAATGGGCTTAGCCCAACTTTTTTTTCTTCTTTCGGTTTCCGCCTTGTCATCAGATGATGACTACTTAATATATTAATTATTGTTTCTAAATAATATTTTAGAAACTTCGATTAGAATCTTTTTCAAATTTTTTATTGTTAATAGTATAAAAATAGAAGCTAAAATAGATTTTATTCTTATAAATATTTTTATTTTAAGAAGATAACATTTATAGTCTTATTAAAATTGAAAAAATATATAAATTTTTTATCCATAGCTCAATTTATAAAAATTAATATAACATTTTAAAAAATAAAGTTTAATTCAATCCTCCATTTTTTTAATTTACAAATTTTCTGTAAACTGTATCAAATAAAATATGCATCACTTCTATGTATTGTAGCCAATAACAATTGAGTGTTTTAGCTATATGTTTCATGTGCCCTGGAGTTTTAATCTGCTTTTCGTATAGTTATTTATTTATGAATGACAATAGGCTGATCTATGAAATATTTTCAATAAATTGACCCATAGACTCAAGCTCAAGTTCAAATCAGCTCAAGACCCAATTATTCTAAGTTTTATTTAGAAAAGTTTGATCTTAAGTAAACCTAAGCTTAGGCAAAGGCATTATAGACCCAAACTTAATTAAAAAATTTGTTATTTTATACTTATAATTTTAAAAAATTAATGAGACTAGCCCATAAGCCGGCCGTAGCCACCCCTATCTTTGTTCATGTTTAGTCAACAATCTTAGAAAAGTAAAGTCTAGCTGTTAGTCTAATTAGTTGAAAGTTGAAACTCTAAAGAGCTGCCTAATTTGGGATCAATAAATCACAACTATTCAGTTATAGCATTTTGTCCATGTCCCAGAAGCTCACTAGTTTCAACAAGTTCCTGTTAAGCTCAAAAAACATACCAGAATCTTGCAGGAACTCTGTTTCAAAAGTTTATTGGCCATGAAAAACATTAACAGCAACAGTTAGACCAAAACAAATACATCTATGATGAGCCTGTTTCATATCTAAGCACCAGGTGCAACTTTGAACAAATACTTAAACTATGTTTCTGTTCTAGTGGCTCTATGGTACAATGTACAAGTCGTTGTGGACTGAGGCCTTCATACGATGAATGGCTGGCTGAATCCTTTCCTACCACGTTTCCTTCTTGGGTTGGCGCTGATAGCACATGAAAATGCATTGACAAGCTCCAAATCCTCTTCATTCATAAGGATTCTAGCTGCATCCGGGTTGGAAAGAAGAAGCTTTGATACAAGATAACCAGCAATTGACCATGATTGAAACAATCGTGCTTGTTTCCCAATCAATCTTCCACGATTAGTATCATAATACTCCGGCCACTTATCCCTAGATATGCGCCTCTCAGCAAGCTTTATAGCTCTTTCTGCAATCTCTGGTCTGTTCATCTTTATGCATGCCACAGTAAGCTGAAAAATGTTACATGCCTATGTTAATTCCATAACACATGTTTCAGTCATTCTCACCGTATACATAAATCTGTGTCTACCCTTATTCTCATGAGAAGATCACCAGTTACACCGACCACTCAAGTTCTTCAAAGCATGAAATAACTTGTTTAAAGGTAAAAGAAAATTTAAAAAGAACAGAGATCTATAATTTGTATGATGACATAAATAGTGTCACATTGGTGAGACTTTAAGAGCTAGTAAAAGAAAACTGTATTAGCTGCATTCATCTTATGTTCAGACTTCCGACATACAATTGTAATAGGTAAAACATTATTTATTGCATAATGCAGAAAATGAGAAGTTGATTATAAGACAGGAAAATCAAGTTAAAAATAGGTCATAGAAGTTAAATTGGAGATTTGAAACATCAAATCCAGAAAAATTGGTGGAAATTTAGAGAACTAACCTGCCAAAGCAAAGTTGGCCATGAACCTCCATTGTGGTAAGACCAAGGACTGAAATGGAAAAACAATAAGGAGTAATGCATAAACCACATGTCGGGAAAATTTAGAAGAACAGAATACAAGGTAAACCAATTACGTGTTCTTGGGATCACTGCCTGTGATAATTCGCCATTCCTGGCCTTCAAGAGCAGGATAGCATATTTTCAATGGCATTTCTGCCACCAAATCTGTCCATTTTGCTTCAATCAAATCCAATATTGCATGTGACTGCTCCACAGTTGCAAGACTGCTGACTATTGACCACAAGTTTCCAAGAGAAAAGAAACGGAAGTCCATGTGAGCTGGCTGCAGGTTCCCAATTAAATAGCCGCCTCTGCGGGGCATGAATTCCACTAGCCAGGGAGGAATTTGATCAGGGTATATATTGAACTTATTTACTGCATCATAGGAATATTCCTCTGTGTTGTATCGATATATCTCATTGAGTTTTTTCATATCAATCCAGTAATATTCCCTAATGTGGAAAGATAGGGCGACAAGACGATTCCTAAGAGCTCTGATTAGGTCAGCTGATCCATCATCAGGTGCAAGCATTTCACGTGCACAAAGTAATGCAGAATAAAACAGTGCCTGCCATGAACGCATGATGTGATATGCAAAATTAAAGAACATATCTTGTTGTTTAATAAGAATCCTAGCAAAAGGCAGAGCTTTGACTAGAAGATTCCATGAACAAGTGCCCCCTATCAAACCCTGCTTATGATCTAACCTGTAATAATGCTGTTTGTAAAAGCAAAGATTGTAATCATGGTTGCACCAAATATATGGTTCAAATGTCATCAAGACACTGTCAACATAAAATTATAGCATGAAAATACAAAATATGTTTCTAAAAGCATAAACCTCAGTCACTTTCCAAACAACAACAAATGTGGTGGGTATACTTTTGTTATTATGGGAACCGCTTATGGCTATACTTAGTAAATAATACGCCCTTAACCCCTGAAAAAGAACATGACAAGCAGAAGTAGTCATATTCATCTTTGGCTCATAGAAGTTTCCCAAGGTCATAGATTAAAATAGTTCCCCTAAGGAAATGTAGAAGTTTCCTAAAGTCATAAATTAAAATAGTTCTCCTAAGGAAATGTAGAATTAAGTGACGAAGGAAAACAAGAAGTCTAAAGGTCAAAGAGACCATCAACCTGGATCTCCAATGGATGTCCATGAATTCCCATGCGGCGATCTATCATGCAAGATCCATCAGTCACCAATAACGTAGGAAACATATCAAAGCCATCAGCAAGACAAAGTTTCAAAATCATTTTAATTCCAGTTTGCACATCCACCCTTTCTTGCACAGAAAGATCTCCAGAGCATTTTCCATACGCTCGTAAAAGGATAATCCACCACAAACCTGAGAAGAAGATCATATTCATAAGCAAATTCTCTGATTTCACACCAAAGTTCTCAAAGATGGAAATACTTCAGATCATTTGTTTACCAGAATCCACTGGTGCCACACGGCCAATTGCTGCTTCACCAAAATCAGGATCTAATATATCCTCAGTAGCAGAATCCTCACCATCAAGGGGAACAGTTCGCACCTTAAAACTGGCAGGCATCAATCCCTGGCCAGGACTATGACAATCCATAGTTTTCTCCCAACTCTGTCAATACAGGCATCAGCATACTCAGGAACAGATCCTAAAGCAACTACGACAAATAAATATATTATATTGTGATGACATTTTGACAGACCTAACTGGAGCATAAACCCAAAGAACAGTAATTGATTCACATATATGCTTTTGTAATTAAAAATTAAGCCACATTCCAACATAAATGATTCAAAATTTAAATGAATGTAACTTTTTGTTTCAGATTATCTATATTTGAATTATCATGGAATGGATGTTCCTTCCTCTTTGACTTGTTTATCACAGTTTAATCAAGCATGATTTTGCAGCTCTCCCCTTTACCAAAGTCTATGCAAGCATGAAATTGCCGATATGGATTCCTAGTTTTTAAAGAAAAACAGGACTTTGCAACAAGAAAATTTTAAAGTTATCAATAACAGCCTCCTGGCCAAACTAATAAAAACTGCAATGTGCTGTATCAAGCAAGAAGAATTTTAGTTAACTAGTAAAAACACAAAAAGGTTGTAAAACAAATTAAGGTGATAGTAATATTACCTGCAACTGAAGGGTGTAGAGGATAAAGTTCCGTACAATGTCATACTCACCCTTTAAAAGAAAAGCAATTCCTGAAGGAATGAAGTCCCGAATGAAGACCTGATCATAGTTTAGAATGCTCGTATCGCTTGGGTCATTAGCAGCAATTGTTCCAATAGGATTACCGTAGTAATAAACAATTGATTCCTTGAGAAGATACCATGCTTCTTCCTCAGGTGATTTAGCCTCCTGCAGATTATTTGTAATTATTCTAGCTTCTTCTAATCTCCCATGTTGTTCAAAACCTCCATGTTCTTGTTCTACTGTACGATCCAGTTCCCGCCCTTGAATATGCAGTGCATTGTCCTTGCGATTTATTGAAAATAAATTTGATACTCCCTCCTTTTTGGTGACCCCGCTAATGCTTTCAGCCTGTTGGCATTTGCATCTCATCAACTCAAACCTTTTCATATGCTCAGCCATTGCGCTGGTACTTGCACCTTTAGGTGGAAATAACCTCCCACGTTTTCCAAACATTTGGGAGCTATAGTAAGATTTTCTGAATACAGGGTTTCTATTTGTGCTGTAACATACTTCTGATCCAAAAGGAACCACAGAACTCAAATTGTTGAAAGTTTGACTAAAATGATAAATGCAAGGTAAACTGCCAGAAAGAACTTGTAAAACAGTTTCTACAGAAGCCATTTCCACTGTTTTTCAAACTTTATATTTCAGCAAAGACGACCTCTTCACTTTAACCGAATGACACCTGAAAAGGAAATTCAAATTAAAATCAGGAAAATTCAAACAGAAACAATCATGATAGAAAGTATTAATCATGAAACAAAAGTTTCTATGACCATAAATATTTCGTTTAACGGCTTGAATTTGACTGGATTACTTCCACATACACACTGAAAACAATCACAAAGGCAATTCACCCCTTCGAGCGTCTTGTGCAAAGTGGTCCAGCATGTAATCTGAAAGAACTAATCTTTTTCCATTCACCGAAATGGTGGGAAAACTTTGCCAAAGGACCACAGATTGGTGTTTTAAGCACAGAAATCACTAATTCCTTACTCTTCCATTTCAATAAAGACCAAAAGGATCATAGAAAACTGAAATCGAGATAAAGATTGTCAAGTTCAAACCAACAACTTGAGAAACTTGAGACTAGGAAGTTTGTCGGGTTTTTTTTTTCATCTCCTGAGCATTTTCACCAACCAAACAGCAGTTCCAAACTCCAAAGCGAAATCCACATCTAAATTCTTCAATAAAGTATAAGCAAATCTGATTATGGTTTTGATTGGTCTAAACGAGCAAACACTTCTTTTTAAATTTAAATAATTCCCACTGATATCAGTGTGAAACATGAGAGAACTAGGATGAGAGATTTCTCACCTCTACAATCTTCAGTTTTGGTTTGTTTTCGTGTTTCCTCGAGAAAATTCGAAGAACTTTGGACAGGCATACGCCCAGGGTTAAGAAAATGATTTTTCTCGGGTACCAAGCAGGAATAGCAATACCCGGACCAAGATTTCGAGCCCGAATCTTAAAACTTTTACAAGCTTTGACTTAGAATCTGAAACTGGAAGTGTTCGTTTTAATTTTATTTTTAATTTTTTGTTTTTTAATACAGAGAAAATATATAATAAATAATATTTTTAAGTTATTATTGTTATCCGTTGGTTTCTTTTTGATGGGTCGTGTCTGTTTTTTATAAAATCTCCTGACTTTTTGAACCATCGTGTCCTTCTGTTTTTTATATAAGATAACAAGACATAAATTCGATAAAAAGAGGTATTAGATCCTTAGGCTTAGTAATATTTTGCATACACCATCTCTTGCATTTCTAAAAGTTTAAAAGAGCCGTCTCATAGCTATCTGAAATCTCTCAACATCAATGACAAGAGATATGTTAAACATTCCTTATTTTCATTTTTCTATAATAGACATGTATATAGATTATTATCATATCTAGCAGTTGATATTTGAATTTACTACTATCTTTAAGGATGGCAATGGGGTCAACTCTCATTAATTTTTTTAAAATAATTTTTAAAATTAAAAATATAAAATAATTTATTTTTAATTAGATCAGGGTTAGGATTGTCCAGACCCAAATTTACTTAAGGGTCAACTTTTCTAAATAAAACGATATTATTTTGCTTAGAATAATTGGACCTCGAGTTTGTCTGGACCTGAACTTAACTCATGACTAACTCATTAAAAACAACTAAATTTAGGTCCACGGGCCAAAATTATCATTCCTAACTATCTTGATGTAGTTGATTTTCTACAATTATATACATGATTGGGTGTGTTTTCTGTTGCACGTATTGATAATATTAGAGTCGTTCTTCTACGACTATGCTTTGGCATGTTAATATTACATGGTTTATATAAGGCTATACGTGTTATGGCACCTTCTTAAATTCTGCATCTTGCGGTACTTTCATCTTGGTGGAGATGGCGATGACGAAGTGTTAGTAGTATTTTCCACTGTCATCTTTGCACTCAAAGATAGAGTCGCTCATTCTAAGCGCTCTCATACTTTGATTCGAAAAGTAACAAAGAAATAAATTACGGTTTAATCTCACTCAATTTAAAAAAAGAGAGCTCCACATTCGATGCATACAAGAAGCCACCATGCAACTACTCAAGAGTTGAACCTGAAACCTTCCATTCAACAACCTGCCGAAAGACCATCACGCCATCACCGTGCGGGCTTTCTACTGTCAACCTTGTTTTGATTCAACAAACACCATCATTTGCTTTAAAGAAGAAACGTGAAGTCTAGATAATTAACCCCTTTTATGGGGGCCACGATTTGCTTTAATTGTTTCATTCGTGCCTTTCCCTGCAAACTTTGACGATTCAACCTTCATTGTGTGGGGCCTAATCTGTGGAAAGTTTGTAAAAAGGTTTGCAGAAACTTGTGCCGTGGACAGGGTTTAGTTAAGCATAACCTTTTTTACTTAACATCCTTTTATGGACCCACAAGTTTGACTTTGTCTATTTGCTGCTATTGTTGCATGAATACAGAACCTTGTTAAACTGAGTAAATGCCCTTGTTTCCTTTATCTGCGTACTTCTCGCATATGTATCGGCATGTTGCCCTTGATTCTAGTTTATCAATTACTTTAGTAACATCATTTATTCACAAACATATGCTTCCCTGATGACCCAAGTTTTTTTTTTCTTCTTCATACACGCCTTTCACCAGTGAACGGCGTTACTGTATTTACAGTATAGTCTATATTTATTTTGTATTTATAAATAGAACCCATATAAATTTCATCTTTAAAAAAACCAATTTTATTAAATTACAGGATTTAAATCATTCTTTGATTTTAAATTCATATATATATTAATTTTATGCAAATATATGATATTGATTCATTATTAATAAATTGTAAAGGATTATGTAGAACCTTTATTACTTATAATTTTGCATAAAATGAGGTGTCATGTGATCAACATAATTTTAATTAGTTAAAGTTTAGCCACAATATTTTTATTAATTAAAAAATATATATATTATGGATCACATCTAGTAAAATTATACAAATTGTAATTAATCATATTTAAATATAATAAGTTTTTCCCACAGGAAGATTTATTATATTGCATGATTAATTAGGATGGAATAGCAAATTGTCTTTTTCTTAATTTACCCACATGTATTAAGAAAAGAAATATAATTTGATAGTTTCATCATAAAGAGTATATATAAATCTTTTAATTAAAGCTTAGCCCACAGGCAGTTTTAATTGTTATATGATTCACATGTGAAATATGATTGCATATTTTAACATTGGTAAAACATGATATGTGTTTCTTTGCTTCAACAAATTTAGTGACACAAGCATGTTTATTTGAATTATGTGCAGTTATTCAACCTGTGAATTTTTCTGATATTCAATGTGATATTCCCAAATTGAATGGTGATAACTATAAAATATGGAAAGAAATGATTCTACTTCAATTAGGGTGTATGAACATTGATTACGTTATCTGAAAAGATGAACCACCTGTATCTACTGAAACTAGTACTCAGACTGAAATTGCTCTTTATGAACGTTGGGAGCAATTTAATCGCCTCAGCATGATGTACATAAAGACCAAAATTCATCTCAGTATTCGTGGTTCTATTGGAGAGTATGATCATGTTAGGGATCTATTGAAAGCAATTGATGAACAATTTGAGTCTTCAGATAAGGCCCTAGTTAGCACCTTAATAGCTAAGTTATCATCAATGAAGCTCACAAGTGTTAGAGGTGTGCGTGAGCACATCATGCAAATGAGGGACATTGCAACTCAACTTAGGTCTCTTGAGGTTGAAATGTCCGAGTCTTTCCTTGTAAATTACATGATTAATTCTCTTCCACCTCAATATGGACCCTTTAAAATCTCTTACAACACACATAAGGATAAATGGTCTATTAATGAACTTCTGACCATATGTGTTTAAGAGGAAAGGAGGTTAGTAATGGAATTGGGTGAAAGTACACATATGGCTACAGAAGGAAGGAATAGAGGGCAAGCCAAACAAAAAGGAAAGGGTAAAATACTGATCCGTACTGAGATCAAAAAGGATTTCAATCCCAAGTGCCGCTTATGCAAAATGAAAGGGCACATAAAGAAGGATTGTGCCAAATTTAAGGCTTGACTTATAAAAAAAGGTATTTCAATCTCACTTGTTTGTTATGAATCTAATATGGTTGATGTTTGTCATAACACTTGGTGAATTGATTCTGGTTCTATAATCTATATTTCTAATACTTTGCAGGGTTTTCTAAACCACAGGAAGCCAGTGGGTAGTGAACAATGCATCTATTCAGGCAACAAGATGCGTTCACTTGTGGAAGCTATTAAAACATGCAAATTAGTTTTAAATTCTGGTTTTGTTTTGAATTTGGAAAGAACATTTTATATTCCAAGTTTCTCAAGAAATTTGATTTCAGTTTCAAGAATTTTACCTATGGGATATTCCTTTAACTTTTCAAATACATCATTTAGTTTGCATCATAGATCTAATCTTGTTAGGAATGGTACAATGATTGATGATCTTTTCCGAATTAATTTGCAAGAAAATGTTTTTCATAATACAATGCATGTCCATAGTAATGCTGGTATTAAAAGATGTGTTATGAATGAACAATCCTGTATGTTGTGACACCGAAGATTAGGATATATTTGCCTTAAAAGAATTAAAAAACTAGTGAATGATGGAGTACTTAATACTCTAGATTTTACTGATTTTGATGTTTGTGTGGACTGCATAAAGGAAAAGCAAACTAACATGAAAAAGAAAGGTGCTAAGGGGAGTTCAGACATATTAGAGATTATACATACAGACATTTGTAGTCCAGAAATGGACTTGTATGGTTAGAAATACTTCATCTCATTTATAGATGATTGCTCACGATATATGTATCTCTATTTGCTTCATAAGAAAAATGAAGCATTAGATGCCTTTAAGGTATTTAAAACGAAAGTAGAGAAACAATGTGGTAAGCAAATAAAGATTGTGAAATCAGATAGAGGTGGAGAATTTGATGGTAGATACACTAAGGGTAGACAAACACCTGGTTCATTTGCGAAGTTTCTACAAGAGCATGGGATAACAGCTCAATACACCATGCCTGGGTCTCCGGACCAAAATAGTGCGCCAGAAAGAAGAAACCGAACATTATTAGACATGGTGCGGAGTATGCTTAGTAGCTCTAAGCTTCTTAAATCTTTATGGACTGAAGCTCTTAAAATGACAGTGTATATATTAAATCGAGTTCCAACCAAGACTATTTCTAAAACACCATTTGAGTTATGGAAAGGTTAGAAACCGAGTTTGCAACATATACGCATTTGGGGATGCCCTTCTGAGGTAAGAGTTTATAATACACAAGATAAGAAACTGGATCCAAGGACTATAAGTAGTTATTTCATTGGATATACTGAAAGGTCCAAATGGTACAGATTTTATTGTCCATCTCATAGTACTAGGTTTGTGAAATCAAGAAATGCAAAGTTTCTTGTGAATGACTTGATTAGTGGGAGTGATCAATCTCGGGACTTATTTCTTGAGTAGGATCATTGTGAAATACAAACTCCTACTTCAAGTAATAGATCGATTGCTATTCACAGCATCCCTCAAAGTCAAATGGGTGGTGAACAACCAATCAATGAAGTTCCACAAGCTGCTGATGACAATCTAGTAGATTCGATTGTTCAGCAATCACCAGAGGTTGTTGAGCACCAAGTTGTATAAGCTCCTCCTCAGGAGGGTACTAATACAACATTAAGAAGATCAAATAGAGAAAGAAAATCAGCAATACCTAGTGATTACATTGTATATTTACAAGAAGCTGATTATAACATTGGAGCCGAAAATGACCCTGAAAGGTTTTCATAAGCCATGAGTTGCAATGAATCTCAATTGTGGTACAATGCTATGGTAGATGAGATGAATTCTATGGCATCTAATAAAATCTGGGATCTTGTCAATTTGCCTAATGGTGCAAAGGTCATTGGATGTAAATGAGTCTTTAAGACAAAAAATGACTCATTAGGTAATGTTGAAAGATACATAGCTAGACTTGTTGCCAAATGATTTACTTAACAAGAAGGAATCGATTACACAGAGACCTTTTCTCCTGTATCTAAAAAGGATTCCTTACAAGTGATTATGGCATTGGTTGCCCATTTTGATCTGGAACTACATCAAATAGATGTGAAAACAGTGTTCCTAAATGGAAATCTAGAGGAAGAAGTTTATATGAAATAATTGGAAGGATTCTCCTCTAGTGATGGTGAGTATTTGGTGTGTAAGCTTAAGAAATCCTTATATGGATTGAAACAATCCTCCCGTAAATGGTATTAGAAATTCCATGATATCATCTCTTCATATAATTTTGTAGAAAATATCATGGATCAATGCATATATCTGAAAGTTAGCTGGAGTAAAATTTGTTTCCTTGTTCTATATATGGATGATATTTTACTCGCCACAAATGATAAAGGTTTGCTATACGAGGTGAAACAGTTCCTTTCTAAGAATTTTGATATGAAGGATATGGGTGAGGCATCTTATGTTATTGGCATTAAGATCTATAGGGACAAATCTCAATATATTTTAGGTCATCCTAAGAAACCTATATCAATAAGATCTTAGAAAGATTTCGGATGAAATATTGTTCACCGAGTATAGCACCTATTGTGAAGGGTGATAGGTTCAATTTGAACCAGTGCTCGAAAAATGAGCTTAAAAGGGAACAAATGAAAAATATTTCATATGCTTCTGCAGTTGGGAGCCTAATGTATGCAAGACCTGACATTGTATTTGTTGTTGGAATGTTGGGAAGATATCAAAGTAAACCAGGTATAGATCACTGGAGAGCTGCCAAAAAGGTGATGAGGTACCTTCAAGGGACCAAAGATTACATGCTTATGTATAGATGAATTGATAATCTCGAAGTAGTTGGTTACTCAGATTCGGACTTTGCTGGTTGTGTTGATTCACAAAAGTCAACATCTGGATATATGTTTATGTTTGCCAATGGAGCCATATCCTGGAGGAGTTCAAAGCAGACTTTGACTGCTACTTCTACCATGGAGGCTAAGTTCGTTGCTTGTTTAGAGGCTACATCATATATGTATGGTTGAAGAGTTCCATATCTATGCTTAGCATTGTGGATTCCATTTCTATGCCATTAAGAATGTACTGTGACAATTCAGCTGCAGTTTTCTTGGCCAAAAACAAAAATAGTGGTAGTTGAAGTAAACACATCGACATTAAGTATTTGGCCATTAGGGAACGTGTCAAAGAAGACAAAGTGGTCATTCAACACATTAGCACTGAATTGATGATGATGATCTTTTAACAAAAGGCATGTTACCAAAGAGTTTTAAGGATCGTGTTGCTAGAATGGGACTTGGTTCCATTATATGATTTATGTATGTACTTTCACAAAACTCTTATTAATTTGATGTTTTTCTCATTCTGGTGTACACATTTTTATTTTGAGAATTACAACTATTATGGACCTAAAATAAACATAAAGGTTTATTCATTTAGTTAAAGTAGAATAAGAAATAAGATGCATCGTAGTACATGGAAGATAATACTCACATTTAGAGGACTTTATCGCCATGATTCGTGCATTTGGTTTCTTTAATTGAGTAGAGGTTTTATAACTTTTAGATTACATCTACAACCAAAGTGGGAGACTGTTATCCGTTGGTTTCCTTTTGATGGGTCGTGTCTGTTTATTGTGAAACCCCATGACCTTTTGAATCATCATGTCCTTCTGTTGTTTTGATTGAAGACAACAAGACATATAAATTCGGTAAAAAGAGGTATTGGGTCCCTAGGCTTAGCAATATTCTGGATACATCATCTCTTGCATTTGCTAAAAGCTTAGAAGAGCCCTATGATATTTATCCGAAATCTCTCAACATCAATGGCATGAGGTATGTCAAACATTCTGCATTTAAATTTTTTTATAATAGACATGTATATAGATTATTATCATGTCTAACAATGGTCCTATAAAATTTAAATAAAATATATGTTTTAATATAATTTATTAAGTTTATATTATATTATATTTAAATATTTTTGTTATTTCTAATATCAAATAAAAATTTATTGTCATTTTAAGTAAATAAACAGTTAATATAGAAATAAATTAAGTTGAATTTGTTGTTAATATGAATTTTTAATTTACGACTCAAATTTATTTTAAAATTTAGTTAAATTTAAATTATGTAATTCGAACATAAAATTAAATTTGTTTGAACTCTTTTATAATAATATTATTTTATGAAGAAAAACATATCATCTTAATTAAGTCTCGGTTTAATTTTGAAACTTAAATTTAGCATCTAACCATCCCTGTTTTTAGGGGTGGTCGAGTTGGTGGAGTGGGAGAACATAAGATTAAAAGGTCTTGTGTTTGAATCTCTTACCTATACTTTTTTGATCGAATCTATTGTACAAAGTTTGTCTAGTGCAAAGTACCCGATTATCGTGATTTATAGGGTAATACATCATTCTAAAGACCTACCCATTACTCATCTAAAAGATAACAACTACAGGTTCCTTCGCTACCCAAAAAAAAAATCTAACCACCTCTAATAATTACGTTTAGTAATTATATTAATAGAGAGGAAGATGTCGTTTCATTTTGGACCGAGTTTCATGTCACAGGTATCCCAA
>JAOQMS010000179.1:3452443-3462517 GCA_027563885.1 Erythroxylum longipes
CTTTCCTTCATTTTTCTGCATTTTGTTCATCTTCTTCTTTTCTTTTTCTCAATCTAACATTTCTAATTTATATCTACCCAATTTTTGAATTCCATTTAACTCAAATAATCAACAAACAAAGCCAAAATCCCAGATTAAAACTCAAACATTAAAACAGAAAAATTCACGCATGTTCTTCACGTTTTCTGCACTTTCATTTTTCTGCATATTTATTCCCTACACATTCTTCATTTTTCTTCTCAAACTTTCATTTTAAACACTTTACCATATTATAAAATCATCTTACACCTATTGATTAACTCTAAAACCATTTTAAAACATGTCTAAAAACACTCAAAATAGAACATATCCTCATACTCTCAAAACAGAACACAAACATATACATTCATCCACCAATTTTCTGCACCCAGTTTTCAATTTCATGTTAAATTTTGAGACTCTTAAGGACAGAATTTAAATTTGATGTCTTCATTAAAAGTGTATCCTTATGTCTCTAGTTTAATCTAGATTAAGAATCATCTCATTTAGATAACTACAGATCAAGTTATGGGTAAAACATAGAAGCATAATCAGTGAACATGTTATCGCTACATTTTCAAGCACTCATCTTCCCGAACTTTACAAAGATCACTTTTCCTAATTCATTACTCTTCATTTTTAACTCCATTTTAGCTCAATATTATACACACACAAATTAAAATCCAAGATTGATCATAAACATCAAAAGAGAACATATCAATTATTCTTCCATCATCAATTTTCTACACATTTTTCTACTTCTTTTACACCTTCTTTTCAACCCTAACTATCACTTTAACCCATCTCAATTCAAGACACCATAATAATCCTTCTTATAAGCTCTAAACTCATGTTAGTTCATACCTAAAACAATCAAAGCAATCCACATTAACATAAGAAAAACATAGCATAAAACCATCCATTCACTAATCATTTTTTTCTGCACTTCTTTATACACAATTTTCATAATCTCATTATCATAATTGATTCATCTCCCAAACAATTCATGAATAACATTAAGTCACTACAATATAGAGCATGATCCCTTTTGTTATTACACTACACCCACGTTAACACCTAAAGAATTTCATATTCAAAACAAAACCTTAAATTACTCATCATTATGACTCATTTACACTAACCCATGAAGATCAACATGTAACTTACTTGATTTAGCTCCAAATACTTCAAGAGTACACCAACCCTAGCTTTGTTGACAACCCATATACATCACCATTCTAAGGTGGGAGGTTGGGTTATTTTGTGAAAAATGAAAGAGAGAACAGGTTAAGAGTAGTAAATGAAAGATGAGAGGGTTAGGTTCAACGTGGATGGAGGTTGGAGAAGCAAAAAAATCATAAAGAAGAGAAGAAATGGAGAAGGTCACGAAAATAGAAGAAGAAAACAAGAACCAAGACAATTAATTGATCTTTCAAGGTTAAAAGAATTGTGGGTTATAAGATAAAGGCACGGCTTGGCAAGTGACACATATGTCCTATTCCCATAGGTTCAAACTAGGTTCTTTCATTTAACTAGTCCAGCCAACTTAAATTTCTACTCCAATTGTCTCCAAATTTCAATGACATATGTCATTAAATCTGATTGTCATTCATAAAAATTTACACTGCCATCTAACATTTAATTCTATTGTCATTTATCAATTATCCTGCCACTTGACATTTTTCTTAGTATAAAAAATACCCAAATTTTCAAAAAATTTCTAAATTTCATCAAAATTTCAAAACCAATACCTATACACACCAATTCAATTTTCAATACAAAAAAATCACAATTCAGATCAAAATTCACATTCATAATTTAATTATACCCGAAAATGTCAATGAACGCATGTACAATCGTTTTACTATGCAAAAGTTAATATTCACATGTGTGTATATGCTATATTATGCATGAGCATGAAATGCACTTTCTAACTTCTCAATAATCTCTCATGTATCGTATTCTAGGTTCCTAACCCTTAACATGGGATAACGGGATGTTATATTTATATAGGTTAGAGTATGCTATTGAGCTTTGATTTTATGTTTTTGAGGTGCTTTGATGTATTTTTTAGTGTTTAAGATCAAATATAGAAGAACAAATGAGATTCGAAGGAAGCCCAGATGAAGACCTAAGGCCACGATTGTGTCCTGTCATGACGAAACCTTTTTGGATAGGCCATGATCATAGCCTAGCCTGCAATGATCGTGACAGAGAACCTATCATCAATCCATGGTTGTGGCCTGCGTGACAACAGGTGCATGCTAACTTCTAAACTCAACTTTTCTAGGGATATTTTGGACTTTTTAGGCCCAGGTAAAACCTAGTTTTTACCTAAATCAGAAAAGACTACAAAAGGAAGGGGAGAGGGCCTAATTTTCTTGACTTCATTTCCTATATTGGGAAAGATCCAAGGAAGGAGAAGAAGAAGAGAGAAGGAGGAGAAAGGAAGAGGGAAGAAGAAGAGCTGCTATTGTTACTGTCTTCCTGATCCATCCTGCCCTTCTAATTGATATTTTCATTTCATCTTTGTTATTCTTTCTTTTGAATGTATGAGATAGATTTGATAGTGATGGATTTGGGTTTAATGATGAGGTTCTAAACTCTTTAGGGATTTGTTCTTGAATAAATGTTAATATGATTTATTTTGATGTTAATACGTTGGCTATTGTGATTATTTGTTATATTTGCTTGCTTCGGTAACAAATTAAGAGAGTGAAACAATAGTAAAATGATTAGATTGGGTAATAAGAGTTAAAAAATCTAATTGATCAGGAAAATAATCAAATCAGTAATTTATACGAAGAGAGATTTCATGTAAGAACTCGATAGTCTATTAGAAGGCTTTTTGTTAATTGAGAGATTACAAATTTCATAATTCAATTAGGAGTTATGATTTAGGATTTAATGATTATAAATCGAGAGAGAGTAATCCATCCTTCGAAAGTCTAGGACTGATACAATATTAACTCAAAAGTAATCATGTTAGCATTTGATGATAGGATAATTCCACCTTCTCATATTCAGCTAATCTTCCTTGTGTGATTTTTGATTGTTCATTGGTGGTGCTCAATTTTTATTTCTTTGTATTAATTTTTCAATTTCATTTTGAATTAATCCATATTCGCTTCTTTAATTTTCTATTTAGTTTTCCTTTTCATTTTAGTTATCTTTTAGGCATCAGACAACTTAGAATTCAATTAGTTCACCATCCCATCGAGGGATCGACACCTTATATACTACACTCACGACTCGTGTACTTGCGGTATATTGAGGGATGAGAAATTGTAAAACTTGCCCACTTAATCCCTGATCCTTTGGGTCAATACCCAATTGCCAAAATCCAACTTATAAATCAAACTTTGAGAATATTTTGATCTCTTTAGAAATAACACCTGTGTATTTATCTTGGGTAGAGGAAACTTGTCATTTTGAAGAAAATGATTTAAAAGCTTGTAATCAATGGCAAACCTTTTATTTTACTTATTCTTTTTTGCTCTTTTTTCCTCATAAAAAGCTTAACATGCCAATGTAATTTAGTTAGCTTGATCAATCATTGTTTTAGAAGTATAACAAATTCTTCTTGTGCCATCAATGCCTAACCTCTTTTTTCCTCTATTCTTTTATGCTCTTTTTTCCACATATAAATCTTAACATACCCAATCTCATTTGGTTGGCTCAATCAATCCTTGTTTGAGAAGTATAACACAATTTTCTTATGCCATCTTTAAGTCATCTAGATTAATTCCCGAATGACCTTTATTGTATTAATGTCCTCATTCTTTTTGAATGGTAATTAGACATAAAATTATGAAATCTACCAAAATGGATGTGGATGATTGAATTGGTTATGTCTTTCTATAAAATATTGTAAAAGTTGATCTCTTGCATCTTTATACCCAGTGAGAGCATTTTATGGCTTAAGAATGTTATTGTATTCAGTAAACTCACAAAAATCTTGGTTGTAATGAATTTCCTTTGGTAAGATCTGTAACTTTCTGTTTAGTAATAGAATTCCATCCCGATAGGTGTGTTAGGACTAGGAAGATTATTTCCTAATTTTTTGTCCAAATAATATAGCTAGGGAAGAACTTTATCCCAATCCTTCTCTTTATGATAAGATCTGTAGTGAAGGATTTGCAGTCAAATGCAGTAAAGTATTCTTTATATGATTGTCATTCTTCTGTAGGAAGAATATTTGGTTTAATTACACTTCTGCAAAAGCTTACATCCATGTAGCTAATAGTTGAGATTGGTTTGTGATACTTCTTTAGAAGCAACTAGAGCCATCTTTAAGTCTTTAAACTTTCTAAAAATAGATTTTACCGTTCCATCCTTCAAACTTCTTAAGATTGGAGGAGTGGTGGTATGAATGGAGCATTAATGAGGAGTATGAAATTCTTTTCAATAATAACTTCAACACTTTCAATAGAAAAGCATATGAATCTGATACCATTCAGGAACCTTGGCTCAAAGGTTGCAGGGATAATAAGAAACCACTAGCGATATGATAGAGTAGACTAGTATGAGGGCGCTAATATACACAAAAAAGACTATAGTTAAGTCCCTAGTTATGCTAGTTGAGACATAAGCCCTTTTCTCCTTAACGGGCATTAACTCTCAAGGCCTTCCTCTTAGGGATCTAAGTTGATCAATCCTCCCCATATAACTTATAACTTAAACAGGATCATAGGTCCAATACTTTCTAATAAATAGGATCCTTATAGAAAGGCAAGTGCAAAATATACTTGTATCTTTTTGTGACAGAAGTAAACTTATTGAAGACTTAAGGTTTCAGGAGAAAGAGAGAGATTTTAGAGAGAAGCCATATGGAACACATAACTTTTATTAAATAGTAATCTTTTTCATATACAATGAAGCTTGAATACAATAGGAGGGGTCCTTTGCTTATATAGGCAAAGGATGTTAACAAAAGACAAACATATTTGGATAAGAATAAAAGTCATATATTATCCTAAATAGATAAGAACAACATCACATCAACTATTTTAGATAAAAATAACATCACATCTACTATTCTTGATAAGAACGATGTCATATTGCATAGTAAATAGATAAGAACAATGTCATAAAACAAAAGATACCTAAACATAAATACAAACAATTAAATAGAAGGACTGAAATAAGACATCATTTTGCATTTATAATGCCTAGTACCAGTGGACAGTCATGCCATTTGAGCTAAAAATTGCCCCATTACTATTTCAAAGAGCCATAACAAGGATCTATGATGGTATCCTATCAAGTGCTTTAATTTACATCTTTAACTTCTTTTTTCCTTTACCTCAAATGCTAGACTTTGATATCCCAAATAGTCCTATAGATTTGGGCCTAAACACTGTTGGACCATTTTAAACTCACGCCTCCTCCTTTTAAGATGCTCAAGATCTAGATGATAATATTCCCATCATAGATGAAGAGGAGCTTAATAAATTTTGAATAATTTACACACAGAGGAAGTAAACCCCAATAAAAATGGAGAACCACCAGTGATGGTATTGACAGTATGAGTAGAGGGGCTTCCCCGTCAAATATGCAATCATTGCAAGAACTTATCCAACATGAATGATGATTAGGATTCCACCTATTATTATAGGCCCTTCTATCTAATTGTTTGTTTAGTCTAATTTATTTAATTAATTAATTTAATAAAATTTATTTAACTTTGTTTAATATTAATTATTAACTAATTTTTATTTAAAAATAAGAATTTGAAAGTAATCAATTGAAAATGTTTTTTCCTTTTAGTTTGGGCAGCCTGTCAATTGAGAAAGGACAAAAAAAGAACTGATTTAAAACATTTTGGTAGCCATACACATTTTGGAGCTTTCACCATTTCTTTCCCTCTCTTTTCCTTTGCCTTGTTTTCTATTGCTTCTTCTTCTTTCTCCAGTTTTCACACCCGAACATCGCCCTTGCCACTAATAATGTAATAACTCTAGACCACCTGCTCATAGATATTATCTACTTTGGGCCTTGGCCCAGCCAAGCCCTCACGGTTTTGCTCTTCCCACACCTTAGGTTTCCATAATCACTACGGAAATTAGAAAACAAACTTCCACTACCAATTTCAAAATTCAACATTTCCTTTCTTTCTCTCTCATGTTGATATTCATTAAGAAATGTTTTCATCTGTCACTTCACATAATGACTTACTTTTTTATTAGGTTCCACATCTCTTTTAACTCCAACAAAATGTATTTTTAATCGGGTGTTTCCTCCAACTTACAAATGCTTGTTACAAAGCAAGCAAATAGTATGCTTCCTCATACCAGTAACCAATGCAGCATTAGCCCAAGCTGGATCATTGTATTTTCCTGAAGTGGGTTGATCAGAAGTACTTGAACTTCCTTCTATTTATCTGTAAAAATAAATGAATACATATATCAAAATACATAACACATAATTTCATTACACAATATGCATATCCATCTTATATAATATAATTTATTTTGTATGATTACATTACACACAATTCAATTTCATGGAACACAATTCACTGTAAATCAAAAACTGACAATTCAATTATTCAACATATATAATTATACTAAACATACATAAACACCTTTCATTTCCAACAATCACAAAACATACATAAACAATTTCCTTTTCCAATAATCACAAAAAATTCATAAAACAACTTCCATTTCCAACAATTTTCAACAATTCTCATTTCCAATAATTACAAAACATTCATAAAACAATATCCATTTCCAACAATTTCCATTTTCAATAATCATAAAACATTCATAAAACAATTTCAATTTCTAATAATCGCAAAACATTCATAAAACAATTTCCATTGCAACAATTTCCAACAATTTCCATTTCCAATAATCACAAAACATTCATAAAATAATTTTCGTTTCCAACAATTTCCATTTCCAATAATCACAAAACATTCATAAAATAATTTCCATTTCCAACAATTTCTATTTTCAACAATCCCAAAACATTCATAAAATAATTTCCATTTCTAATAATCACAAAACATTCATAAAACAATTTCTATTTTTAATAATTTCCATTTCCAATAATCACAAAACAGTCATAAAACAATTTCAATTTCCAACAATTTCTATTTCCAATAATCACAAAACATTCATAAAACAATTTCCATTTCCAATAATTACAAAACATTCATAAAACAATTTCCATTGCAACAATTTCCAACAATTTCCATTTCCAATAATCACAAAACATTCATAAAATAATTTTCGTTTCCAACAATTTCCATTTCCAATAATCACAAAACATTCATAAAATAATTTCCATTTCCAACAATTTCTATTTTCAACAATCCCAAAACATTCATAAAATAATTTCCATTTCTAATAATCACAAAACATTCATAAAACAATTTCCATTTTTAATAATTTCCATTTCCAATAATCACAAAACAGTCATAAAACAATTTCAATTTCCAATAATCACAAAACATTCATAAAACAATTTCCATTTCCAATAATTACGAAACATTCATAAAATAATTTCCATTTCCAACAATCCCAAAACATTCATAAAACAATTTCCATTTCTAATAATCACAAAACATTCATAAAACAATTTCAATTTCCAACAATTTCCATTTCCAATAATCACAAAACATTCATAAAGCAATTTCTATTTCCAATAATCACAAAACAATCATAAAACAATTTTCATTTCCAATAATCACAAAACATTCATAAAACAATTTCCATTTCTAACAATTTCCATTTCCAATAATCACAAAACATTCATAAAACAATTTCAATTTCCAATAATTTCCATTTCCAATAATCACAAAACATTCATAAAACAATTTTCATTTCTAACAATCATACAACATTCATAAAACAATTTCTATTTCCAATAATCACAAAACATTCATAAAACAATTTCCATTTCCAACAATCTCCAATAATTCTCACTTCCAATAATCACAAAACATTCATAAAACAATTTCCATTTCTAATAGTTTTCAACAATTTCCATTTCCAAAAATAAAAAAACATTCTTAAGCAATTTCCATTTCCAACAATTTCCGTTTCCAATAATCACAAAACATTTATAAAACAATTTCCCTTTCGAACAATTTCTAACAATTTCAATTCAAAGTTTCAAACATGAGGATCAAGTTGAAGGGTATGATATGATTTACATAATTGCCAAATAATGAATGACATATCTTAGACAATTGTTCATACACATATATTCATAACATGATGATCAAGTTGAGGGATATATTCATAACATAAGGATCAAGTTGAAGGATATAACTTCTTTGAAAATGTTTTTTTTTCTTATTTAAAGCTTTGAATCTTCTTTTCATTTCTAACCAACCATAATATTATATACACCATTCTATATTTCGTTCTTATATGTATAAGTTGCTTTTACAATTTTTAATTGACATTAATAAGTCTAAGTATAAATGATTGGAACCTACAAGATGTTTACAATTTGAAAAAAAGACGTTCTTTTTGGGATATATTTATTACATCACTATTTTCACACATTATCTATTATAAATATTTATGATACCCCACAAATATATATTACCAAATAATTCAATTTCAACATATTTTATACTCAATTAATTATTTACCCAAATAGGCAAATACTATCATTAACTACAACCGAATTATTATTAATTTACAATTCAAAATTTTATACTTAACTAATTATTTATCTAAGTCAATAGTCAATACTCAAATACTAAAAAAAATACCCAATTCATGATTTAAGTTTTTGCAAGTTTACATCTTTAATATTGATGGTTTAAAATTTTAATTTAAGTTGTTTCAACTTTCAAGTTTCAACTTACAAACCTTGACTTGAATGATTGAATCAATTCAATTCATCATCATCATCACATATTCATATGAAGCCGTGCATTTCATTTGCCCAAAAACTTATCATAAATTATCATAAATTTCTCTTAATCGGATAAACTTAAACCAATCTTTATTTTATAACCAAACCAGAAATAAATCAACCAAATAATAATTCATCTCCAATCTCCAATCCAACCCATGCAAATCACAAAACCATAGTGCCTTATTCAATTCAACTCCAATATTCATATTAAAAATCACAACACCATAACCATTCAACTCCAATTCTAACCCAGATACACATAAAATCTCATTCAATTCAACCAAAATCACAAAACCAATTCCCAACCTATTCACAAAATCTAAGATCCAATCGATCACAATAAAAAATGCAATTAAGCTTAAGCAGGAAAAACTCAAAAAATACACCCAAAAATAATTCACTAGCTTCGGCCTTTGGATATTAGGTTGGGTGACTGTCACAAGCATCGGGAACTCAGGTGTGTAGCGGTGGTCATGTGGTTCTGGGCGAGCAGCAGTGATGATGTGGTGAGGATGTGCAGTGAGTGAAGCCTGTAGATCGGGGATGTGCGGACGTGTGGGCTTAGTGGATCGAGGAGCATGACCAAAGGATAAACACCGCTGTTGTGAGAGAGAAAAAAAGACAGCGGTGGTGACTGGTGAGTGAAAAAGAAGAAGTGAGATGAGAGTGAAGAGTCGGTGTGAGGAAGAGAGATGAGAAGGTAGAAGATGAAGAACTAAAGAAGGTGCGGGAGAGGGGTTTCACATGAACAGTATACATGGCCACAAATCTTAAATCATCACATCACTGCTATACTAGCAAGGGAGAAGTGGAGAGAACAAAATTGAGATCTTGGAGGCGGTGAAGAGGATGTGAATAGTGACGGTGGACCACTAAGGTTTATTCATCAAATTAATGAATAGGAAAAGGGATATAGAGAGCTTGCGGTAGTGAAGAGAACTAAAGTGTCAGACCTCGTTTTCGGAGCCCGACGATCGCATTTGGATACCAGATATTTTACACAAACACATGCATTCCAAACTAACCCTTTTTAGGCTCGTCTCCATTGAAGCCTAAATATGTCAAAGGATAGTGTGGGTGAGTCCCCAATTTGCGTTATGTACACGCTTCGGGACAATTTGCATAAATTCTTAACTCCTTCTTCTGTGATTGGCCTATCGTCTGTGTTTGACT
>JAOQMS010000179.1:3462617-3483943 GCA_027563885.1 Erythroxylum longipes
AAGAGTCCCCATCACAAACCATACCATGTAGTCCTCACCAAGGTCCATATCCATAGCCTTAAGCTTATGGTAGCAACTCATGAGCTTGTCGAAGTGGGCCTTAATATCACTTGCACCATTATAAATGGTGTGATAAAGCATGTTTGAGTACTCATTCTTCTCATTCTTTGAGAACTTCGTGTACTTCTTCTTAATAGCAGCAAGAAAATCCTTTGCATTGTCAGCCTCGGGAAACTATCATGAATGGATTCATCCGTGTGATATCTCATAATCATCAAACAACATCGATTAGAGTACTCCTACTCCTCATAAGATTTCCTTTCTTTCTCAGTAGCATCATCAGCAGGTTTTTGTGGTTGATCAATTCTCAAGGCCAAGTCTATTCGCATGATGGTCAAATTCATCATGAGAGATTCAATCCACTGCTTGTGGTTCGTTCCATTCAACGTCAGGATAGTAGAGACTCTCGGATTGCTCAAAGCTGAATGAGAACCAAGAGTAATAACTATGATATGCATGTTAAAACATAATCATGCAATTCGTGCTCTTTTTCTCAAAATCAACTACATCATTCATGCTAGAGTTCCTTAAATAAATATAGAACTCATTCACAGGTAAGAACAATTTATTAAAATATCACAACCGAATCATCAATATGCTATCGAAAAGATAGAAAAATTGTGTGGTTCATAATATCTTTAATAAAATTTCTTCACCATATTATTCATTCTACTAAGCAGTAATTATCAACAGGACAATTAATTACCCGTATGGATCTTAACGTTATTTTAAAGGAAAAACACAAATTTTAAATATACGTTAATATTTAAAAAATTCCTCATCATAAATTGTTTCATATGCTCAATTCTACTATAGGTAAAAAAATAAGTATTAACTATTGTTAACAAAAACATGTTTATGTCATAATAAGATTAAAACAATTAGAATTATCAAATAAAATTACTAATTAATCTTATGCATAATAGAATAAAAATTAAAAGATTCAGGTTGGAGGTGCGCGGGTCGGGCACACGGGAGACCCGCGCACAGCAGCTGGCGGGACGACTCTGTATGCGTCTTCCTTGTCAACCAATAGGGTGGACGGGTCGACTCGCGGACCCGCCTGGAACTCCCTCTCCCGACCTCCATTTCCAACGATTTTTGAGGCGTTTGCTTCCATTTATCACGCACTATGGATTTTCCATATCCATTTCGACCAATGGTGCTCCAAAATCTGAAAGCATCAAACTCATTTCGGCCATGGAAGAAAACACGAAAACTCATCCAAAAAATCGTGGTTCTTTGTCCAAAATAGAGATGAAATGCAACAATAACAACCGAGAATCTTTTCTGAACCAATAACTCATCATTTCGAAATTGTTTAGACGAAAAACGATTTGAATCGAAAACGTTTTGAACAACCAAAAAAATCGAGCCCTAAAATCAAATGACCCCATCTCTGATACCAATTGCTATAATAAATGCAGTAATTAACCACATTCAACAACCAAGATCCCATTTTATTTAGAGCATAACAAGACAATGAAATCATACCTCCAACACTTGGCATGTAGCCTTGAACCCTTTCCATTTTTCAACCAACACCTATCAAAGGAAAAACACATCCTTGTGCAAGAGAGTGTAATGGTAAAAGACCCAACCTTATCTTTTACACACCTACCCACACTATATGTGCAACAATCTCACCTTATGTCATATATTATGACATGTTCTACCCTAAGGGGTAGAATAAGCTAATTGTGTCATTTTAATAGATGAAGTGAACTATAATTTAATGGGCCAATATATAATTATTAGGGTACTACCATGTGTCTCAAATCTAATTAGTAAATTAACCATCCCATTATGGTTATTAAATATACATTAGACAATTCTATTGTAGTTAGACATATGGAATTAATGTTGTGATTATATTAGTCCACATATATATTTCTAACAACTTTCAGACAAAGATGCACTGGAATATGCTACTTCTATCCGACACAATTCTGCCTCAGTTGATTATGAAAGGGTCAGGGTTAGTTCCTATAAAATTGCGAAGTTCGAGCTAGCCCTCTCGAATCTAAAATCCAAAATTTTCTTAATTTAAGTTTGAACTGAACCTAAAATTCAAGCATCTCGAATTTTATTAATTAATTTTGGATCAAACTCAGATTAAAATGTTAAATGCAATAGTTCTTAATTCTTGTATTTGTTAGTAGGGATCTAAATTGTTTACATCATATATTTATAAATACATTAATTAATATCAATTAAATAACGACTTAAAATTAACTGATGTTAGAAAAGTCTAATTGGCGTCACAAACGTTATCCTTTTTTGGCAAGAATGATGACCTCCCATCACTGAGGACAACGACTCGTTTTCAGCCGTTCCTTTCGTAGTTTCTTTTTGACTTCAAACCATAGACCATTGACCAATGACTAATGGTGTTCATTCTACTTTATGCCGTTGCCAAATTTTGTGGGTCTCCTTCTCCGGTAATAAGTAGTTAGACAGGAATGCAACTGTCAATCTTCAACGACTTTAAAAAGATCTTCCACATATGGTTGTTAAATGGTTTATGTTCATATTCTTTTGTTTATGTAAAAGCTATATTCATATTTTACGTGGCAGGCCTCACGTCAGTGATCCGCCATTAAAGAGTTGTTATGGTGCTCTTTCATAGTTACAAGTGACGTAAACTTGAGCAAAGCAGAATTGAACACTTATGGAGAAACTATCCCTCATATGGCAGTTCTATTATCAGAATTCACTAGCTTAGACTACAGAAGTTGGATAAAAGTCCAGGGAGATGCAAGGTGAGGTTAATTTTTCCAGGTTCCACCATATAATATAAAATGTAGTCCATCTGTTTATTGTCGTAGTCAGCAAAACAAAGTCTCATGGACCAAAACTAAATCATTGCATTCTTGTTTGACGAAAATTCATGGCAAATATTAAATTCGATTGGTGGGTTCAATTATAAACTTTAAAATTTTTATCTTATTATTTTAATTTTCGGTTCAATTTTTAAAATATTACAAAATTTATAGCTTGAAATTTATTGGCCACAGAGCAAGAGTGATGCATCTCCGTCATTAATTTTTCTTCCAAGTTTCAATATTTTCCAAAATCTCAGCATGCTCGTATTGACCAGTAGAACGATAAAAGAAAAAGACATCTTAGATGAACGTCAAGTGACAAAGACTTGTAGGTCTCCTGACACTGGAACTTGTGGCTTTCTTCTTTCGATAAGGCTCTATATAAACCACTCCAATAAACTGGTACAGAGCATACATACCCATTGTAATCCAAAGTAGAGGGAACATATAATGTTTCAGGTTGTGCATGCATTACCATACCTGTTCACTATAATATGCATTTAGACAGTGTTAATGAGCGAAACAAGTCCTTAAATCCTTGGACAGGTTAAAGTTTTGGTAGGTTGAGTGACTCTTCATCCAATACCCAATATAATTCATAGCTTACCTTCGAAAAGACATCAAAAGATGGCAGCAGCAGGGCTTTTTGGAGATGAATTGACGAGGCAGATGAGTTATGGCAGTAGAAGTTCACGTTCTTCAAGCATAAGAGAAATATGGAACTCGCCCGACGTTTTCACGAGGTGCTCAAACAGCAGGCATATGGTGGACGATGGGGAGGAGCTGCTCATGGCTGCCATAGAGAGACTGCCAACTTATGAAAGAATGAGGAAAGGGGTACTAAAGCAGGTGGTTAGCAATGGCAGGTTGGTGCAAAATGAGGTTGATGTTACAAAGCTTAGCTATCAGGATAAGACGCTGTTGATGGAGAGCATACTTAAGGTTGTTGAGGAAGACAATGAGAGATTCTTGAAGAGACTTAGGAATAGAATTGACAGGTTGGTTTATCTCTTTTGGTGTTCGATCTTTCCGAAAATTTTCGGTTGTAAATCTACCGAAAACAAGTTTTCATATTGTAGTTTTACTTGTAACTTAACGATGTTCATGACACTAGAGATATGTTGAAACAGGGTAGGGATTGACATCCCAAAGATTGAGGTCAGGTTTCAGAATTTTTCACTTGAAGGAGATGCATTTGTTGGGACTAGAGCACTTCCAACTCTATATAATTCCACCTTGAATGCAATTGAGGTACACTCTTCTGTTTCTCATCATCTTTCTGCAAGATAATATTCCGCATAGGGAACTTTAGACCCCAAACTCCTAGTCCAATCTTCATAAAACGAAAGCTAAGCTTTGTTCACAAGTAGTAAACAAGCAACCTGGTCTTTTGATCAAATTTCAAGACAGAAATTATTTTTGACAGGGAGTTCTTGGGATGATTGGTCTTTCCCCATCAAAGAAAAGGGTAATCAAGATACTCCAAGATGTGAATGGAATAGTGAAACCATCCAGGTATGCACAAAGTCCTTCAAGTGAAGAAGCTCTCATGTAATAAAACCTTGTATTTTCTGGGAAAAGTATTCATTCATTGCCATTTTGTGTTCAGGATGACACTGCTTCTCGGGCCACCTGGCTCAGGAAAAACAACATTGCTAAAAGCACTGGCTGGGAAACTTGGTGGAGATTTACGGGTTCGTATTCTTCCGGAGCATGTCCATTATGCCGATTATAGGTTCAGGCAATTCCTGAGAATTGCATTCTATATGTTGATGACAAGTGTATTGATCAACAGGTTAAAGGAAGAGTCACCTACTGTGGTCATGAGTTTTCCGAGTTCATACCTGAAAGAACCGGTGCATATATTAGTCAGCATGACCTTCACTACGGTGAAATGACAGTTCGTGAAACACTTGATTTCTCCGGGCGTTGCTTAGGAGTTGGAACTAGATACGACATGTTGATGGAGTTGTCAAGACGTGAGAAGGAAGTTGGTATCAAACCAGATCCTGATATTGATGTATTCATGAAAGCCACATCCATGTCTGGCCAAGAAACCAGTTTGAGTACAGACTATGTTTTAAAGGTTAGTTGTATAATTGTACATTGACAATTTCATTCCCCAAGTTCATCACTTCCTAATACTTAATATTCTCTCCCAGATACTTGGATTGGATATCTGTGCTGATATAATGGTGGGAGATGAAATGAGAAGGGGTATCTCTGGGGGACAGAAGAAGCGTCTAACTACTGGTGTGTGCTAATTCACTATCTGTATCAGTTCTTGCCATTTACAGCTATATAGCTATAGTCTGATGGGAAATTCTTGGTAATGAATGTAGGAGAAATGCTGGTAGGACCAGCCAAGGCATTTTTCATGGATGAAATATCGACTGGCCTAGACAGCTCCACTACTTTTCAGATAATCAAGTTCATGAGGCAAATGGTCCATATCATGGATGTTACTATGGTCATTGCTCTGCTGCAACCTGCACCTGAGACATTCGAGCTCTTTGATGATGTTATCCTACTTTCAGAGGGCCAGATTGTCTACCAGGGACCTCGTGAAGACATTCTTGAGTTCTTTGAATATGTTGGCTTCAGATGTCCGGAAAGGAAGGGCGTAGCAGATTTTCTGCAAGAGGTTTGTTCTAAGAAGGACCAGCAACAATACTGGTTTAGAAAGAATCAGCCGTATGAATACGTATCCGCGACAGACTTTGTACAAGCCTTCAGATCCTTTCATGTTGGGCAACAACTCTCGGATAACCTCAGAGTTCCTTATGATAAATCCAAAACTCACCCTGCAGCTTTGGTAACTGATAAGTACGGTATCTCCAACTGGGAACTCTTTCAGGCATGCTTTGCAAGGGAATGGCTGCTGATGAAACGCAGCTCTTTCATTTTCATATTCAAAACCACACAAATAACAATCATGGCTGTTCTTGCTTTCACTGTTTTCTTAAGAACAGAGATGAAAACTGGTCGAAGAGAAGATGCAACAAAATTCTTGGGAGCTCTATTTTTCAGTCTTTTAAATGTAATGTTCAACGGAATGGCAGAGCTTGCAATGACTGTTATGAGGCTTCCAGTGTTTTACAAGCAGAGAGATTTCCTGTTTTACCCAGCGTGGGCTTTTGCACTGCCGATATGGCTCCTTAGAATTCCTCTCTCCTTAATCGAATCTGCAATTTGGATCATCCTTACATATTACACCATTGGCTTTGCACCTGCTGCAAGCAGGTAAGCTTTTAATCATTTTTGTTATTAATGAAATTGGAAAGGCTCCAACTGAAATATCACATCTGTTCAGGTTTTTTAAGCAATTCTTGGCTTTGTTCGGCATACACCAAATGGCTTTGTCACTATTTCGGTTTATTGCTGCGGTTGGACGAACAGATGTTATAGCAAATACACTTGGTACCTGTACTTTACTGGTGGTCTTTCTGCTAGGAGGCTATATCATTTCCAAAGGTAATAAACAGAGCAAGCAATCTGATACTTTAACGACTGTGCTTCTTTAGCATTTCAAACAATCTTCCAACCTTTTCCTGCAGATGACATTAAATCATGGCTGCTGTGGGGTTACTATGCTTCTCCAATGATGTACGGACAGAACGCCATAGCCATCAACGAGTTTCTTTCAGAGAGATGGAATGAGGTAAGTTGTTTGCTTCTTTTCTGTGAGAACTCAAAATCCGCAGAGTTTAGGTTAAGTGGCTGACATTAGCCTCTCTGTTTCAGGAAACTGGTGACCCCACTGAACCAACAGTTGGGATTTCAGTTCTCAAGGACAGAGGCCTCTTTACAACTGAAAGGTGGTATTGGCTATCTACTGGGGCACTTCTATTGTTTTCTCTTCTGTTCAATGTCCTGTTTATCGCGGCACTGTCATATTTAAATCGTAAGTAATATCATAAGGTAATTTAATTTACAATTTTGGGATCATATCCATTTTCTAATCCATCTTCTTTGTCTTCTTAATCTTAGCTTTTGGTAACAGTAAAGCTGTGGTTGTTGAAGAAAGTCCTGAGAGCACTGAGAATTCAGAAGGTTAGTGGCTATTATTCATTCAATTCTAATCAGTAGGGTTCATCCTTTTATATCTTGAAAATAAGGAACTAAAAAGAAGACCGTCATGGAGAGGTTTTCCATAAGAATGAGATTAAACAACTTCATATGCTCAATCATCTATCGCAGGAACAAACATGACTGTCAGAAATACTCAAGAGAGTATCAGCAGAAATGGTAGTTTGAAAACACAACCAAATAAAGGGATGGTTTTACCATTTCAACCCCTTTCACTGGCTTTCAACCATGTGAACTATTATGTAGACATGCCTGCGGTGAGTCGATTTCTCCAATGCACAGTATCCATTAGTGACAGCTTTCACAAAAGTAATTGAAATTTCACTATGCTCTTGGTGAATTATCAGGAACTTAAGAACCAAGGAGTTGAAGAGAACCGACTGCAACTGCTAAATGATGTTAGTGGTGCATTTAGGCCTGGTGTCCTGACAGCATTAGTAGGTGTAAGTGGCGCGGGCAAGACCACTCTAATGGATGTCTTATCTGGAAGGAAGACTGGTGGATATATTGAAGGAAGTATAAGTATTTCTGGTTATCCCAAGAACCAGGAAACATTTGCTCGGATCAGTGGTTATTGTGAGCAAAACGACATCCATTCACCGTATGTTACAGTTTATGAATCTCTCTTATACTCTGCCTGGCTGCGTCTTGCTGCAGAAGTAAAAGAAGAGACAAGAAAGGCACGATTTCTAATCACGAATGTGAACTTAAATTTTTCCTGATAGAAGTTGATTATTCTATTCAGAATAGAATACTGTCCATATAATCATGCAACTTTAAGTTTATTGTTCTCAGGTCTGAAAATACAGGTCATCATAAGATTTCTGAGTGTACTTTATGTGCAGATGTTTGTTGAGGAAGTCATGGAGTTGGTTGAGCTTAAACCGTTAAGGAATGCGCTAGTCGGTCTTCCAGGAGTGGATGGTCTTTCAACTGAACGGCGTAAGAGGCTGACAATAGCTGTAGAATTGGTAGCTAATCCATCAATTATCTTCATGGATGAACCTACATCAGGACTTGATGCAAGAGCTGCGGCCATTGTTATGAGAACTGTAAGGAATACTGTGGATACAGGCAGAACAGTTGTTTGCACCATTCACCAACCAAGTATTGACATATTTGAAGCTTTTGATGAGGTGTGATTTCTACTGCAGGATCATTAATTCTTAACAATTTCCATGAATTAGCCTTACTTCATAACCTACAACTCGAAAATAACCTAATTTTTTGTGTATGCTGCAGCTATTCTTGATGAAAAGAGGAGGACAAGTCATATATGCTGGACCTCTTGGTAGCCATTCTCACAAGCTTGTAGAATACTTTGAAGTGAGTCTTCCTGTCTATTTTATTTTCCTGGTTTTCTTCATTTACATTGTCTGGATAACCAACATCTAAACTTCCCTCCAGGCCATTCCGGGAGTGCCTAAGATCAAAGAGGGTTACAATCCTGCAACCTGGATGCTAGATGTGAGCTCTACAGCTGCAGAAGCTCAACTTGACGTTGATTTTGCGGAGATTTATGCCAACTCCAATCTTTACCAGTTAGTATCATTATAACATAATTGTCTTTATTCACATGATCCCATCAAGGTACAAACATGTGTTTGAACCAACAGACAAATATATGTATCTCATAACGCCTTTTGTTCTCATTTCAGGAGAAATCAGAAGCTCATAAAAGAACTTAGCACTCCTCAACCAGGCTCTAAGGATCTTTACTTCCCCTCCAAATATTCCCAAAGCTTTAGAACTCAATGCAAAGCTTGTTTCTGGAAACAACACTGGTCATACTGGAGGAACTCCCAATACAATGCTATTCGCTTCTTCACAACAATTGTCATTGGGGTCATATTTGGTATCGTCTTCTGGGGACAAGGAAACAAGCTGTAAGCTGCAATTTTACTAACATGATCAGTTCTAGACTTTCTTCTTGAGTGCTTTTGGGAGTACACTAAGACTTAACTCCTTTGCATCTTTAATATCACCAGAAAAAATCAACAGCAACTATTCAATCTTCTTGGAGCTACCTATGCGGCTGTTTTTTTCCTCGGAGCCACCAATGCAACTACCGTTCAATCGGTTGTGTCAATAGAAAGAACAGTTTTCTACCGTGAAAGAGCAGCAGGAATGTATTCAGCATTACCATATGCATTTGCTCAGGTAAAATGATCTCATACAATAAGCAACTTCCTGAGGATTAATCACAAATGTTTATAGTTGTTATTATATCTGACGCGAACCCTAACTTTTGTGCTCGTAGGTGGCAATTGAGACAATTTATGTTGCCATCCAGGCTGTTGTGTATGCTCTTCTTTTGTACTCTATGATGGGGCTGGAATGGAAAGCAGAGAAAATCCTGTACTTTTACTACTTCATCCTCATGTGCTTTATCTACTTCTCAATGTACGGAATGATGGTTGTTGCACTTACGCCTGGCCGCCAAATTGCCGCCATTGTTATGTCTTTCTTCATCAATTTCTGGAATTTGTTTTCTGGATTCCTCATCGCCAGACCGGTATGCAATCCTCCGACTCTGTTCCGAATGAAATCCTTCGAAATTTCTTCAAAGCATAGATAGCTGGAACACCAACACTAGGGTTTTTGGAATTTAGCATTCAGGCAAAATATTTACATAACCAATTTGATAAATCATGTGATTTAACAATGTTCACTCCTATTGGTTGCTTGCACTGCAGCTCATACCTGTGTGGTGGAGATGGTACTACTGGGGATCTCCAGTTGCTTGGACAATCTATGGAGTCCTTACATCACAATTTGGGGACAACAAGACTCTTCTTGCAGTTCCAGGATCAAAACCAGTGGCTGTTGATGCATTCCTCAAGGATAACCTTGGTTTTGACCATGACTTTCTTCTTCCTGTAGTGTTTGCCCACATTGGTTGGGTTCTCCTCTTTTTCTTTGTTTTTTCTTATGGCATCAAGTTCCTCAACTTCCAAAGAAGATGAGAAAGAACGATTTTGTCACCAAACTATAATTTCTGTATATGTGATCATCTGCTGCTGAAAAATGAACAACTAAAATGTCAAATACCCTTTGCCCTTGTCTTTCTGTTTCAGTTTCTTTACATTGTTTAAGAAATTTGGAAATGGAGATCCATGGAAGAAGAGCTTCCGCTGGAGTTTTCTATGGAGTTAACTTCATGATCTTATTATGGCAAAATCAACAGAACACCAATTTTAAGGTCCCTTATTATGGATGTTTGGTGTTATTATAATTAAGTTGGTACATAAATTAGGTTAGGTTATGCCTTATTTCAATTTTGTTTAGATCTAATCATATTGTATGTATGCCAAAGGTGGAAGCTCCATGGTAGTTGTTATCTACACAAAAGCATCCATGAAACTGTATCACAGAGATTGGATTTGACCTGTTGTCAACTAGCATAAATGGAGAAAACAAAAACACTCATCATGATTTCCTGGCTGGTTGGAAGCATAAATAAATATTCTCACTTTCATTATCTTGTACCGATCAGGAAACAACTTGATTTGCATATAAGTAAACTTAAATAGAATAAATTAGTAAGTTGGATACACCTTAATCAAAATTACATCTCCCAAGTATTTTGGATGCTTCGAGTTTCTTGAATCGAGACGGGATCCTCTGTCTATTCTCACTCTGTCTAACTCTATCAAATTAATAAAACGTTGTCGTTTTTACTTAAATTTTAAGCGACCACTCACTTAAACATAACTACCACACCCATGACATAAGCGTGACACCAACTCACAAGCGTGGCACTTAAGTCACACATGTGAGTTTTTTTTATCATTTTAATTTTAATTATACTAATACTAATTTAATAAAAAATAAATTTAATTTTAAGTTTAATTATTCTACTATTAATTCTATAAAAAATTAAAATTAAAATGATAAAAATAAAATAACAACATAAAAGTGTGACATATATTTTGGTTTTTATTTTTATTTTTAAATAAAATTTATAAGATAAAAATTTAAAATTTAAAATTTGATTAATTTATTAAAATTGTTTAATTAATTTATAAGTTATAGAAAAATATCACATTAAATTTAAAAATTGATTAAATTTATTATTATTATATTATCTCGCATTCATATTAATGCAATATTAAACATCTTGTATATTTATGTTAAAGTTTTTTCTACAGAGAATGATTGTGAAATGCGAATAAATTATATAATATATTATATATGTGGAATAATTTATTTTGATTTTAACAACTTATTTTAATTGATTAATTTACTAAAATTGTTAAATTAATTTATAAATTTAATTAATTATGCTATATTCATCATTAATGTGTTCATCATGTGAGCTCCTAACTATTTTTTTAGTTAATCTTAGTTTAAAAGAAGTGTCTTTTCATTTGTAGAATGCAATATTTTTGGTACGATATCTGTGTTTGCGCCTTATAAAAGTCATGTTTGACAATCAGCTGATTACATTAGCTATTAGTTTGTTCTATCAACGGTTAGCTGATAGCTTGTTATATCAGTTAATTTGACTAGCGGATAACATCAACTGTTTATTAAAGATATTTGATAAAATTAACTTTTTAGTATTAGTTGTTTATTTATAAATCAAAATTTTAATTTAATTTAATATTTTATATAATTTATAAATTAATTTAATAAATTTAATAAATTAACCAAATTTTAAATTTTAAATTTTTTATCTTAAAAATTTTATTTAAAAATTAAAATTAAAATAATAAAAAACAAAAAATAAAAATATATGTCACAGGCGTGATACCAAAAAATGTAATTATTTTGTTTTTTGTTTTTATTTTTTATCATTTTAATTTTAATTATATTACTATTAATAAAAATGTAATTATTTTGTTTTTTGTTTTTTGTTTTTTGTTTTTTATCATTTTAATTTTATTTTTTTTATAAAATTAATAATAGAATAATTAAAATTAAATTTTAATTTACTTTTTTTTATTAAACTAATAGTAGTATAATTAAAATTAAAATGATAAAAAATAAAAAATAAAAAAGACTCACGCACAGTCGTGACTTAATTTGCACAGCCATGCAAGTGCAAGATAAGCCTAACGATGATGTTTTTTTAACTGGACAAAATTAGATAAAGTAACCTTAGACAGAGAATCTAAACTCCTTCAAATCTAATTGTAAAGTTAAAAATTGTGCGATATATATATATATGATAACCATGATAAAAATATGAATATTGACAATTGGTGTCTCCTTTTGTGATACTGATGTTTATAAAAAATAAACTTTTGCAATGTGATTTTATTATTGTTTATGTATGTAATAAATAATAATGAAAAAAATTGTCTATCTATTAGTTAGGGATAAGGTTGTTTACTACTAAACCTTTGAGATTTATACTGAGTATTATTGTTATTGTTCTTCTGTTAAGATCTATTTATAATCGTGTTTATAATTGAAGAATTTAATTTAAAGTGTGGTAGTTAAAAAAATGATAAAAGAGATGATCATTTTGTTTCATTTATTCCCATATAAATACCTAAACTTTATTTATTTATTTATTTATTGCCATGATTTATGTTTTGTGCTCTTCATCATTAGTTTATACAGATCATGTAATATAGCTGACCATGTTGAACTAATTTCATTACATAAGTTCACCATCTGTTGTGCTATTTCTTGTTTGCATTAGTAATCCTCTAGAGACATTCCGTCTCAGCCCCAACTTAATTCTTCAGTTTTCGTACTTCATTTTGTCTTAAAGTGTTCTTCAGGTTTTAAAGAAGTATATATCTTGTTCCAGACATTACATTCATCAGTCTCCACTTGAAGGACTCTGAATATGCAGAGAATGGCTTGTTGTTGAATCCTCAAGTGGGCAAGAAGAAGAAAGCACTGGTCCTTCCAAGGTATGGAATTTCTATTGTTAGATCTTTTTAATGGAAAATTAAGCATTTTATACTTCATTTTAGACTGTGCACTCAGGATAATACCAGTTACAAGATATTATACTAAGACTGGTTGTTCAAGCAAATAAATTGTTTGTTCATGTGAGTGTTGCGTTAACCTTGGATCCTAACATCCTACAGTGTAGTCTTGCTGCCTGGAATCTGGAGGGATGGGAAAAGATGCCAAGATAAGCGACTGTAACTTCGAAAATGGAGAGGTTAATGAAACGAATTCTGATATGTTAAACAAAAAGAAGGCCATTAATGGTGTTCTCAGATTTATAGAGGTCGACCATGAGAACTTCTGGTGGAGGCTCAGAGACAGACTTGATAGGTGATTGTTCTTTTCTTTTCAAATAACATGCGATATTAGTCTGTCAGGAGTACAGAAGGGGAAGAAACCGAAAGGCTGGCTATTGCATTCGTAAAGTTTTCTTTTGGTTGGAAACAGGGTAGGAATCGAACTCCCAAAGGTTGAGATCAGATTTCAACATTTATCTGTTGAAGGAGAAGCATATGTCGGGAAGCGAGCACTTCCAACTTTGATCAACTCAACCTTGAACGTAATTGAGGTAAGAACTCTTCTGTTCTTCTGCTAGAATTTACTCCTCAAATCTCTTTCAACTTTTTCTCTGATTAACTGAAGACTTGCAATCTTTTACTGTGTTCAGGATATTGTAGGAATGATTGGAGTCTGTTCTACACAGAAAAGGGTGATCGAAATTCTAAAAGATTTAGATGGTCTAATAAAGCCATCAAGGTTTAAAAACGAAATCTTATTGACTGTACTTTCTCATAAAACGTATGACATAGTTCCAAATTCTATGGACTAGGGTCAGTTACTGGCTTTTCTGTTGCAGGTTAACGCTGGTTCTTGGGCCTCCAGGATCAGGGAAATCAACTCTACTGCGTGCACTTTCTGGGAAACTGAACAGTGATCTAAAGGTTTGTCTTTGTTGTATCGTCAGATCCTGAGTCTACATAACGTTCCTGCTTCAAGTACTCATAATAAGTGAAATGGACAGGTAACCGGAAAAGTTTCCTATTGTGGACATAAGTTATCAGAGTTTGTTCCTCAAAGAACATGTTCTTATATTAGTCATCACGATCTTCATCATGCCGAAATGACAGTTCGTGAGACCTTAAATTTCTCTGGATATTGCTTGGGAGCAGACATCAGGAATGATATGCTGATGGAACTTTCAAAACGAGAGAAAGAACTAGGTATAGAACCAGATCCAGTGATCACAGAATTCATGAAAGCCACAGCCATGGCTGACCTAAAGAGTAGTTTAATCACAGACTACATAGTAAAGGTTTGTATCCATTAACAGCAAATACAATTCCTGTTGATCATGAATCATTCTCAACATCTGACAGATTTCATAATAGATGCTTGGTTTGGACAACTGTTCTGATATTCCTGTTGGGGACGAGATGAGAAGGGGTATCTCTGGAGGAGAAAAGAAGCGTGTGACAACTGGTAGGCAATTTATTTATATTCACAATTCTGTTGTATGATCAGAAATTGGCATATCGAGTAGGAATGAAATTGGCATATCGAGTAGGAATGAAAATTAAACTTAGGCTGATAGGTCAGAACCTATATATATAAACTGAATTGGATCATTCATCGGTAAAAACTTTAAACCGACCAATTTTTTTTGATTTAGTTTTCAATTTTTCGATTTGATTTACTTTAATAATCCTTGTTATTAAAAACTGATTATTTTATTGATTAATTAGCCAATTTTTTATATTAATCGATTTTTATAAATCAAAATAAATCAATTATTTTTTATTTAATAATCTTATTTTTAATTGAATTTCAAATTCTTCGACGAGTAAAGACAATCTCTTTCAATCGTATTTCGAATTCTTTAATTTATTTAATATTTAACCGATTTTATGACGGTCTAATACTTACTGAAAATTTTAAACCTTAAGTTTTTTGTCTTACAATTTTAACTTTTAATCTGATTTTTAAAACAATAAAATCAGTGTTTATTAACAAATTAAATATATTATCACTAAATGGAATCCTAATCCTAATAATAGTTTGAAAAGAATTTAATTAATGCATTGGAGGACAATTCTCTGTTTATATATACCCTTGTAATTGTCTTTTCTACTAGAGTTTAGGGATAGCATTGGTTGAATGGTTATGATATTTTTTTTATAAACTCAAATCTAAATTAAATTATTTTCTGATTAAATTTTGATCTATAAATCAGGTTTTATAGATTTAAAATTTGGTCAAATTAATTTTTGATCATTGAATTTGGATCACTTTTTTATTGTCACATTCGTATATGGGTCTACTGAAAATAACCTCTCTATTCTGTAGGATAAGGCTGTATATTATCAGATCTTCTCAGACTTCGCTTTGATGCGAGACTCGAACTGAGTGTGATGATGATGATGATGATGAAAAATTTGGATCAAATCTAGTTTAGAATTTTTTTTCTTCTTAAAATGTCTATTTGTTGCATTATGATGGTTTTTTTTTTCTCTTTGAAATAATGTCTTCTTATTCCTGAGAGCAACATGACAATTCTTGGCAGGAGAGATGTTAGTTGGACCAGCAAGAGCATTTGTGATGGATGATATATCAACTGGGCTAGACAGTTCAACTACTTTTCAAATTATAAAGTTCTTGAGACAAATAGTTCATATCATGGGTGTGACAATGGTTGTCTCATTGCTGCAACCTGCTCCTGAGACATTTAAGCTTTTTGATGACATTATTCTGCTTTCAGAGGGTCAGATTGTTTACCAAGGTCCCCGTGAAAGTGTGCTCGACTTCTTTGAATCTATAGGCTTCAAATGCCCCGAAAGGAAGGGAGTTGCTGACTTTCTGCAGGAAGTAACTTCACGAAAGGATCAAAGAAAGTACTGGATGAACAGAGACCTTCCCTACAGATACATATCAGTTCCTGATATTGTCCAAATCTTTCAAAGCCATCAGATTGGCCAGAAACTCTCAGATGATCTAGGAATTCCCTTTGACAGGTCAAAACTTCATCCTGCTGCATTGGTTAAAGAGAAATATGGAATCTCCAATTGGGAACTTTTCAAGGCATGCCTTTCCAGAGAACTTCTACTGATGAAGCGAAACATGTTCCTATACATATTCAGAAGCAGCCAAATAGCTATTATGGCCGTTATAACTTTGACATTATTCCCAAGAACACAGATGACAGGAGATAAAAGACAAGATGCGTTGAAGTTTATGGGATCCTTATTTTTCGGTCTAATGATTGTGATGTTTAATGGAATGGTAGAGGTTCCTATGATGGTTCTTCGGCTTCCCGTTTTCTTCAAGCAAAGGGATTCCCTATTCTTCCCCGCTTGGGCATTTGGCTTGCCAATTTGGCTACTTAGCATTCCTATCTCCATTTTGGAATCTGGGATTTGGATGGCACTAACATATTATACCATTGGTTTTGCACCAGAAATCAGTAGGTTAGTGCCAACTTTTAATTGGTTTTCTGTTTCAGTCACTTACTGTTTCTCTTATTCTTGCTTAACCATTTACCTAATTTTTTCAGGTTCTCCAAACAGTTCTTGGCTTTCTTCAGTTTACATCAGGCAGCCATTTCTCTTTTCCGTTTCATGGCAGTCATTGGAAGAACACAGGTCCTAGCACGTTTACTTGGTGCATTTACCTTGTTGATGGTGGTTGTGCTTGGAGGTTTCGTCGTTGCCAAAGGTCACCAAACTCCAAACTCTTCTGAAATATGAAACAAGAACCCTGGAGTGTATCCTTATTTTCCTCTCAATCTCTTTTCTTTCTGAAACTGCAGACGACATGGAACCATGGATAACATGGGCATCATACATTTCACCTTTAACTTATGGACAGAATGCTATTTCCATTAACGAGTTTCTCGATGAACGATGGGGAGATGTAAGTTTAAATTGTTAAAAGCTTTTCGTCACTTTCTGATTAACTTGCAGAATCTCATAACAAGCAAAATGCAAAGTACATTCGGTTATTAGTTATAGGTCTTAGTTAAACAGACTTGACTAATATAAACCCTTCTCTGGAACAGCCTGCAGGCGGTGAATTCTCAATAGGGATGATTCTTCTCAAGGAAAGAGGATTATTCCATGAGCAGTTCTGGTATTGGGGTAGTATTGGAATACTACTTGGGTTTTCTGTTTTTTTCAGTATAAGTTTCATTGCAGGTTTAACATATTTGAAATGTAAGTCGACCACTTTTGAATTTTGATTACCTAGCTTCTTGCTTATGGGGAAGAAAATTAGAACGTTAATGCTCCGCTACTACTTCCTTGTTTTCATCACATATCAGCTTTGGGCAATTCTAAGGCAGTACTTGTGGATAATGATACCAAGAAGCACACTAAGCAGCATCTTTCTCCTAATTCTAAAGGTTGGTGTCTGAAATATGTACGATTGCTCTCTTTTTAGTTGGCATCAGATTACGGTTCAGTCTACAACAGTCTGCTTACTAACCTCCAGAACTTAACAGCAGAACCTCAATAATTTTACACCTTGAATTTATAGTCCCCTGCTCTACAAACTAAAATTTTATATACAATGTACTGTGCTAGTGAGGCCTGCTGAGGATGGGCCAGCTTCAATGGATGGAGTTCTAAATCGTAGAGAGAAGGGGATGGTTTTGCCATTCCAACCTCTTTCACTTGCTTTTAACCATGTTAACTACTATGTGGATATGCCTAAGGTGAAGTCCTTATTTCCAAGCATTCACGTCTCAGATTAATCGCATCTCTTTAGATATCTTATCTTAATGTAATGATTCTTAACTGACCAGAAAATGAAAAATCAAGAGAATGGAAAGAAACGATTACAGCTACTGCATGATGTTAGTGGTGCATTTAGACCTGGTATTCTGACAGCACTAGTTGGTGTAAGTGGTGCTGGAAAGACCACCTTAATGGATGTATTATCTGGAAGGAAGACTTCGGGGAAAATTGAAGGAAGCATCAACGTTTCAGGTCATCCAAAGAACCAAGCCACGTTCGTGCGTGTCTGCAGTTACTGTGAGCAGAATGATGTTCATTCACCTTATCTCACGGTTTTTGAATCTATTCTATATTCTGCTTGGCTTCGTCTTAGTGCAGAAGTTAATGGAGGAACTCGTAAGGTATTTTACTTTTGATATCTGTAACCCAAGATTAACTGCTCTCTTTAAGTATTCCACTTATCTTGAGCATTCAACTGTAATGTAGATGTTTGTTGAAGAAGTAATGGAATTGGTTGAGCTTGACACGTTAAGGAATGCCCTAGTGGGACTTCCAGGAGTTGATGGCCTTTCAACAGAGCAGAGAAAAAGGCTCACAATTGCAGTGGAACTAGTTGCCAACCCGTCAATCATATTTATGGATGAACCCACATCAGGCCTTGATGCTAGAGCTGCTGCGGTTGTTATGAGAACTGTGAGGAACACAGTTGATACAGGAAGATCAGTTGTCTGCACAATTCACCAACCTAGCATTGACGTATTCGAAGCTTTTGATGAGGTCCATTTCAGTAGCTTTCATGTATGTATATAGTTCCTGTTGGATGAAGAATATCATTCTGGGTCTCATAGTTGGCCTTTCTTGCAGCTCTTGTTGATGAAAAGAGGAGGAAAACTGATATACGCTGGACCACTAGGCTTCCATTCTCGTGAGCTTATTGAGTACTTTGAGGTGAGCCGTTATGTTTTAACACCAAAAAGAATCTCCATGAGGTTGAATTGCCAAGACAAGAAAATGAAAAGATACCAAACTTGCAGGCCATTCCAGGAATACCAAAGATTAAAGAGGGTTATAATCCTGCAACCTGGATGTTAGAGATTAGCACTAAAGCAGTAGAAACTCAACTTGGTGTTGATTTGGCAGAAGTGTATGCTCGCTCTGACTTGTGTAGGTAAGTAAGAAAGATTGTAGTTTACGCATTCGTCCGATTCAAAGAAAATTGTGGAGTAATCTTTGCTTGTGTCCTGTTAAACACTCTTACAGGAGAAATCAACAGCTGATTGAAGAACTAAGCATTCCACACTCAAGTTCTAAGGATCTGCACTTTTCATCCCAATACTCTCAAAGCTTCATCAACCAGTGCAAGGCTTGTTTCTGGAAGCAACATTTGTCGTACTGGAGGAACTCAGAATACAATGCTATTCGATTTTTTGTCACAATTGTCATTGGTATACTGTTTGGTCTTGTCTTCTGGAACAAAGGAGCCAAATTGTAAGTTAGAATTGCTAGTTTTTTGGATATAGAACAGAAACATAGTTCTGAATCTAGTGAAGTTGGTTATTGATTAATGTTATTGACAGGGAGAATCCACAAGATATTATTAACTTTCTTGGAGCTACTTACGCTTCAATACTCTTAGTTGGAGCGCTAAATGCCGATTCTGTGCAACCTGTGGTGGTGCTTGAAAGAACAGTCTTTTATCGGGAAAGAGCTGCAGGAATGTATTCAGCATTTCCTTATGCCTTTGCTCAGGTAAAAGAAGAACTAAAGTTAGCTGACGATGATTTTCACATAAGATCATGAGTGAATGTTGAAATTGTGGGTATCATGCAGGTGGCTATAGAGATAATCTATGTGTCAATCCAAACCCTGATATATTCTGTTCCTCTGTACTACTTTATGGGATTCCACTGGAAGGTGGATAGGTTCTTCTACTTCTACTATTTCATCTTCATCTGCTTTTCATACTTCTCATTGTATGGGATGATGGTGGTTTCACTCACTCCAAGCGTTCAAATTGCTGCCATTGTTATGGCATTCTTTGTGAGCATCTGGAACTTATTCTGTGGCTTCTTCATCCCTTGGCCAGTAAGTATATTTCTCATTTGAACCCATATATCAGTAAAAAAAGAATCGTCTGACGAAGTTGCTTACTGGTACTGATATTTGAAACACAAACACAGATGATCCCCAAGTGGTGGAGGTGGTACTACTGGTGTAATCCCATATCCTGGACAATTTACGGAATAGTAACATCTCAGGTTGGTGACAGTCAGCAGCTTCTTCAAATTCCAGGATATGGAGATGTGCCGTTGGATTTGTTCCTCAAGGCATACTTTGGTTATGATTACCAGTATCTGCACACTGTAGTCATTGCCAATGCCTTCTGGCTCCTGCTTTTCTCTCTGATTTTCGCATTAGGAATCAAATTTTTCAACTTCCAAAAGAGATAATAGAGAGACATTGGTCCCCAGTATGTTGGAGAATTTGCAATACGATTGGACAGAGTTATTAAAGATAATAATTGTTTTACCACCAAATTGTATAAATCCTTTATTAATTATTCCATAATTTCTACTTACCTATGATTCTTGATGCTTTTCATTATACATATGTATGTATGTATGTACTAAAATATGTAAAACCTATGGGTGATTATTTTTAGACAAAAGGTACTAAATGTTTCTTAACATTTCATAAAAACTCTAAGATAGTCCCTAATATTATTTATAATATCACGTTACACCTTAACAATTTTAAAATAATTTGTTAGAATTTTCAATCCTATTTTTTTTCGTATATCGGGTTATAAATTTAGGTTATATCATATTAGAACTAGTCAATTTGTACGTACTAAATACTGATTCAATCTTAAAAGTAAATTTCTTTAACCTTTATATAAGGACTTATTGATATCTCTATTTAGGATGCAATGAATAATATTTTAGTAATGTTATGGTGCAATGAGTATTATTATAGTAATATTATTGTGCAAATAATGGTAAGAACTTTTTTTTTGAAATATTGAAGTAGAAAATCACACATTTAATCTTATTTTTATATTAAATGTAAGATACTAAATTTGCTAGTATATTATTAGAATGAAAAGATAATGTATAGATAATTATAAATAGAATGAAGGGTAATTACATTGGACTCTTATATTTTTATTTTAATTCTCATGTTCTGAAAATTATTATTTAATTTTATAGTATTATTTAACTATATAAATTATTATGCCATATTTTTATTTTTATTTTAAAGAGATAATATAAAAATTTTTAAGTTTTAATACAATTTAGTTTAAGAGTTATAAATGAACCAAGAAAAAATAACAAAATATCATAATAGTTGTGTGGTAATTAAACAATAACCATTTTTGGCAAACAACGAATTGTATTAGCTGTTAGCTAATAGTTGATTATATCAGCTGATTTGACCGGCAGATAACATCGGTTGTTTATTAAAGATATTTAGTAAAATTAACTATTTAGTATTAGTTGTTGACGTATAAAATGACTTATGAGGACATGATTTTAAAAAAATTATAAGGGCATGAATATGATATTTCTTAGTATTTCGTTGAATATTCTTATAATAATTTAGATTTAGATATTTAATTTTACAAAAATTAAGTGTATAACTTTAATAAAAAACATAATAATAATAATAATAATAATAATAATAATAATAATAATAATAATAATAATAATAA
>JAOQMS010000179.1:3491223-3503269 GCA_027563885.1 Erythroxylum longipes
TAATAATAATAATAATAATAATAATAATAATAATAAGAAGAAGAAGAAGAAGAAGAAGAAGAAGAAGAAGAAGAATAACAATAACAACAACAACAACAATAAGAATAATAATAATAATAATAATAATAATAATAATCCAACATTAAATTCTCTATTAATATGAATGATGTATCGAGTTACATCATATTAGTATTTTTCATATAATATGTATAAATTTTATTATTTAATAAGTTAAAAATATCTATAATTATAGTATGATTCAGATACAATATATGTAGTGATACACTCAAAATATTAATTTGATATGACATTTATGTTCAAAAACTTAATATTATGGTATTTTTAAATGTAAACTAATATTATAAAATTAAATAAAGATAAAAAGTTTACTTAACTCCTTTATTATATTCTTCTAAATTTCACGACATATATAATTGTACAACAAAAAAAAGCTAATTTTGAAAATACACAGAGCAAAAGTGAAGAATAAAGTGGAGGACAATACTGCCATTAGGCAAACAACTAACTCCAAAAGTTCCTCTTATGGAGCTTTTAAAAATCAGCTTATTGAGGTTAAATAAGCTAACCAATGAATCATTTACTAGACACATCAATAGCTTTTTAAGATGGTCAAAAAGTTAATTTTTAGTCAATAAGCTACAAAACAGCTGATAAGCTGTTTGCCGAACACATCCAATAGGACATGAGATATTGAAGTCTAGAATAAAATATCTAATTTTTATAAAATATGAACTATTTATAACTTTTTAATATAAGTAATCTAATTCTGCACATATTATTATTTCTTATTTCTTATTATTTCTTTTTTTCTCCTGGTTTATTTAAAAATAGTCTCTTTACTAATTAAGGGTAAGACTGAATACTACTGGACCTTTCCAGACCTGGCATATCAGCGAGAGTTTTACTAGATGATTGTTGATGTTGTTAATTTTGCAAATAATTAAAAAAAGTAATAAATTGTATGATATGAATTGAGATCAATGTCTCCAAAATTATTGCATACTTGCTCTTGAAATGGGGACTATCTAAATAGCTAAAAGTTCCAATTATTTTGTATATGATTTTTAAAAATAAAAATAAAAAAATTAAATTATAGCTAAACTAAAATGGGATTACAACGAGTTCAAGGCTTTAATCCTACCATTATATGGCAATATGACCCAAAAAACCAAACCTAATTCAAGAAGATAGTATGACAATCTAGATACTAAACATCAACAAGAAGTTACAATTATAGATACATTTAACATTACTGGTATTTGGAGTATATGATATATTTGATAATTCAATTAGAGGGTTTTTCAATATTAATTTTCTTAAGGAACAATGTGAAGCCAAGTTTTAGAATTTTGCTTGTTTTGGCACTAGCTCTGTATATTAGTTTTGTGTGGTGATTCTTCTAATCAACACCTTTGTAACAGATTCCAGATTAGAGATTGGAATGCAGAGACACATATTATATATGTGTGTTAGATAAAATTATATATGTACATATACATAACAAAAACAAAAAAACAAAAAGATTTTTATAAGATGAACTGTAAATAGATTCTCTTTTTATATTAAATTCTTTTATTAATTTACAAAAATAAGTAATTTAGAAGTTCTTCTCTCATTTTATTTATTTTAAAGTCACTTAACACACGTACATGATATAATATATGTATATATTTATTTGATAATTATATTATAGTATACGAAAATGTTTATTTTCTATAATAAATCCAAACATCTATCTTCTAATTTTATAAATATATATATATACGTATATATATACTATTTATATCCTTATACATCATATATCATTTTTATGTTATAATTTTTTTTTAAAACGGAGAAATCTGCAGCTGCTATGTATCATTTGGATGCTCACTAGGTAAACTTTCGGATTAACGCAATAGTTTGCAAATCAGGCCAACTGGGTACTTCTTACTAGGCAAACCCTATACGACAAGATCGATCGAGAGAGTGTAAATAAGGGGATTCGAACACAGGATCTTTTAATGCCATACTTCTCACCCCACTAGCTCGACCACCCCTAGGGGGCTATAATTAATTATATGTTTGTGTGGTATTCTCATATTTGTGTTTCTTTAATAGGATAAGAAAAATTTTCTTTTCCATGTTTGTCTTAATTATTTTATATTAATTATATATTTTTATAAACTATAATTATTTTTGCAGTATCATTTTAAGGATATTTGCTCAAGATTTCTTATTAATTAAGGTTATAGTACTTAATGTACCAAAAGACTAGGTTAAGAAAAACCTAAACATAATTACTGTTTGTTTTTATTTATATTTTTAGTTTTATGATTTTGTTTTCAAATTTAGTTAAAAAAACCTGTTTACTTGACTTTTTGGTTTTGATTTCTTCTAATTTTCAAAATTTATAAAAAGTGATTTTTTGAATTATGTTTATGTTTTCTACTAACAATTAAATACATATTATTTAATTATTTAATTTATTAATTATTATAATAATTATGAATAATTTTATTTAATATTATATTATATTAATTAAATTTTATTATTAATACAAATTATGTATAATTTAATTTTACTTAATTTTTAATTAAATAAAAATAATTTAATTTGATAATTATTTATTAATATAATTAAATTTAAAATAGCTTCACAGTATATAAATTTCAAATAAAGTTTGATTTAACAATTAATTATATTTAATATAAATATTAATTTATAAATAAATTTGATAATTTATTACTAAATATTATATACTAGACTAAAATAAATTTAATTAATTAAAAAGTTTTATCTTTAAGTTTTATATAGTATATTATTACATTAATGTTAACATCCAAACAAATATTTTTATTTGAAAGAAAAATAAAAATAAAAATAAAAAACGAAATTTGAAAGTCAGAATCGTCAGTGTAGTAGAAAGAAATATATTACCAAAGATTTAACTAAAGAAGCATGTCAACCATAGAAGAATTTAATTCATCAATAGAAACAGATAATATTAAAATCAGCTAATAGAATCAACTAATAGTTAAATACAATATGCTGATTGCCAATTAGGGAAAAGATTAGTCCTTACTCGTTCGTTTGTTGAGATATTGGTACCCATATATGGCTTCATTCCTAAGTTTTATACTAATTCATAACTTGCTTACGACTGGAACTTGGACTTTCCTTTGGAAGTGCTGGCTGCTGCTATCCTAATTTTGATTAATATGTTTCATGATTCATGAGTTTCTGTTATGCCTCTTTTTGTACATACTAAAATGCCAGCTTTTATCCTTATGTACTATAGTTAAACATTTAGATACCAAATTAACATCTTCAATCTTCATATCTTTCTTACAAACTACCAAGTTGATGAAAGATTCTGTAATTGCTGCTGGATCAGATTGAAGTGCATGGAATTTTTCTGGAAAGCTCAATCGCTTCATATCAAATAAATCAGACCAGCGACAAGGTGCGTAGTTCCATGGCTAACTTTTCATGTTCTCCTGTAATGTGCCTGTGAAACACCTTACCTTCTTCATTCTACAGCACCAACACCGCTATTGTTTCTGACTTACTACTCAACGACGCAGAGCCTCGCATTCTTTTTATTGCTTGCTGACGTGATGTTTCATTCTTTTCTTCTTTCCGGACAACTTAACTTGAAGGAATATTGAGATACACGATAATTAAGAAAAAGAAAGTGCACCCTTCTTCAGTGATCAAACATGGAGTTGTCGTCGACTGTAAATGTGATCACTGATAATGACATGATCAGCGGTCAGGCAACCACCAGTGACAGAAACTGGAGGTCTGAGAGTCGACGGCAAATGAGTTGGAAACAAATAGGGAAGAACTCCAGTGTTTTCCAGAGAAACCCAACAAGGAAAGCGGTGGAAGAAGAGGAAGAGCTACAATGGGCTGCGTTAGAGAGGCTGCCAACTTTTGTCCAAATGAGAAAAGGGATATTGAAGCAGAGGACCAACAGTGGGAAGATCGTTCGGAATGAGGTTAATGTCACCAAACTTAGTAGCCAGGAAAAGAAGCTCTTGATTGAGAATATGATCAAGACTGTTGAGAAAGATCACGAGAAGTTCTTGAGGAGGTTAAGGCACAGAACTGACAGGTTAGCTTCTGCTTTGAATATATCATTTTAAAACATGAAAACAGTTTGCAGAATTTGATCTTTTAGTGAATTTGATAGTTTGCGTAAGCTATGTTTTTGAAGGTATTGAATCTGGATATAAACAGGGTGGGATGCGAGGTTCCTACAGTTGAGGTCAGATTTCAAAATCTCAGCGTGGAAGCACAAACATATGTTGGGAAGAGATCAGTTCCAAGTCTCACTAATTCTGTCCTGAATAAAATTGAGGTAAACTTTGTTTCTTGTACTTGTTACCACTTCTAACTACTTATTCTTAGTTGAGCCAATGAATGAATTCATCTATCATCCTTTTAATGAATAGGGGTTTCTTAAGATATTTGGATTTCCTACATCAAAGAATAGGATTCTGAAGATACTCCATGACGTTAATGGATTAATAAAACCGTCCAGGTTAAGTTCTACAATATATATATTGCTTTAAGTTTTGGTTCCCCTTCAAAAACTTTCTTCGTTTGCATCACCTGCTGTTATGTTCCCTTTTCAGGATGGTATTACTTCTCGGGCCGCCAAGTTCTGGAAAGACGACCCTGCTAAAAACACTTGCTGGGAAGCTTGAAGATGATTTGAAGGTGTGTCTTCCTCTATTTTTGTTCAAGTTTACCAAAAAAAATGAAAGAAGTATAATGTAGATAGTGCAATTACAATGATTTTTATTCATAACAAACTACAGTTGATCTATTGAACAGGTATCCGGGAAAGTCAGCTACTGTGGACATGAGTTCTCAGAATTTGTTTCTCAGAAAACCTGTGCTTATATCAGTCAGCACGATCTTCACTTTGGGGAGATGACAGTTAGGGAAACATTGGACTTCGCCGGACGTTGCTTGGGAGTTGGAAGCAGATATGAGTTGCTTTGCAGGTTGTTGAACCTTGAGAAAGAGGCAGGTGTAAGACCAGACCTTGAAGTTGATGCCTTCATGAAGGCTACAGCCATGGCTGGCCAAGAAAACAATTTGATCACTGATTATGTTATAAAGGTTCACAAGTTTGCACTTATTTTTGAACTTTGTAATGATCTTTAGTTCTTCTCAGTTCTCAGAAAGCCAAATGATCTTGGTGCTTATACAGATTCTAGGATTGGAAACCTGTGCTGATATTGTCGTTGGAGATGAGATGAGGAGGGGAATATCTGGAGGCCAGAAGAAGCGTGTGACTATTGGTAAGTATAGGCCTGTGATTGTTGGTTGCGTTAGAACAGTGATATGTTGAATACACTGATCTTATCTACAATTCAGGAGAAATGCTGGTTGGAGCAGCAAAAGTAATTTTCATGGATGAAATATCTACAGGATTGGACAGCTCCACTACTTTCCAGATCATAAACATAATGAGACAGATGGTTCATATAATGGATGTGACAACGGTCATCTCTCTTCTACAGCCTGCACCTGAGACTTATGAACTTTTTGATGACATTATCCTTCTGTCAGAAGGTCAGATTGTCTACCAAGGTCCCAAAGAGCATGTTCTTGGGTTCTTCGAACACATGGGTTTTAAATGTCCTGAACGGAAAGGAGTTGCTGATTATTTGTTAGAGGTAACTTCCAGAAAGGATCAGGAACAATACTGGAACAAAAAGAACCAAACTTACAGATACGTTTCGGTACCTGAATTTGTGGAAGCTTTTAACTCATTTCACGTTGGTCAAAAGCTCTCTGAAGATCTTAAGGTTCCCTTTGACAAGTCTAGAATCCATCCTGCTGCTTTGGTAAAAGAGAAGTATGGGATATCGAATTGGGAACTCTCCAGGGCATGCTTTTCCAGGGAATGGCTGTTGGTGAGGCGCAGTTACTTCATTTATATATTCAAAGCAGTCCAGTTAACTGTAATGGCAGTGATTGCATTGACTGTTTTCATGAAAACAAAGAAGGATATTAGTCAAAGACAATATGCAGCAAAGTTATGGGGAGCTCTATTTTTCAGTCTCACTTCTCTGATGTTCAATGGGATACTAGAGCTAGCAATCACTGTTTCGAGGTTTCCTGTGTTTTTTAAGCAGAGGGATTTCTTGTTTTACCCTTCATGGGCTTTTGTTCTTCCTATTTGGCTCCTCAGATTACCTGTCTCACTGATAGACACTGGGATTTGGGTGATCTTTACATATTATACCATTGGGTTTGCACCTTCTGCTAGTAGGTAAGTTCTGATGTTTATGGAGAAACATCAAAAGACTGGCTTTTTTTATTGATACTCTTGCATCCTTTTTTTCAGGTTCTTTAGACAGTTCCTAGCTTTCTTTGCAATACATCAGATGTCCCTGTCTCTCTTCCGTTTCATAGCAGCTGTTGGAAGAACACGAGTCCTTGCTAGTATACTTGGCATCTCTAGTCTCATGCTGCTTTACGTGCTTGGAGGCTTCATTGTTTCAAAGAGTAAAGATGTCTTCATCCTTTTTCAGCAATATAGATCAATGGAAAAAAAATCTTTTGATTTCTGCGTCACCTTCTAAAAGCAATCTTTTTCCTCCATTTTTGGTTGGTATAGATGACGTTAAGTCATGGATGGTTTGGGGCTTTTATATTTCTCCATTAATGTACGGACAAAATGCTCTTGCTCTTAATGAGTTTCTCGATGACAGGTGGAACATGGTAAGTAGTAATTTACAGAGATTGCAGGACAAATTTTGTTCATCCCTTAGAACTTGAAACCTGACTAAACCCAAGTTATGTGACATAATTTCACTCGGCACAGCCTACGGGTGACCCAGGTGCCCCAACACTCGGAGTCTCCCTTCTCAAAGAAAGAGGCATGTTTACTACTGAATTCTGGTTTTGGGCTTGCATTGGAGCACTTTTTGGATTCTCTCTTCTTTATAATGCTTTCTTCATCATAGCTCTCGCGTATTCGAAACGTAAGTCAAGATTTTTCTTATCCATTTCCAATTGCAATCCATCATCATACTGATTACTATCTTTTTACATCAATATTTAGCTCCTGGTAATAACACGGCCGTGATTGTTGATGATCAGTCGAGAAATAAAGGGTCCTTCGCATCCAGTTTAGAAGGTTAGTTGTTTGGGCATCTTTTTGTTAAGATGAAACTCGTTGGATCATGACCAAACATTCTTCTTTGTTCATGAAGTTTCCTACAAGGCTGTGAGAAATACTAAAGTGTGTGACACTGCAATTGCTAAAAAGAATGACGCTGGGAAGAGGGTTTTGCCTTTCCAACCTCTTTCGCTTGCTTTCAATCATGTCAACTACTACGTTGATATGCCTGCAGTAAGTCAATTTGCTTAAGGCTTTACACTCTCATATTCCCTTAAAATTCTGATGATGGAACTATCCAGGAGATGAGGAATCAAGGACTTGAACAGAGTAGACTTCAACTATTGCAAGATGTTAGCGGTGCTTTTAGGCCTGGTATTCTGACGGCATTAGTTGGAGATAGTGGTGCTGGGAAGACCACTATAATGGATGTTTTAGCAGGAAGGAAGACTGGTGGCTACATTGAGGGAATCATAACCATGTCAGGTTATCCAAAGAACCAAGCCACGTTTGCCAGAGTCAGTGGCTATTGTGAGCAGAACGACATCCACTCACCATTTGTCACTGTTGAAGAATCTCTTCTGTATTCTGCCATGTTACGTCTTTCTGCAGAAATTGGGGACGAAACTAAAAAGGCATGTTATGTTAAAGTTTTTCAGATACTTCCTTTGCTGCATCTTCTTCCACACAAGTTCGTTTCAAAATGTTGTTTGACTCCAGTGTCCTGTCTCTATTTTGGTTTTTCTACTAGATGTTTGTAGAAGAAGTTATGGAGTTGGTCGAGCTGAGCCGCATAAGGAACGCAATTGTAGGAATTCCCGGAGAGACTGGCCTTTCAAAAGAGCAGAGAAAGAGGCTGACAATAGCTGTAGAGTTGGTTGCCAATCCTTCCATAATCTTTATGGATGAACCTACTTCTGGGCTTGATGCCAGAGCTGCAGCTATAGTTATGCGTACTGTTAAGAGTACAGTGAGTACAGGACGAACTGTTGTATGCACAATTCACCAGCCCAGCATTGATATCTTTGAAGCTTTTGATGAGGTGCACTTCAGATCAAAACTTTTCTTGATTCTGTAAGGCGTTAGACCTGTCTAGAACAATATTTTCTGGTTATGGTTTCTCTTTAGTAGAAATTGTTTTCAATTGCAGCTCTTGTTGATGAAAAGAGGAGGACAAATGATATACGCTGGACCTCTAGGTCGCCATTCTGACAAGCTTGTGGAATATTTTGAGGTTGGGATAAGCATTTTGAGTTCATCATGGTGTTGTATATAACTTTAGTTAACCTTAATAATTTATCTCTTCAGGCGATACCAGGAATTCCTAAGATCAAAGAGGGCTACAATCCTGCTAATTGGGTGTTGGAGGTCAGCTCTATAGCAGTAGAGTCTCAACTTGGCATAGATTTTGCAAAGATTTATGCTGCCTCTGAACTTTACAGGTAATATAATATAACATAGCAAAAGTCATTTGGGTTCACATCACTTCCACTTCCTTGTGATCGATGCATCTTCCCCAATTGTCTCAGGAACAATCAAGACCTCATCGAGATGCTCAGTACACCACCACCAGGTTCTCAGGATCTCTATTTCCCTACTACATACGCCCAAGGTTTCATAAACCAATGTGTGATTTGCTTCTGGAAACAAAAGCAATCATATTGGAGGAATGCAGACTTCAACGCTAGCAGATTTGCCATGACAATGGCAATTGGCATTGTCTTTGGAGCTATATTCTGGAACAGTGGATCCCGAATGTATGTTCCAAAATTCCTCCAGAATTTGCCGTTCAAGCTTTTCATTGTAATTGATATACTTACCAGCATCTTTCTTTCCTTCAGAAAAAACGAGCAGGACCTGAAGAATCTTCTTGGAGCTACTTATGCTGCTGCAATTCTCCTTGGAAGTAGCAACGCTGGGTCTATACAGTCTGTTGTGGCCATGGAGAGAACAGTCTTCTACCGCGAAAGAGCTGCTGGAATGTATTCAGAATTACCATATGCCTTTGCTCAGGTACTCAATCTGGTTTCTTTCCTTTTTCTTTTAACAGTGAAAATGATCTTCTGATATGCTGTTAATCCCTGTCTCCAACAGGTGGCTATAGAAACAATTTATGTGGCAACCCTGACATTGGCATATTCTGCTCTTCTGTTCTTTATGATTGGATTTGATTGGAAGCTGTATAGATTCTTATACTTCTACTACTTCATCTTCATGTGTTTCACCTATTACTCAATGTACGGAATGATGATCATTGCTTTGACGCCTGGCCATCAATTTGCTGCCATTGTCATGTCCTTCCTGTTTAGTCTCTGGAACTTGTTCTCAGGTTTCCAAATTCCAAGGCCGGTATGTGTATCCATTTCTGTTTATAATTGTTTTTGTATATATTCTTAATACTCAAAACTTATTATTTCTAAAATCCTGCATGATCATCTGAATGATTGCAGCTATTACCTGCGTGGTGGAGATGGTACTACTGGGGTTCTCCGGTAGCATGGACGGTGTACGGCATTGTCACATCTCAAGTTGGTGATAAAACAAGTCTTCTTGAAATGCCCAATTCAGTATCGGTCCCTGTTAATGTATACATCAATAAGGTATTTGGTTACGACTACGACTTTCTTACAGCTGTAATCGTCGCGCATGTTGGGTGGGTATTGGTCTTCTTCTTTGCCTTTGCCTATGGAATTAGGTTCCTTAACTTCCAAAGAAGATGAAGATAAACCAATACTGATTCAACTATTTACTTGGGAATCCATTGTTATACTTCGCAACTTCTTTGTTCTCTTGGCTTTTCTCGAGTATGGTATGGGACTCAAATTCGAGTTCCAAGATGTTGAAGAAGCGGACTGATTTCGTTGAAGCATCCGATTAAAAAACAATATTTTGTAATTGGCTAGTCTGATAAAGCTAACCATGAACTGTTTTAACAAAATTGACCATGCTTACCTTGTGTAAGCATTGTACAAATTCCAATTCAAGGAGCAATCAAGACCCCTATGTTGCTTATATTGAAGAATGACTTCTTATTTTTATAAACTATGATTATTTTTACAGTAAATAATTTATCTATTTCATAACATGATTTATTGTAAAAAATATTCCAGAATCACTTTAGTCAGTCTCAATTCATTCGAGATCACACGTCTCTAACTTGTATGAATTGTTTATTTATGAAAGAACCTTAGCATTAGAGATGGTGTTCGGCCCAAGCCTAGCTATGTGAAAGATTGATCTCATATCAGACCAAGCTCAATTTTGAGTTATTCAAACCTAACTTGATTCGAAGCCTAACTATAAAAAATGATGTTGTTTTAAGAAAAATGACAAATTTTTATTTTTTAAGAGGTTAGATCATGTTCGACAATTTATTAGAATCTAGGCTTTATATAAAAACAGGTTAAGCCGAGCTGAGTCGAGCTTTGTTAGATATAAGGATGAGCCCAGATTCTAATAAATTGTCAAACATGATCTAACCTATTGCTATCCTTACTTAGCCTATTTTCATAAGATTGGTATTTCAAACCCTTATAATGAGCTTCTTGTCATATTTCTAAAGAATATAAAAATAGGTCAAACCGAGTTAAGTCGAGCTCTGCTAAGTATTAAGTTGGGCTCAAATTCTAATAAATTGTTGAACATGATCTAACTTATTGTTATCCGTAGTTAGCCTATTTTCATAAGATTAGTATTTTGGACCCTTATAATGGGCTTTTCGTCCTACTTCTCAAAATCTTGTTACTAATTGTGTTATATTTTGACACGTTGAAATTGGAATCAGATATCTTGATTTAGTTATGATATTTTTATTATTTTTATTAAATTTTATTCGCACATTTACGTAGACTCTATATAAATATATGAATGAAAGACAAAAGATTTGACGTGATTGAAATTGAAAAATAATTTTGAGGGTGAGTAAGCTTGTATGCCCTCAAATCTTCTGTTCCTTTTTTCATGCACCTATTCTGTCCTATTTAATCTCAACCATTTATTTATGTAAGACCTACATAAATAAATGGCTGAAATTAAATAAGACAGAGTAGGTACATAAAAAAAAAAGGGACAGAAGATCACGTCCAAAGCTTGGATACCTTTGGAAACACATTGAATATGAGGACGGTCGGCGTCCGTCCGTAGCATGATGCGTGTCAGGAAGGCTAAAAGAAGATAATTACTACTAGCAGTTATGGTCATTCACTTTGCTCCTGTTTTATTGCCTCCTATCGTTAACCTATGATATAGGGAATCGGATTGCCTAATAAACCCTCAAGTCTAAGTAATAAGTATGTATGTGTATCAATGTCAATGTAACGGATACCAAACTAGATTTAATATTAGATTGGGTTGTGATATGATACTGTATCAATATTAGTTAATATAAGATGATATTTTAGGTAATTTTTTAAATTTATAAAATAGTCTTTAAATTTTTAAAAATTACAAAATAGTCCATTGTCATATTGTATAGTTGTACTGTATATTTTTAACCATGTCTCAAAAAATCAAAATAATAAATAATAATCACAATTAATATAAAATAACAATAATTTTTAGATATTTTACATATAAATAATAACCATAATTTATATGAAAAAAGACAATCATTATCATACAAATATAAAATTAAGAGCAATATAAAGTGTTTAAAATATTACAATTTCAATTTTTATTATATAATAAATAATAATTACACAAAACATCAATGAAAAGAATAATAAATATCCTTAACTCTCAAATTATTATAATTTATAACAAAAGTTCGTAATAAAGAAACAACCAAGTAGAATCGAAAGATGTAATAAAAAATATATTATTTAATTTACTATCAATTAAATATATTATATATTTAATTAATTAAAATTAATTATTACTAAATTATAAATATCTTAATTT
>JAOQMS010000179.1:3503371-3517347 GCA_027563885.1 Erythroxylum longipes
TAAAATTTGATTTAATAATTAAAAATATATATATAATAAATATTAGTTTATAAATAATAATTTTTAAATTATTTATTTTTAAAAATAAAATATTTTTATTAAAACTTTATTAATAAATATATATATAAATTAAAATAATTTTAAATAAAACAATTTATTTTTAATTTTTATTTAATGTATAGTTATTATTAGTAATAAAATATTTATTTTATTTTAAGGTCAATACCGATTGATATTTATACCTGGTACCAACCTACCCTAATCTCGTACCGTTTTCTGACCGATAAGGTACGTACCAGCCCGTACCGGCCGGTACGGTATGAGATTCACAATTTTGATCAGTGTATTCTATTCTCCTATTTTATTTTATTGTTAATGTTTTCATTTATTTACAATTTTTGTTTCATTTTTTAAATAACTCTAATTTTTTTTGTCTTTTATAAATTTAACAAAAAATCTTTTTTACTAATTGAAAGCAATTTAAGAACCTGGAAGTAAAATTGATAAGGCATGAGTTTTAAAGTTTAAAAGGTTCAATTGGTTATAAAATCGACTAACCATTTAATGAAATTAAAGAATTTAAAATATGATTAAAAGAAATTGTTCTTACCCATCTAATAATTTGAAGCTTAATTGAAAAAGAAAATATTAAATAAAATTTATTGATTTATTTAAATTTATAAGAATTTATTGATTCATTAGTTAGTAAACTAACTGATTTTAAACATCAAAAGTTATTAAAATAATTCGAACTGAAAAATTGAAAGTTGAATAAAAATTTATATGGTTTAAAGTTTTTATAATTAAATCAGTTTAATTTTTTTAATTATAAATTAAAAGTAAGATTGTGTATTTTTGAACTTTTAAAAATCTCTTTTATCTTATAAAAAATGACTTGAAGTAGGCTTCTTGGCTCTTGCTTTAAGGATCAGATCTTCTGTTCTAATTAACTAATTTTAATTTTATTATATTAAATCTTATCTACAAATTAATGTAGGATTCACGTAAATATGTGGACCTGAATAAGCGAAACAGGGTTTGAATACCCTAAGTTGAACCGGACCGGATGCTCCAACCCCTGCTTTGGTTTGAGTGATCCAAAAGAACTTTTTCTTTCGTAACTATTGCTATGACCCAAGAAGCGTGTAAGAATAGTAAGGTACTAAGTCACTGGCCATGACTGACGCATTTGGTTCATGAAGGGAACGTGCTGTTTTTTGCTTATAGAGTATAGATCTCTACTTGCCTGCCCCCACCTTATCAATATGTACAACAACTCTATCAACTACCTCCACCGTAAATTCTTCATTGCATTTACGTGAAATGACTATTATAATTTTTTTAAAAATTTAACTTTCAAATAAATATATTTCTTTTCATATTAATTATTTTTGTGATGCAATAACTATATCAGCTATTATAAATATTTAAAAAATTAGTTGTTAAATAAATATATTTCTTTTCTTTATATTAAGTGGTGAATCTTACTTTTTATTTTAAATTTTTTATGATGATAATTGTACTTTTAATTAGAAGTAAAATAATTAATACCTTTACATATATTAGTAAATTTAAATTTTATTATATATTTTATTTACTAATGCGTCAATTATTTTGAGTTATTAAATGACAATTTTTTTCAAATCAATACAAGTTATAAAAACAAATATTCAATTTCCTATTATAATATTTATAAATCTAAAACTAGCGAGAGATTTTGGAGGAAATAATTTCTATGTTGTTCCCTCGAGCAACTAAAAATATATACAACTAATACACGCCTATTATCATAAGACTCCTAGCCAAATAAGGATAAGCTGTCTCCTAATTATCACTTACCTCCAAAAAGATCTCTAATGAGATATTTATAGTTATACAATATCACAAACAATATTCCTAGTACTCCCCCTCAAGTTGAAACATGTGGATTACAAATTTCCAATTTGCGAAGTAGATAAGTAAATTGTTGTTCCCTTAAGCCTTAGTAAAGATATTTGCCAATTACTCGAAAAAACGAATATGTAGGTAGCAATGTTATCAGCTAAGTTTGAAGCTCGTCATGAATGAAATGACAGTCTACTTTAATATGTTTAGTACGCTTATGAAAAACTAGAATGAAGGCAATGTACAATGCATCCTTGCTGTCACAATATAAGTGCATAGGTGGAGGATGCGCAACACCAAGATCACGAAGTAGACTCTTAAGCTAAGTTAGCTAACAAGTAGTGGTAGCCATAAAGTAGTACTTAGCCTCTGCCGAGGATCAAGACACGGTTTATTGTTTCTTGGTCTTCCATGAGATTGAATAGTAGCTAAGTAAAACAAAGTAGTTAGTCAAAGAACACCGACTAAGAGGACAACCGGCCTAATCAGAATCACAAAAACCATATAACTAAAAATCAGAAGCAAATCGTATTAAAATATCCTTGTCAGGATTCCTTTCGAGATAACGTAAGCCATGGAGCATAGTGTCCCAATGTTCAGTGCGAGGTTGTTGCATAAATTGAGTAAAAATATGTAAACACTAACTCAACTCAGGTTGAGTAATGATCAAATATGTCAATCGTCCAAGACAATGATTCTGCTTCATAAGGAAATTGGTAGGCTTATCACCTAACAACCATGTTTTATTAATAATATCCAGAGCATATTTATGTTGGCAAAGAAAGATGCCATCAGAGTTTCTAGCCACTTTTATGCTAAGAAAGTATTTTAGTTTGCCAAGATCCTTCGTGTGAAAGCATCTATTAAGATAAAATTTCAGTATATGAACGACTTCAGAATTATTCCCTGCAATTAGCAAATTATTGTCATATACAAGAACACATAGGGTATCATTACCCTTGTGTAAGTTAAAAAGAGAATAATCAGCGTAGGTCTGAGAAAAACCATCAGTGTTGGCAGCTCTAGTTAATTTGGCAAACCAATTTCGAAGAGCTTGTTGCAAATCATACAAAGATTTTTTAAGACAATAGACTGTACCAAGATGAGAAGAAGAAAAGCCTGGTGATAACTACATATATACTTCCTCACCTAAGTCACCATGGAGGAAAGTATTATACACATCCATTTGATGCAATTCCCAATTCCTAGCAGCAACTATAGCAAGAAGAGTACGAACAGTGACCATTTTAGCAACAAAAGCAAAAGTCTCATTATAGTCAATGTCTTTTTAACCTAATTATTACCCAAGATAACCAAACCAGCCTTAAAACATTCAACAGTCCCGTCAAAATTGTACTTAATATAATAAACCCACTTATAACTTATTACACTCTTACCTAGAGGCAAGATCTCAATTGTCCATGTTCCATTTTCAATTTTGTAGCATGGCTTCACGTCAACGAGGATCATGAACTACGTCACGTTAAGAAGTGGGTTCCTTTTCTGCAGAAATGGTTGTAAGGAAAGCTCGACGATTGACAAAAAATTTATCATAATTCCTATAATGAGTGATAGGATAAGGAGTACCTGACAATACCGACGAAGTGGGTGGAATTGGGAGGTCTAGGCATTGAATGGTGTTAGTTCAAACATAATCTTGCAAACAAACATAAGGCTTCCTGTTTCATTGCCCTCGATCAAGTAGAGCAGTACTCGCAACCCCACTAGACACACCCTCATATTCAATAGCAGTAGGACGGGTGTGAGTATTATGAGACAAAAATTCAACACTAGAATCATTGCCCCTAATTGCACTAGAATTGCCATCTTTTACGTCATTCCCCTTTGCAGCAGTAAGATCTCCTTCTCCCTCCCTAATTTCGGTCACAAAAGTAGGAGGTGGACTCCCCCTTACTTCGAAATTAGGTGCATCATTAGAACCCCGATCAATCATCCCCATATTAGCCCACTCATCATCCAAATGATGCCGTAAAACAACCATAGGAACTTCATTTACATTTTTGGGGAAGGTGGGGATGGAAGAGATAGAGTAGTGGAAAAAGAAAATGAAGTTTCATCAAATTGAACATCTTGAGACGCGAAGTGTTGTTTAGTTTTAAGATCAAACACTTTCCACCCTTTCTTATCAAAGGGGTAACCCAAAAATATGCATTTTCTACTCCTTACTCTAAATTTATCTCGTTCCTTATTATTTTAACGAACATAACATAAACACCCAAAGACTTGAATATGTTCATATGAGGGGGGTTTACTATATAACATTTCGTTGGGACTCTCTCCTTTGGTCAATATGGATGGAGTGCGATTGAGTAAATATCTAGCAGTCAAAATACATTCACCCAAAAAATCAATAGGAAGGTTGGCTTGAAATCATAGGGCTCTAATAACATCAAGTATACTTCGATGCTTTTATTCCACCTGACCATTTTATAGAGGGGTGTCAATGCAAGAAGTTTTAAAAAAATCTCATTTTCAAGAAAAAAGGGTTTTAACGATTTAAATTCCTTTCCCTTATCACTATGAACAATTTTAACAGTTTTATTAGACTGGGTTCAGGCTATTGTACATAAATTTTTGAAATTTTGGGCCACTTCACTCTTTTTTACCATTAAATAAATCCAAACCACATAAGAAAAATCATCAATGATGGTCAAAAAATAATGGGCACCACAAGATGAAGACACACGATATGCACACCAAACATCACAATGAATTAAAGCAAAAGGTTTTGTAGCACGAGTATCACTAATAATAAAAACATCTCAAGTTTTTTTAGCTTAAAAACATGCATCATATGTCTTATTTTTATCACAACTATTACTACTAGCAAATTCAGGAAGCAGGTTAACTATTTTACCAGAGGGGTGCCCCATACATTGATGCCAGAGATTATATGAGTCCATGACCTTCACTTGATGTACTTGAGCCTTCGTTGCACCACGAAGTAGTAAACCCCACCACATCTTTCACTCACTCCAATCAACATCCTTAAATTGTGATCCTGTATCACACAAAGCTTATTAACGTGACATGACAATGCAAATTATTAATTAATTGAGTTGTCGAAACTAAGTTACAATTTTTTAGTTTCAATTTAGTTTAGGAACATAGAGAACGTGCTCAAAATCAAATCATCGCCTAAGGTTACTCGATCTTCATGAGTAGTATAAGTTGTTTCTCCATTTAGCAAACCAAAAAGTGATGAGGACAACACAATCAGATCAAATAAACAAGATTTATCACAATTCATATGGTAAGATGCTCCTATATGGAGAAGCCACTCAGTATTACAAGTCTTACCAGTCTATTATTAAGCATATCAAGGAGTAAATTCCATTGATCGTTTGTAAGTGTTAGGGCTTGAGAACGATTAGTTGCAATAATGATGGAGCCTCCCTGTCCTTGTGTTGATTCACCAAGTCGAGCAGTGTTTGCCATTGCCCTAGACGGGCCTCGCCCACGGCCTTGCATAGCACCACAGTCATGCCCAAATCCTCTTCCATTTCCCTTTCTATTGGTACACGCACCAATATGAAAATTCGGTCAATTAAAAGCATGTAGAAATGTAACTTTTCTCTGTATTTATCCTGTATTGTATAGACTACTGATTACCATAAAGGTTTTATTTATGTTTTTAGTTGGATTGCGTTTTATATAGTGGCAGTCACCGTTTTTATTGTTATATACAGAGGTGGTATATATACCATCTTCGTTTATGATTATGTCAACCCATTCTTTTATTCCAGCTCTTTCCACATATTGAAATCCCTAGCTTTGCGATTTCTTCATAGTATCAGAGCACTTGGTCGATTCTCGATTCTTATAGTTGAATCATGGTAGACGACATGGGTGGTTCAAGATCATCATTTGGAAGTGTGAATGGTGATGAGAATCAGATGTTTATGCAAAACTCAGATCATCCTGGGATGATTCTCATCACGACCTCATTAAGCGACAACAACTACTTGTCTTGGAGCCATGCGATGTGAATAGCTTTAGGTGTAAAACTGAAGCTTGATTTCATCAACGACAAGTGTGAAAGACTAGCAGAAAGTTCACCAGACTATGATCGGTGGCGTCAGGTTGATTTTATGGTCATATCGTGGATTCTTAACGCCATCTCTAAAGACATTATAGAGTCTTTTTTATACACGAGTTCGACTAGGGATCTTTAGAAAGAACTAGAGCGGCAGTACAGATGGTGTAATGGCCCGTTGTTATATCAGATCAAGAGAGAAATAAGTTTGATCTATCAAGGGGAATTGTCTATTTCCAGGCATTTCACTAAACTCAAACATTTATGGGATGAACTGAACTGTTTAGCTCCCATCCCGCATTGTTCATGTGGAGCCCTAAGATAGTGTTCATGCGGAGCCCTAAAGCAGTTAGTTGATTTTAGGAATAATGATCAATTAGTACAATTTCTTATGGGATTGAATGAAGAGTATGATTCTATTTGGAGTTAGATACTTGTGATGAAACCTTTGCCTTATGTAGATAGGGCTTATGCGATGGTGGTTAGGGTTAAAAAACAACGAGAGGTTAGCTTTACCTTTGCTAAGAATACAACTAGTGTCAGGATGGTGCATAATTCTGGTAACAGTAGTGCAAAAGGGGCTGGCAGAGGTGTTTCTAAGAAGCAGTTGAACAAGGAGGATATGTTCTGTGATTTTTGTAAGATGAAACGGCATACAAGAGATACCTGCTTCAAGATCCATGGGTATCCAGATTGGTATAAAAGTTATAAAGATAAGAAAGGAGGAAATACAAATAAGGAGTTTGTGAATATGATTGACTCACCTTTGGATTATCCAGTAGAGAGGGGTACAAAAGAACCAGTCTGGAAGCAGGACATGGTTGCAATGATTCAGCAAGGTATCAAAAGTTTTTTGAAAGGTAAAGGCAAGCAGATCCAGATGACAAACAAAGGAGAAGATGTCATCAATTTCGCACACTATAATGACTTTGCCGGTAGCATTCTTAACCGTTGTTTTAGTTCAGCTAGTTCAATTGAATATGATTCCTGGATAATAGAAACAGATGCTTCAAACCATATGTGCCATGATCTAAGTTTGTTTGATAGACCTAGACTAGTTGCTAAATTCACTCCTGTTCATCTACCGGATGGCACAGTTAAGACAGTAGATTTCACAGGGGATATTATCCTTTATGATAATATTAGTCTGTCATCCTCTTTACATGTACCTTTGTTCAAATATAACTTACTTTTTGTGAATAAACTAGCTTGTCAATCTCCCACCAAATTTACTTTTGCTGCAACCTTTTATGTTCTGCAGGACCTTATGACTAATGAGGTCTTAGCAGTTGGAAAGGTAAATGCAGGACTATAGGTTCTTGACAAATATTCTTTTCAAACAAATACCATTTTGTCTTACACCACACTTTTAGATAATCATTCAAATAAGCCAGTACAATGTCATAGTGCTATTCTTGATAGTTTTTGACATCAAAGATTGGGTCATTCATCACTTACTGTAATGAAACAGTTGCAATGTTCTTTCAATGATATGAAATTTTTTGAACAACCTTGGGATGTGTGCCATTTTTCTAAACAAACCAGACTTACTTTTCTTAAGAGCAATATTAGTACATTTGCATGTTTTGAAATGTTGCATATGGATCTTTGGGGTCCTTATAAGCAGGGGTCAATCAGTGGAGCTCACTACGATCTTACCATAGTAGATGACTTTTCTAGAACAACCTGGATCTATTTATTCAAACACAAAAGTTAAACATCTTCTTTCCTAGATAAATTCCTTAAACTTGTTAAAAATCAGTTTCATGCTATAATCAAAATCATCAGAACAGACAATGGAACAGAATTCCTGAGTCATAGTTGTCAAGAAATTCTTATCAAGTATGACATTATACACTAAAAAACCTCTCCTTACACTCCACAACAAAATGGAGTTGTTGAACGAAAACATCGACATTTGTTACAAACTGCTAGAGCTTTTATGTTTCAGGCCCATTTACCAAAGCAGTTTTGGGGAGATTCAATTTTAACAGCCATATATATCATAAATGGACTTCCAACTCCTGTTCTTAATTGGAAGTCTCCTTATTCTGTTTTATTTCACAAAGAACCGGATTACCATTTTTTTGAGAAGTTTTGGTTGCTTGTGTTATGCCTTCAACACATCTCCTCATAAAGATAAGTTTGCTCCTAGGGCTTTCAATTATGTTTTCCTTGGTTATTCTTCAGGCCAAAAGGCTTACAAACTTTATGATATGCAACATCATCATATTTTGATTTCTAAGAATGTTGTTTTCTATGAGAACATATTCCCATTTCATTATATTTCTTCAGATTCAGAATCAGTTCCTTTGCCTAATCCTAATGTCCTAACACCTGTTGCTTTTTAAGAATCATCATCTCTTGAAATTCTTACTTTTGGTCCATCAAATTCAACAGTTCCACCTTCAGCTGATACACCTTGTTCCATTGATATTACACAAAGTTCAGCTCTTATTCGGAGGAGTACTCGTGTGACTCAACGACCAAATTGGTTGAATGATTTTGTTTCACATGCATCTGTTACTAATATTGCTCATCATACTTCTCTTAATATACCTGATTCCTCTTCATACACCTCCCACATATCCCTTTCTAATATCCTCACATATTACCTCAACTTATCAGTCCTTTTTAGCAAATGTGTCTAATCTTAAGGAACCTAGTTCTTTTGAGCAAGCTCAAACTAATCCGAATTGGTTGGCTACTATGGAGGTTGAGTTGGTCGCTCTTGATAGCAATTATACTTGGGACCTTACTACTTTACCAAAGGGTAAAAAGGCTATAGGTTCTAAATAGGTGTAAAAGGTTAAACTTAAACCTGATAGGTCTATTGATATATATAAGGCTAGGTTAGTAGCTAAAGGCTATAATCAAATTAAAGGGGTTGATTACACTGACTGCTTTTCTCCAGTTGCCAAGATGGTCACTGTAAGACTTTTTATAGCTATTGTTGTTGTCAAGGGTGGCATTTAGCTCAATTAAACATAAATAATGCTTTTTTACATGGTTATATTGATCAGGAGTTGTACATATTACCTCCTTAAGGTTATTCTAAGGCTGGCCCCAATCAAGTGTGTCGTTTGCGGAGGTCTTTGTATGGTCTCAAGCAAGCTCCACGCCAATGGAATCATGAGCTTACTGTTTCTCTTTGCCAGCAGAATTTTGTGCAATCTACTCATGATCCGTATTTTTTTATTAAATTAGAAGGGGCTGATTATATTGCTATCATTGTATATGTTGATGATGTGTTAATCATGGGTCCAACGGAGACTTGTATTCAACAAGTAAAGCAGATTTTATATGACCAGTTTACTATTAAAGACATGGGGTCTGCAAAATATTTTCTTGGATTGGAACTTGCTAGATCTGATAATGACTTATATGTGAATCAGAGAAAATATGTATTGGATATCCTCAAGGATACAGGTTTGACAGGTTCAAAAGGGGCCACCACTCCTTTATCTCCTCATTGTTTTTTTAATGATGCTAGCTCTCCTTTATAGGTGAATTCAGATAGGTATAGAAGGCTGGTTGGGCGTCTCCTTTATCTTGGATTCACCCTGCCAGATATCACTTATGTGACTCAACAGTTGAGTCAGTTTGTCCAGGTTCCTACTGAACAACAGTGGACAGCTGCCCTTCATGTACTCAAGTATTTGAAATAGTCTCCATCTACAGGTTTATTTTTTCCTTACAACAATTTCTATTCACTACAAGCATTTTGTGACGCAGATTAGGTTGCATGCCCTTTTAGTAGGAGATCCTTAATAGGTTTCTGTATATTTTTAGATGATGCCATAATTTCTTGGAAGACTAAGAAACAATCTACTGTTTCTCGATCTTCCGTAGAGGCTGAATATCGCAGTCTCTCTACTACGGTCTGTGAGTTACAATAAATTTCTTATTTGTTGGTTGATTTTCGACTGTCCATTTCATTTCCTATTCCTATATGGTGTGACAATTTGGCTACTGTCCATATTACTATTAATCCTATTTTTCACGAACGAACCAAGCATTTAGAAATTGATTGCCATCTGGTTCGGGATAAATACAAGCAGGGAGTTATTCTTCCTCAGCACATTCCCTCCAAGTTTCAATTGACTGATATGTTTACTAAGGCTTTACCTGCTCTGGTTTTTTTTTTTTGATGTCCAAGTTGGGCTTGTGTGATTAACACCAAGCACCACCTTGAGGGGATTGTAGAAATGTATCTTTTCTCTGTATTTATCCTGTATTGTATAGACTATTGACTACTGTATAGGTTTTATTTCTGTTTTTAGTTGGGTTGCGTTTTATATGGTGGCAGTCACCATTTTTATTATTATGTACAGTGGTGGTATATATACCATCTTCGTTTATGAATATGTCAACCCATTCTTTTATTCCAAATCTTTCCACATATTGAAATCCCTAGCTTTGCGATTTCTTCAAAGCAATTTTTAACCTAATGCCCTTCCTTCTTACAATGCTTGCACATGACTCTCTCTCTTTCTTACGAAGCACCTGCTAGTCTAGATAGGCCACGACCTCTACCTCTTTGAACAACGAAGGCCATAGCATAACCCCCCTAGTCATTTGCTTTTTTTTTGAAAAATTGAAAAATTTATATAATTATAGTTAAAACTATAGCTACACTGCAATGAGTTCAAGGCATTAGGCCTACTATCATATTACAATATGACCAAAAACTCTCTAAATAAGATAACTTAATGATCTTAGCTAGGGAAACCCCCCAAGTATTTGTGGTTTTGCTTTCTCTTCCTTGCTGATTTTCTTTTTACAGTTTTGGACTACACACAAAAATCTCTTAGGATGTCTGGAATTTGGGTTGCAGCTAATGGAGAATCACAATCCTTTACTTGTTCTTAAGTCTGAAAGATGATATCCTCTGTGCCCTAACTTACCACACATTCATCACTGGATTGTAGTCTTTTGCTCTTGCAATGCTTTTGTGAAGTTCTTCTTTGATCACCATCTAATAAGTTCTACTAAAAGGGGGAAGGGATTCCGTACTCAAAATATTGGTCCTTAAATTGCCATAACAATCAACATCTAATCCCATTAGAAATTCATGTGTTTTGTCTATCTCCAATGCTTGCAAATATTGCTTAGCCAAGTCACACATGCAATTTCTGCCTTTACATGTCAACATATTATGATGTCTAGCATAATCATCCCAAAGGGCTTTAAGATGAACATAATACGCAGTATTTTTTTTTTAAAAAATAAAAAGAATATTATTATAGTTAAAACTAAATCGACATTATAACGAGTTAAAGCCTTTAAGCCTACCATCATATTGCAATATGACCAAGAAAAACTCCATAAGGGAGATAAAATGACTATTTGCATAATAGACAACAGCAATGAACAATTATAGGCACCATTGAAGTTTCATCTTCATGGGAAAGCTCATTCACCATTTCTGGTATTTAGGATTTTGCTTTCTCTTCTTAGCAGATTTCCTTTTTGCATATTTAGGTTGCACACAAAAATCGCCAGGGATGTTTGGGACATGGACTACAGCTAGTGGGGTATCACATTCCTCTGTTTGTTCTATATCCCTTGTCTCCTGATTCTCATTTTGCCCAATAATTGCACTTAGAGTCAGTATGTTGGCCTACTCAATCCAACAATGCTCCAAATATTTGAAAGTGAACTCATTCATGCTATTGTCCATATTCTCCCCATTTCCTACACTGAAATTGTCTAGAGTTGTCTTTCCCTGAGAAATATGTGTGACAACTTGTTTAGTCCTCACACCAACTACTTGATTACCATTGTATCACTAGTAACTACATCCCCAACACCAATATGCACACCGGCGACAACACTAGTAGTTTCATCCTCTGCAAGAAGGCTATCTGTAATAACTTCAGATGTCCTAACATGCAACTGCACGCATGATTCCTCACAACCTAGATAATCACTATGTTTGTGAAACACCTCATGATTTGAAGGTTCCTGCATAACATTACATTTTTCCAATCGAGAACCAGTAGGGGACTTGACAGGAGATATCTCAGAACAATCAACCATGTTAAAATTCCCAACCCCCAAGTGCAAAATTGGATCCTCACAAGACATAATTGATCCCAATTGTTTACAATTACCAATTGCTTCTTTTAGTTCACGCACATGTATAGCATCACCAATAGCAAATCGTTCTTTTAAGTCATCCCACAAATCTTTCACATTGTCCATATATATAAAGGTATATTAGAACGAACACTTGGCTCGATAGAATTCATGATCCATGCCACTAACATAGAATTAACATTATACCAATCCTCCAAATCTTGAATATTTTTGATGGGTTAGGTTAAAGAACCATCAATAAAACCAAGTTTTCGTTTAGCATGAAAAGAATTTTTCATAGTCGTAGCCTATTCACATTAATTGGAGTCTCCTTTGAGGGAGACGCTGCAAATATTTAAGCTAGGAATGTTGAAATTGTGAAGAAAATAAGGGGAAGATGGGTCATTGATCTTCCTTTTCTTCTCCTCCGATTTGCCATAGTTTCCATTCTTGTGGTCCACCATGTTTGTCGATCAGAAGCTTCTTACGCCTCCCTTCTTTTTTTTAAGGTTTTCAGAGTTTCACGTCCCAATGAGACCCTGATACCATTAGAAATTTTGGAGGAAATTAATCTCTGTGTTATTCCCTCAAGCAACTAAAATATATACAACTAATACATGCCTATTTTCTTAAGACTTAGCCAAATAAGGAAAAGCTATCTCGTAATCATCACCTATCTCCTAAAAGATATCTAACACAATATTTACAGAAGTACAATATCACAAACAATATTCCTAATAACCAGCCTATAAGCTCTAAGTCATTTCTTAACCATCATCATGGGTCCTTTTTTCTTATTAACAGCCATGTTTTCGCATTTATTTATTAACACCTTTATATTGTCGAGGACTTAAAGCATGTACTCAACGAATGACTCCTTGATCTGTGTATAACTTCAGAGAGAGCAAACTCCGGCAAGTTTTAACTTGAACGAATGTCTAAGAAGACTTGTTTTCAAATGCAATACAAAAATAACCTTTTGAAACTTACGTGTTTTGATGTTTTCAATTCGTAATTTTGTTTTCAGTTTGTATGAATTGATAATTATGAATATTATATTATTAAGAAAACTATACCCTTTAATATTAAAACAAAAATTTAAGTATAATACAAAACGTCATTGGAGGAAGTGTCTACCCAAGAACATGTTGTCTCGATCATTACTAGAGCAGAAGATGGAGTTGATCTCTTTAGTCAGGTTGTTATTGTCGTTTTTGTCGGTTATATTGGTGCTCATGTAAGGATCTATATATCTCTTAAAGTATAGACCAAATGAGGTTAGGGCAAAAGATCTTTCAAATGTCCGTCCCAACTCCCAACAGATCGATCTAGTTTAGGTCTTTTTCATTGCTCTTAAATAAGACTTACCATAACGTTAAACTATAACATGTGAATATGATCGGATACGATTCGAACACTGTGACCAGATGTCTTAAATCATGTTAAGCTATAACAAGTGAATATCAACTGATAAGGTTAAAACACTACGACAAGATGTCTTAAATCATAATTCAACCTAAATGGGACAAAGTAAACGGTAGGTACCCTTGCGGATACGGTATTCTAAAATATTAATAATTATGTTTATGTGAAGAAAAGCGGGTCTAATTTGCTTACATGTATAAGTATATTAGAATAGGGAGAACCTTGAAACAATAGGGTCTGTTTGATTGAAGGGTTTAGAATGGAACGTAACGTAACGTAATACTTCCATCGTTTAGTTGAGAGTTTCATAATATAATGGAATGGGATGAGATGGAAGCGGAAAGCTTCATGTTACGTTACATTCCATCCTAAACAGTGAAAATATAAAACCTTCGATTTGAGAGGTTTATGATGAAACGTAAACTAATAAATACATACTACCTAATATACCATCAATAATTTTTCTTAATACTAATTATTTCTTCTAACCCTAACCCCTTGTATATAATTAATAATATTTTTATATTAT
>JAOQMS010000179.1:3517447-3534292 GCA_027563885.1 Erythroxylum longipes
AAATATAAATCACATATAATATAATAAAATTTATTAAATAATTAATAATAAATTGTATATAATTAATAATAAAATAATAAAATTTTTATTATTTAAAATAGAAAATATATGAAAATTATTTGTCACGGCTGTGCGTGACTTTTTAATTGGATATGATTTCTATTTTAAAATCATAGCGTTAAACCTCTTTTAACAATCATTTTAATATCAGGGGTATAATAGTCATTTATTATACATTACATTTCATTACGTCCATCTTCTAAACAATGTTTCATTACGTTATATTATGAACCCTTCCATCCCTCCCAAACATCTTTTCACTATATTACCTTTCATTCTATTATAAATCGCTCCCTTCCGTTCCATTAATTAACATTCAACCAAACAAGCCCTAAGAGTTGTTCCGTTGTAATCAGAAAATCACGTGATCAAATCACGGAAACAATTTTTTTGTAAAAATATAGCGATACGGTTGCGTACATTGATGACCCTTCTTAGATCCTGCAAAAGGAGGAGCCTTATACACCGGATACATTGACTTATATAAATATAATAGAACTCCAAATTATGTAATTTTTTATATTACAAATAACTCATTTCCATCCTATTCTACCATATTTCAAATAGCTAGGAATATAACCGGGAGAAGGTATTAATTATCCACTAACATTTTCTATAAAGTCTAACATTTTCAAAGTGGTACTTATCTTAGTTAAATTTTTAGTATCTTTTAGTATATAAATCATAAATTTAGCTTATGGCATACCATAATTAGGTAATTTAAACATACAAGATGCTGATATAATCTTAAAATTGATTTCTTTAAAATTGTCTAAAGTTATAATTTTTAACATTTCACAAAAAAGTAGTATTTTAATAATAAATATTATTTTTAAAATGTAAAGTCATATAAAAAAATTACGATGATAATTTATTTAAACTTTTTATGTAACGTTACGGTAGAAAATATAACTTCAACCGAATATAAAGTATTTATGATGTGACCCACATCCTATAAAAAAAAGAAGAAGAAGAAGAAGAGACAAGTAGGAGTGACTCAACATGTTTCAACTCTTCACTTAAGTCTCTCCTTTGTAGAAGTCTTGAGTTCGAGTTATTAAAGTGGAGAGATGGGGAATTTTCCTTGTTGATGATCCTCTACTCCTTGGAATGCTTCTTGGTTGGATCAATTGTGGACGTCTCGTTTTCAGTAGCAGTGTGGGAGTTTGGAACTACTAGGAACCTGGAGCTGATGGGAATCTGATACTGACCTGGGGGCAGTAATCAATCAGCAGCCGACCAATCAGTATGTAAAGAATCTTTATGCGCAAAAGTGTACAAGTTATATAAAATCTGAGGAACCTTGGGGTTCTAGATGTATCTCTTCTAGGGCTCTGGAGGTGGGATCTTGGGAGCTTAAGATTAGTCCGATGAAGCTTAGATATCTAATTTATATAAAAAAAGAAGAAGAAGAAGAAGAAGATAAGTAAAAGCTTGTATAAATTTATAAGAAAACTTGTGCCAAAACTAGAAGTCGATGCGTCTTGGAAGATTTTGGTTTGGCACACAAATTGGATGAACTTCAAAACCTTAAGCACATACCTAAATCATTTATGGTGAGACATAAGAGGTATCGTACATGAACAACAAAGATTAATGTACATGTCTTTGTTAAGTTTTTAATAGATACGAACCCCACACCATATCTTTGCTGAACATGACAACCTTAATTAGTGCATGAAAATACTTATCCTCTTAGGTCGACTATTTTCATATTTCTTAATTCGTTAATGTCCAAGTTCTATAGCTACCTACTAGGTCGCTTGATACTCTTTCCGGCTGCCCGGAAAGATACCCATCTGCTGCTTCTATTTATATTCCTTCCTAAAAATTGTTGTACTGTCATGATTACAGCAGATTCATTACGGCTTTTCTACTTTCAGATAAATGCTTAAGTGTGAGTGTTTAATCTTCATCTGTGTCGGAATTAGCTAGGTCAGGTGAATGGTAATCCTTGGATAGAAAGAAGAAGAAGAAATCTTCTGATCAGTTTCAGATATTTTTGTTTCTGCTCTAGCAATTAATAGAGTTCTTTAATTGCCAACTCTACACATTCTAACTACTCGTTGCGACTTTTTGGTGTTACTGAGTACTGCAATTGGTCAAAAAGCCCCTATGGAATGGGCGGGAAGAGAGGAGTTGTGCAGTGGTAATGTGGTAATGTCTTTCTGATATTAGCACCACCACCAGTTATGTCATTCATTCTTCTGCACCTACCCTTTTACTACAGCTGACAATACTGCCAACTCATGACGCTTTTTTAGCTTGGTTACACGTAAAAAGGGAAGAGGGACCAACGGATGTGCATTAATGTACAAATACAAACGAGAATTCGTAGCAAATAACGACATGCATGTAGATTCTTGATCCATAATCCATTTATATTAACGTAATTAAAGCCTTTGTGTCAGTAGCTAGATAAGGTAGTTTGAGAAGGAAGTAGCAGGAGACGACAGAAACTTTTTGGCAGAAATGAGGAATGGCAACGATGTTCTACATAACCAGGTTGATCCAACTAATATTAAACCCATGAAGCGAGATGAGAAGAAGTTGACGCATGGCGTGTTTGAGATATTGGATCAGAATTATGTGGACTTCCTCACAAGGCTCAAGAACAGAATTGAAAGGTGATTGTTTATGTTTTTTTTTTTCCCCTTTATCTGTTTGAGTTTGCTTTGTCGTATTCCACTAGTTTAACAGAGGAAGGAGATGAAAAGCTTAAGTCTACGCATTTGTCATCTATGATACCTTTTGCTTTGTTATTTAGTTCTCAGAAACCATGTTTCTCATTTTCTGTTGTTTCAGAAGATAAAGACTGGTTTTTTTTTTTTCCATGCGCAGAGTAGGAATTGAACTACCAAAGGTTGAAGTTAGATTTGAGCATTTATCTGTTAAGGGAGAAGCACATATAGGGAAGAGGGCAGTTCCCACTTTGCTCAATTCCACCTTGAACACAATTGAGGTAAATTTTACTAACATGAGAACAACATAAATATATATGCAAATACCAGGATTTGAACTTTGAAATTCAATCTTGTTCTTCCTGTAAATGCATAGGATATACTTGGAATGTTTGGATATGGATTTTCAGAGAAAAAGGTTATCCAGATGCTCCAAGATGCAAATGGAATTATAAGGCCATCAAGGTGATTAAATTTCAAATTCAACTTGTACTGTATTTCCTTCCATTCTCCAAGTTTTTGAGCAACTGTTTATTCATGTGAATTCAGGTTAACACTGCTTCTAGGCCCTCCATCCTCTGGAAAAACTACACTGCTACGTGCACTTTCTGGGAAACTTAAGCATGATCTAATGGTTTGATTTGCCTTCCTTGAACTCTCTTCTGCACTAATTAGGTTGTACCCTGCAATCTAACATGGTTACTGATGATTGGAGAATATGAATAGGTGACAGGAAAAGTCACATACTGTGGCCATGAGTTTTCAGAGTTTGTTCCACAGAGAACTAGTTCTTATATCAGCTCTCATGACCTTCACCATGCTGAGATGACACTCCGCGAGACATTGGATTTCTCAGCCCGTTGTTTGGGAGTGGGGATCACAAGTGACATTTTGTTGGAGCTATCGAGACGGGAGGAAGAAGCCGGTATCCAACCGGATCCTGTGATCACTGCATTCATGGATTCCACAGCTGATATCAAAAGTTGTTTGATTAGAGAATACATTGTCAAGGTTTGAGTTTCTAATTTATTATGCTTAAGCATACCAAAAGCACAACAATCGACAATCCTCACCAATTGTCTTACAAACATCGTATAGGTTCTGAATCTGGAGATATGTGCTGATACTGCCGTTGGTGATGAGATGAGAAGAGGCATATCTGGTGGAGAAAAGAAGCGTCTAACTACAGGTATGTCTCACAATCCGACTTTTTGGGTTTGATCAAAGCATATTCAGGATTCCTGTATTGAAAAAATGATGGCTCTAATAATATTTTTTTATTGATGTTGGCTACTGAGAACAGGGGAAATGCTGGTAGGACCAGCAAGAGTGTTCTTCATTGATGAAATATCAACAGGATTGGATAGTTCCACGACTTTCCATGTTATAAACTTTCTGAGACAGATGGTTCGTATTATGGATGTGGCTATGGTAGTCTCTCTGCTTCAGCCTGCCCCAGAGACATTTGAACTCTTCGATGATATTATACTACTTTCAGAGGGTCAAATCGTGTATCAAGGTCCTCGAGAGAAAGTTCTTCAGTTCTTTAAACATGTAGGCTTCAAATGCCCGAAAAGGAAAGGAATAGCGGACTTCCTGCAAGAGGTAACTTCAAGGAAGGACCAAGAGCAATATTGGTGCAGAGTGGACAAGCCTTACAGATACATATCAGTATCCGAATTTGTCAGAGCATTCAAATCTTTTCACATTGGCAAGCAACTCTCGTACGACCTCGGAGTTCCTTTTGATAAATCTAATGTGCATCCCTCTGCTTTGACAAGAGAAAAGTACAGCATCTCTAGCTGGGAACTTTTCAATACGTGCTTTTCCAGGGAGTGGATGCTAATGAAGCGAAACTCTTTCATTTACATATTCAGAAGTACTCAGATGACACTCATGGCCATGATTGCCTTAACAGCATTCCCCAAGACAGAGATGAAAGCAGGTCAGAGACAAGATGGAACGAAGTTTTTCGGAGCACTCTACTTTGGTCTCATGGGTGTAATGTTTAATGGAATGGTAGAGCTCCCTCTCATGGTCCTCAGGCTGCCTGTGTTCTTCAAGCAAAGGGATCTGTTGTTCTACCCTGGTTGGGCTTTTGGCTTCACAATTTGGCTCCTGTGTATTCCCATATCAGTTCTTGAATCAGGAATTTGGGTTAGTTTGACGTATTATACCGTTGGATTTGCACCATTTTTCTGCAGGTTGGTGTCATCTTTATAACAGACCATTACAGCTCTCTGGCGTTTTAAGGGCATCTTCTCTTAATGAACTTATTCACATCTGCAGGTTCTTGAAACAATTTTTAGCGTTCTTCAGTGTGCATCAGGCGGCTCTTTCTCTCTTCCGTTTAATGGCGGTAGTTGGAAGAACGCAGGTCATCGCGCATACACTTGGTGCTTTTACCCTTTTGATGGTCGTTGTGCTTGGAGGTTTCATAGTCTCCAAAGGTAACAACTATCTATTCAATATCAGGATTCTGCATATTGGTTTTGAGTTTTGAGTTCGCTGAAAATTTTAAACTTAGTCCTTTCTTCGGGTTGCAGATGACATTGGACCCGTGATGACGTGGGCCTCCTATATATCGCCATTGATGTACGGGCAAAACGCCATATCTATCAATGAGTTTCTTGCTGACAGATGGGGTGCTGTAAGTTCAAAGCATTAGAAGTCTCATTCTTTTAATTGAATCTTCCATATTCTCAACTTGATTTTTTATGAGTTGCATGAGTTTAATCAATAGAGCATGAAACGTCTTTGGAACAGCCCACTGGCAACCCCGGTGAAGCCACCGTTGGGAAGTCTCTTCTCAAGGAAAGAGGTATCTTCACCGAGGAATACTGGTATTGGACTTGCATCGCAGTGCTTATGGGGTTTTCTCTTCTTTTCAATTTACTCATCATTGTAGCACTTACATTTTGCAATTGTAAGTCACCGTTTTGAAAATGTTCGCCATTGTTGATTCTATGAATACCTTGAGAATTTTGTCATCTGACTTTCTCTGGATTTCGAACATCAGTTCTTGGAAATTCTGGAGCAGCAATCGCTCAAGATCATTCTAAAATTGACAGTAACTCACAGTTGAACCCTAGTTCAAAAGGTAAGTAATCTGGAAGCTGCACAATCACTCGATGAGATTTCTACTGAACTAACATTTCGAAATGGTCAAGTGCTGCAACTCATGGTGCTGATCAGGTATTACTTGGGTGTTTATGTTTTAGGGAGCAGGCACTGTGAAGAAAGTACCAAGACACTAGCTAGTTCTGCAAATGATCTGTCCAGAAGAGGAATGGTTTTGCCATTCCAGCCTCTTTCACTGGCTTTCAGCCATGTGAACTACTATGTTGATGTAGCTAGAGTAGGTCATACACGTTGAAGATATTATGCTTCAGATTGTCTGTTTCTGTTTTAACAGCATGTAATTTCTCAGGAAATGAAGAATCGAGGAATGAAGAAGAGCCGGTTGCAGCTTCTACACGACGTGAGCGGTGCATTTAGACCCGGTATTTTGACAGCATTAGTTGGGGTAAGTGGTGCAGGAAAGACCACTTTGATGGATGTGTTGGCAGGAAGGAAAAATTCTGGGTACATGGAGGGAAGTATCAGCATATCTGGTTACCCAAAGAATCAAGCCACATTTGTGCGTGTCTGCAGCTATTGCGAACAGAATGATATTCATTCACCATATGTGACTGTTTATGAGTCTATTCTGTACTCTGCTTGGCTCCGGCTTGGCACCAATGTCGATAAGGAAACACGAAAGGCACGATACAACACTACCTTTCTCTTCTTCCTTTTCAGACTATCTTTTTTTCAACCTTAAACATGTGATTTGACTATCCTCCTTGTTTTGACAATGAATTTATTGCCTGTTTTAGATGTTTGTTGAAGAAGTAATGGAATTGGTTGAGCTTATGCCCTTGAGGAACTCTTTAGTAGGAATTCCAGGAGTTGATGGTCTTTCAACAGAGCAGAGAAAGAGGCTGACAATAGCAGTAGAATTGGTGGCTAATCCATCCATCATCTTCATGGATGAACCTACATCAGGCCTTGATGCTAGAGCAGCTGCAGTTGTTATGCGCACTATAAGAAATACAGTGGATACAGGAAGAACTGTTGTCTGCACAATACACCAACCAAGCATTGACATATTCGAAGCCTTCGATGAGGTGCTTTTCACTTTCGATTCAATCTACACTTTCCTCCGTGTATGGTGCTATATCTTCCCAAGTGAAATCCACCTCAGTTTGAAATGTCTTGCAGCTCCTGTTGATGAAAAAAGGAGGAAGACTGATATATGCTGGACCTCTCGGTCAACATTCCTGCAAGCTTATTGATTATTTTCAGGCAAGTCTATCTAATATCAATCATTGTTGTGGCTGATCAAATGAACCAAGTGCATCTGTTGAGACATTTATTTTCTGGAATTCTTTCTTCCAGTCTATTCCAGGAATACCACAAATGAAAGAGGGCCATAACCCTGCTACATGGATGTTGGAGATCAGTTCTCCTATGGTAGAAGCTCAACTTGATATCGACTTCACAGAGATATATGTCCGCTCTGATCTCTACAGGTAAGTAAGAAACAAGAGAGTTTAATATTCTCCCTTCATTCTGAACGTGTAGAATGATGGTTCCTTCTTGTTGCTCCTATCCGTCGCAGAAGCAATGAACAACTTATCAAAGAGCTAAGCATTCCCCAACCGGGTTCTGAGGATCTTCATTTCCCTTCACGGTATTCCCAAAGTTTCATAAATCAGTGCAAGGCTTGTTTCTGGAAACAACACTGGTCGTACTGGAGGAACTCACAGTACAATGCCGTTCGATTCTTCACAGCAATTCTCATCGGTATATTGTTTGGTCTTGTCTTCTGGAACAAAGCGTCCCAAGTGTATGTCCCAATTTCTTCACCCTAAACTGCATTTTCCGTTTTGTCTTCCAAGTCATTTGGAAAGGTAGAAACAAAGATGTTTAGCATTCAGTTACTTAGAGATGAGTTCAGCATTTGAAATATATATTGTTGATAGGAACAATCAACAAGATCTTGTTAATCTTTTGGGAGCAGCCTATGCTTCTATACTTTTGGTTGGAGCTCTGAATGCAGAAACCGTGCAGCCTGTTGTTGTCATAGAAAGAACTGTCTTCTACCGTGAAAGATCAGCAGGCATGTACTCAGCATTCCCATATGCATTTGCTCAGGTAAAAGATTGGAAGTCTTCATGTAACTTTTCCCTTAAGAGTTCCAATAACTATTCTGCTTCTTGTTCTTGACATACGAGTTCTCGATCCAGGTAGCTATAGAAACTATTTATGTTGCAATCCAGTCCCTGGTTTATGCTCTTCCTTTGTACTCCATGATGGGATTCACCTGGAGGGTGGACAAGCTCTGCTACTTTTACTACTTCATTTTCATATGCTTCACATACTTCTCATTGTTCGGGATGATGGCCGTTTCCCTAACTCCTGGCCTTCAACTTGCTGCCATTGTTATGGCTTTCTTCACAAGTATATGGAACTTGTTCTGCGGCTTCGTCATCCCCAATCCTGTATGTAATTTCTGAAAAGCTTATCAGATGGTTCCTAACATTCCATTTTCTGTTCTGATGGAGACTTTCTAGTGTCTGCAATTTCTGACACTTGGCATCTAAATACTGCAGCTAATACCAAAGTGGTGGAGGTGGTTTTACTGGTCTAATCCAGTTGCTTGGACTATTTATGGCATTGTAACTTCTCAGGTTGGTGACAGTAAGACTCTTCTCCAAATCCCTGGATCAGAACCAATGGCCACTGAACTATTCCTGAAAGACTATTTTGGCTATGATCATGACTTTCTTTTTACTGTAGTCCTTGCCAATGTAGGTTGGGTCATCCTCTTCTTCTTTGTTTTTGCCTTTGGCATCAAGTTCCTGAATTTCCAAAAGAGATGAGGAAATAGTGTTGATGAATTACAAAAAAAAACTATAAGTGATATATAGATATTAAAGCTAGAATATTGAAACCCATATAATATAAACATGTTATTACATTTTCCATAAACAATTGCTGATAAATTTGAGAATAAAAAGTGAAAATTTTGTTGCTTGAGAATCATTTTTGCTTCACATGGCCAATGAAATTAATTACACAAACAAATAAATAATCTCTATATATTATGAATTTTATTGTACTCTAATGTTTATATTTCATAATCTCGTTGTTAAGCAACCTTTTCATTACAAAAGCTTAAACTGTTGTTTGAGGCCAACTTAATTAGTTTTATATATTCACTAACACACTCCATCAAGTGAAAGCCTTTTGAGCTTGAAACTTGCACAGACTCACTCTACCTTGTGCTGAATAATAGATGGGTGGTAGGATTTAAACTCACGATCACTTGATTACAGAGGCTCTGATACTATGTTAAGCGACCGTTTCACCACAAAAACTTAAGTTGTTGTATGAGACCAACTTAATTGGTGTTATATATTCACTAACACTTGTAATATATACTAATTTAGGAACTATAATTTAATTTGTATATAAAATTTTTAATTTATATAAATCTTCACTAGCTAATTCTTTTTTTAATCTTCCTTTTTTTAAAAGGTAAGTTTTTTTAGATATGACAATGATAATATTATTTTATTGCTAATATTATTTTATTCTCTGAATAAATTCACTTATTTTACACAATTTTTTTGGCCATTTTTTACAATATAAAATAATTCTATTAGCCAAAGATCATTTTGAATTGAAACAAAACAAAAATATTATCTAAAATCAAGACAATTTTTTTGATTTTCTTCATTTGCATAAAGAAAGAGATTAAGATATTACAATATTAATTGAAGTTTTACTAATAAAAAATTAATAGTCATTATTTTAATAATTTTTATAGTTATCATGACTCATATTTCTTAAAACATATACCAACAAATATTTACAATATATAAAAATAATTTAATTAACATGAGCCATGATAATCATAAAAATCTTTAAAATAAAAAATAAGAATGTTCCACGGGCAAATTTTTATGATATAATAAAGACTTTTGTATTTATTCTGAGGATTAATTAAAAAAATTTCAAACTTTGCTCAATTTTGTAATTATAGTTCGAATTTTAAAAAGTGACAATTAAATACTTAAACTTTCAATTTTTTCAATTATATCTCAACATTAGTGTCTCTGTTAATTTTGCTGACACAACTTGTCATGTATTCCAAAAATCCTAAACACTTATACACATCAAACCTAATTAAACTAACTAATTAAGTTTAATTAAACTACTTCATTTAATTAAACTCACTGATTAAACATAACTAAACTACATCATTTTGAGATTAAAATCCTTAAATCAAAGAATATGGGTATGGGGTGTTGGCTTAAATCTCATATTGTTAAAGAGAGAACATACTAGCCTCCATTAAGGCTATATAAGAAGGCATATGTTTAAGGTTTTACACATTCCAAAATCACCTTCCCATAACCTTGTGTATAATTCTTGGTGTAGATTGTGAGATCTTTCTTTTGTAATATTTGTTTTATATAATAGAAAGTTTTTTATTCTTGCTCGTGGCTTTTCCCCGTATTTGTTAAGGGGTTTTTTAACGTTAAATCTTGTGTGTCCCTTTTATCTCAATTTCTTTTTTATTGGTATATTTGCTCTATCAGGTGGAGTCCATCTCCTATCAGTGGTATCAGAGCCCAAGGGTTGCTCAAGTATGCTCTGTGGTTGCAACATAGTCTAATCTTTTACATCATAAAACAAGTTTTTCTTTGTTGTTCTTGCAGGTTAAGGATGATTCTATTCTCGGATTCTTGTTGTCATTTTTGGGGCATTTTTTGCTTGTATTTGAGGTGATTGAGTTCATGTTTAGGAAAGCTCTGTCTAAGGAGACTGGGTTTTAAGTAGGACTATTTGTGACTCCTCCAGCCTTTCCTGGGAACTTTCCTAGTATACTACAGTCTTATTACATACTAAATGGAGGTAACTTAAGGTGGATTCCTTTTTTTAACGTAAGAGAGTGGGGGTCAATTATTGTGATAGAAGCAATGTCAACCAAATTTGATATTAAAAAGTTTGACGGGATAAAGTTCTCATTATGGAAATTGAAGATAAAGGCATTATTAGTAAAAGATAACTACTTGGAGGCCATTGGTGCTAAGCCGGCAGATTTCACAGATGAAGTCAAATGGAAACAAATAGATACCTTGGCCATGTCAGATTTGCATCTTGGTCTATTGGATGATATCTTGCAAGGTATATAAGAAAATAAAATAGACAAGGAGATATGAGATTATCTCACAAAATTATCGATAATGAGAGGACAATCAATGGAGCGTGATTCTACTGGGAGCCACAAAAAAGGAAGGTCGAAATCCAGAAGTAAGAAAAATCTCAAGTGTTACAACTGTGGCTAGAGAGGACACTTTAAAAGTATTCAGGAAAGGTAGAGACAAGGCCCCTGAAGCATCAACTTCTCAGGGATGTGTTGCCAATGGAGAAATATTATACAGTAAAGTAGCAACGGTGTTCAAGGACATAACCGAGCTCACTGATGCTTGGATAATGGATTCAGGAGCAACGTGGCATATGATTCCTTGTAAAGATTGGTTTTTCACTTATAAATCTATCTCTGCAGGATCCGTTTACATGGGAAATGATCATGTCTTGGAGATTGCTAAGATTGGCACCGTCAAGTTGAAGATGTATAATGGTACAGTTCACACTATTCAAAATGTGCGACATGTGAAGGGCTTAAAGAAGAATTTATTGTCTTTAGAACAATTGGATAAATTTGGGTATAAGACCTCTATTCAAAATGGAGTCATAAAGGTGATCAAAGGAGCGCTTGTAGTCATAAAGGCGGAAAGGATAGCTGTAAACTTATACAAGATTATGGGAGAGACGTATATGGAACCAAATACATCGGTTGCTTCAGTTAGTTTTACAGAAAATGGAACAAAATTTTTTGTGGCACTGTAAACTTAACGATATGTCAGAACAAGGATTGAAAATTCTTACTGAGCAGAAAGTACTCCCTGGTCTCACGAAGGTAACACTACCCTTCTGTGAGCACTGCATTACAAGTAAGCAGCATAAATTGAAATTTAATGCATCGAATTTTAGAAGTAAAGATATTATAGAATTGGTTCACTCTAATGTATGGCATGCACCGGATATGTCTTCGGGTGGAGTAAGGTACTTTGTGACCTTTATTGATGATTACTCCAGAAGATATTGAGTGTATCCTACCAAGAGAAAGGGAGATGTATTTCCAACCTTCACAACATTTAAATCGCAAATTGAGTTAGAGACGAGGAAGAAAATCAAGTGCCTCAAGACTGATAATGGTGGAGAATATACTGGTGATGAGTACATTAATTTTTGTAATCGAGAAGGCATCAAACGTCAATTCACGATGCCTCAGACTCCTCAACAAAATGGAGTGGCAGAGCGAATGAACAGAACTCTGATTGAAAGAACTAGAGTCATGTTGAGAACTGCAAGTATGGCAAAGTATTTCTAAGCATAAGCAGTGAAGACCACCTGCTATGTGATTAATCGATCACCAACAAGATTGATTGATCTGAAGAAACCGATGGAGATGTGAACCGGTAAATCAGCAGACTATTCTCAGTTACACACATTTGGAAGTCTTGTGTTTGTCATGTATAATACCTAAGATATCACAAAACTAGATCCAAAATCCATAAAATGTAGATTTATGGGGTATGCTAATGGAGTCAAGGGGTATCGACTGTGGGATTCCACTTCCCACAAGCTCGTCATTAGCAGAGATGTCATATTTGCAAAAGATAAACTGCAAGAGAAAGATTAAAATAGCACGTCTGAAGAAAATTCTGAAATTGTATCGATTCAAGAGGAAAGAAAGACTGAGCACTGAAGCTATATCAGATCACAAGGAGCAAGAACTGGTTGAAATTGAAAATACAGAAGTTTGACCGTCAACCTGTGAAAGGAGAATCCCAACCTGGCAGTCTAATTATATTATGGAGGGTAGTGTTGCATATTGTCTCTTAATAGAAGATGGTGAACCATCAACATTCAAAGAAGCAACAAATAGCTTAGATGCATCACTTTGGATGGCAACAATGCAGGAAAAAATAGAAGCTCTTCATAAGAATAAGACATGGAAGCTTGTGCCACTAACACAAGAGAGAAAGCTCATTGGCAACAAATGGGTGTACAAGATCAAACATAACAGTGATGATCAGGTAGAGCGGTATCGTGCAAGGTTGGTGGTAAAGGGATATGCTCAAAAAAAAGGTATCGAATTTATTGAAATTTTTTCACTTATAGTTCGTCTTGGTACAATTAGGATTGTCCTAGTTATGTGTGCTACATTTGATTTGCATTTAAAGCAGTTAGATGTAAAGATTGCATTTCTTCAAGAGACCTTGAAAAAGAAATTTACATGCGTCAACCAGAAGGTTTTGAAGAACCAGGGAAAAAGAACTTGATTTGCAGGTTGAACAAATCTTTGTACGGTTTAAAACAAGCGCTAAGATGTTAGTACAAAAGATTTGATTCCTTTATAATGAGTCGTCGATTCAACATATCTAGTGTAGACCCTTGTGCATATTTCAAGAGGTTTGATAATAATGATTTCATTGTGTTATTGTTATATGTTGACGACATGTTAGTTTCAAGCCCCAACAAAGATCGTATTTAAGATTTGAAGGCTCAGTTAGCTAGGGAGTTTGAAATGGAGGATTTAGGATCAATAAACAAGATTTTAGGGATGCAAATTTACTGAGACAGAAATAATAGGAAGATTTGGTTTTTTCAGAAGAACTACTTGAAGAAAATCTTTCGACGCTTCAATATGCAAGATTGTAAGTCAATCTTTACCTCTCTTCCTGTTAATTTTAAGTTATCCTTAAGTAAAAACCCTAGCAATGAAGTAAAGAGGAAGGAGATGTCTCGAGTACTGTATGCATCAGCTGTGGGAAGTTTAATGTTCATTATGATTTGCATAAGACTAGACATTGCACATGCAGTAGGAGTGGTTAGTCGTTACATGGCAAATCCTAGTAGAGAACACTAGTGGCCTGTAAAGAGGATCCTAAGATATATTAAAGGGACCTCAAATGTTGCTCTATGTTATGAAGGATCTGCATTGATTGTCAAAGGATATATTGATTCTGATTTTGCAAGTGATCTTAATAAAAGAAAATCCACTACAGGCTATATGTTTACTATTGCAGGAGGAGCTGTGAGCTGGGTGTACAGTTGTAGCACTATCTACAACAGAAGCAGAGTATATGGCAGCTACACAAGCTTGCAAGGAATCAATCTAGATAAAAAGGTTTTTGGAGGAACTTGGGCGCCCATAGGAGAAAATCCCTTTGTATTGTGATAGTCAGAGTACCTTGTATCTTGCAAAGAATCTAGCTTTTCATTTCAGAACTAAACACATAGGAGTTCAATATCACTTTGTTCGTGAAGTGGTGGAAGATGGAAGCGTGGACATGCAGAAACTTCACACAAAAGAGAACCTAGTAGATGCACTAACAAAGCCAATAAAATCTAATAAATTCATATGGTGTAAATCATTGTATGGCTTGGCAGAAACGTAAACTGCAGAGAAATGGCAAGATAGAAATAACAACATGGAGATTGATTGGTTCTCAATCAAATCTCCAAGTGGGAGACTGTTAGCTTAAATCTCATATTGGTAAAGAGAGAACATAATAGCCTAAGGCTATGTAAGGAGGCTTATGTTTAAGGTAGACAACAGAGAAATGGCAAGATAGAAATAATGATATTAAGATTGGTTGGTTATTAATCAAATCTCCAAGTGGGAGATTGTTGGCTTAAATCCCATATTGGTAAAGAGAGATCATAATAGCCTCCATTAAGGCTATATAAGGAAGCATATGTTTAAGGTTTTACCCCTCCCAAAATCTCATTTTCATAATCTTGTGTATAATTCTTGGTGTGGATTGTGAAATCTTCCTTTTGTAATATTTGTTTTCTATAATAAAAAGTTTTCTATTCTTGCCCATGGTTTTTTCTCACATTCATTAAGGAGTTTTCCAAGCTAAACCTTATTTGTCCCTTTTATCTTAATTTCTTTTTTATTGGTGTGTTTGTTCTATCTGGTGGAGTCCATCTCCTATCATAGGGTTCAATGATTTTAAAGAAGCATCAAATAAATTACTGGAGGATAAGAAGAAGATCTAGACTCGAACTGTGGACAAAGCAAAGGAGAGGCGATGGATGAAGGGAAGGAAGAAGAAGTAGGACCAATATGTAACAGCAGAAAAGTTGTTGGCAAAAAAGGAAAAGGAGGGTTTTCAATTTCAAGTCGTACAAAAGGTGCTTGATATGCGTGGATCATAGATAAGAGTGTTGGACGAATATGGAAAATCTAAATATGGAAAAGAAAACAAAGAAGAATGATGTCCCAACGTCTTCAGCATAACGTGAGATTGATTATGGATTTGGCTGAACTTGATATCCAAAGATTGATAGGGATTTGAGAAATGAGAGATAGACAACTATCAGCTTGCAGAAGGAGAAGGAAAAGTTGGAAATAGAAGCTACATGACAAAAAAAGCAATTAGATAACACGTAGGAAATCAAAAATGTCTTAGAGCCATATAGAGGAACAAAATTCTTCACGAATAATGACCTTAAACACACTCGTAAAGAATTTTACCGAATTACACTTGCAAAGTCATATGCTACGTAGTTTAATAATGTTTAATCAGTTAATTTAATTAAACAATTTAATTTAGTTAAACTTAATTAGTTAGTTTAATTAGGATTGACGTTTATAAGTGTTTAAGATTTCTGGAACAAGTGACAAATCACGTCAGTAAACTTAAAGGAAACATTAACGTCGGGTTAGAATTGAAAAAAATTGAAAGTTTAAGTATTTAATTATTATTTTTTAAAAATTGTAAAATTGAGCACAATTTAAGATTTTTTTAATTAACCCTTATATTTATAAGAATTTGGACAATATGTGCTATCTATTTCTCAATTTTAATGTACAAATGAGAAAAATAACAGCATGATCCATTTATTACTTCATTTCATTGATTTCTTAATACGAATAAGAAATGAAAAATTAAAAGATTGCATGTCTTAGCACTCTTTAATTTAGAATCTGAGGGTGGAAAACTGATATAATAATAAGAACAAGAAAAAAAAATCGAGCTTACTTAAATTAATGTAAAATAATGCTATTTTAATTTAATTATTTTTGTATTAAATTTCTGATATTTACAGATTAAAATAGTATTATTTTTAGAAACGAGTTTAACTAAATTCGATTCTAATCTAAAATTCAATCAATCTGAACGACACGACATTTTGGTTCTAACTTGACCACTTGTACCAGGCCAAGAAAAGCAAGTTTACTTTTCCTTGTCCACGTCTCGTTCTCAAAGGAGGCAACACCTTTAAAACCAGCTTTCCTTTATACAACTATCCACAACAAGAAGGAAATCTTATCACTTCCATCAATGGAAGCCCTTTACGGGATCATAGGAAGAAGATGAAGGTAAGAGACAAAGGTTCAGGCTCATTTAGGACGTGTTTGAAGAAGAAACTAAGCTGTAGGCAGAGAAAAGAGAAGTAAGTTAACAAATGCTGCTGCTCTGCTAGCACTCTTGCTCGTAGCAGCATCTGTTGAAGAACATGACAAGATTCTGTTTATCGCATAATTTGTTTGTTATTTTAATTGAATGAATTTTTTTAGGAGCTTGAAGCTCTGGTAGATCCAATGAGGAAGTAAGTTTCATATGTTTGTAAGAAGTCAAACCGGCAGTTGAAGCCACTGGGACTCGGTTGCTGGAAAATTTGGATACTCCTGATGTGTACCATTTGTTTCCTTTTTCTTTCCCAGTTGGTGAGTGAAAGCGAAAGACACAGGATGAAGAAGCTGGAGGATTTGAACACGAACATTGAAAATCTTCGCCTGACCATGCTCTAATATAACAACGCAACCAACCAGCTTCTTTGTGTATCATGTTCTTGTTGGATTTGGTGTATATGTTGTGATTTTAGCCATCTTCATATGTTCAGTGGTTCTGCAATGGACTGGCACACCTACTGATGATGGAGGACGAAGTTACTCATCGACCAA
>JAOQMS010000179.1:3584843-3596608 GCA_027563885.1 Erythroxylum longipes
ATTTATAATTTTAAATTTATATGACTAATAATATATTTTTTATGAAATATTTTGTTTACTAAATTTATTTTATTTATGTTTTCTTATTTTAATTTCTTATTTTATTATTTATAATTTGAAATTTATATGACTGATAATATATTTTTTAATTGTTTATACAATAATTAATAGTTGATTAAATCAATGAGCTTTTTAGTTATTTTATCTCTTTTCAGCAACAGCAATCGCACTTGCTAAACACCAATTTTCACGTTTCAGCAATTACCAAAACAGTAATCTCAAACACATAACAAGTACTTATTGAGAATAAGTACTTATCATTTCAGCAGGTTATCAACCGCCACTGCTTCCCCAAGCTAATAAAGATTAAAAAATTAAAAAATTTGAAATATGATTGAAATGTATTGTTATTATTCATCGAAAATTTTGAAATTTATTTTAAAAAGAAATTATTAAATAAAAATTAATTAATTAATTTAAATTTATAAGAAAATTGGAAAGTTGTGTTTTATAGGTTAAATTTAAAATTACATTATCTTGATTTATTAAAGAAAGATTTTAATTTAATCCATTAATTTCTTTAAAATTTTACTTAATAAATTTAGATTTTACTTTTATTAAATAAACAATAAATTTATGAATTATAATTAGGCAAACTTTAATGTGGACGATGCCTAATATGCAGTGATTAAAATATCTAACTAGTTTAGCGGATTCAACCGTAAAAATTTTGAATCATTATACTTTTCTGTTTGATTTTTAATTTTCCTGTTCGATTTAATAATAACTTTTATTGTTAAAAATCGACCAATTTATTAAGTAATCATCCCGTTTTTATTAATTAATAAGTTCTTATAAACTAAAATAAATCAATTAATTTTTATTTAATAATATCTTTTTTCAATTAAATTTTAATTTTTTTGATGGGAAGGACGATTTATTTAAAACTTATTTTATATTATTTAATTTTATTCAATCTTTAGTCGATTTTATGACAGTTTAATACTAGTTAAACCTTAAACTTTTTATCTTACCGGTTTAATTTCCAATTAGGTTTTTAAAACATTACTAATATGCATCTTAGTCACTTAGGAGGTGGTCGAGTTGGTGGAAAGGAAGACATTGGGCCAAAAGGTCCTGTGTTCAAATCCTCCTACTTACGTTCTTTCGATTAAGCATGTCGTATAGGGCTTGATTAGTGCGGAATACCCGGTTGGCCTGATTTGCAGGCTATTGCGTTAATCCTAATGTTTACTTAATGCGCATCAAAAGGATAACAGCTGCAGATTCTTCCGTTTCAAAGAAGAAAAAAAATACTGTCATTAAATGGTTAAAAGGTTTATATTGAAGCAAAAAAAAAACAAGTATAATTTATAAGTTTTATTTGATAAAATTAAAAAGTAAAAAATTAAATAAACGTTCAAGTAATTGGAAAGATGAGATTTAGTTTGAACCTGTGCATGGGAAATTAAAGTCATTGCATGACATTTTTGGCTTTTGCACTTTCTAAGGTCATGGAAGAAAGGGGCTTTGGATTGATTGAGGGACTAGCACTAGGAAAAGGCAAGCTTTCCACTAAATGTTGATATCAATAGGGCATTGAATGCCAGTTTTTTCAAAGTCCATTTTCTTTATAAAAAAAAAAACTTTTAGGTTTCCAAATTCCATTCCCATTGGCTATTGAGATATCAATTCAAAGTTGTGAATTTCTGTGACTAAACCCTTCTTTTACTTTTGTCACCAGAAAACCATGCTCTTGTGATTTCATCTCCCATTAAGGCCCACGCCCCCAAGTTACGGCTTAATATTCCTCCTCCTCCTCCTTGCAATTATTACTATTTAAATGCATATTTAATAATTTATTTAATATATGCAATAATTTATAAATTATATATTTTTAACAAATTAATTAATAACTTTAAATTAAGTGACATATTTAGCTTAATTAATATTTACAAATTATTGTAAATCATCAATAAATAAATAAATAAATATATATAATAAGTTTTATCAACTAGATAAAATTTAAATTAAATTATATCAATTTTATTTATCTTTTTTCCTTAAAAAGGTCTATAATTGTTTTTCTGAAAATTGAAGAATCCGCAGTCGCTATTCTTTGAATGCGCACTGGATAAATTTTCGGATTAACGTAATAGTCTGTAAATTACACCAACTGGGTACTCCGCAATAAACAAGGCGTGTGTGACAGACTTGATCAAGAGAGTGTAAATAGGAGAATTCGAACATATGACTTTTTGGCCCCATACCTCTCACTCTACCAACTCGACTGCCCCTTAGAGAGCGGTCTATCAAAATGATTTAATTGCAGTGATCAATTATAATTAAAATCAAAATTTTAATTTAATTACAAAAATTAAAAAAATATAAGACTTGGTGAGACATTATAATCACATCGGAGAGATATATATATAAGATTTCATATACTGAACTGCAGTCTGCAGTCTTATATATATAAGATTAAACTGCAGTCTTATATACTATATATACTGAACTTCCCCAGATCTTACGTCAGCAGAATTTTTTTATTGAATTATTTTTGTTCTTGTTGTTAATAATTCAAATAACAACAAGAACAAAAATGATTTAGTAACGGAATTTGAAAAATTCCAGTGTATGCAGTGTTATTCTTAACTAATAGAAAGATTCTTTCGAAATAAATAAATATGTATGTATATATATCAAATCTAAATGTAAAATAAATTAGTATTCCACTATACTAATAGGTTAAAAATATATATATATTTGAAAAATTAGGTTAAAAATATTTTTAAAACAAAGAATAAGTCAATTATTACATGTCTAGTAAGGATCTGTAATTTATAATCATATCCGAGAAAAAAGTCTCGTGTCATTTATTACAAGACATAAACTTTTAATAAATACATCGTCCCCGATAATTTCGGAAGAAATAATAAAATAAATGAATAAGATATCAAATATAAATAAATAAATAAATGAAGAAAACAAAAAAACGCGGTTTTTAACTCCTCCACCACAGTACTCCATTTTGCGTCACTTGCTCTCTCTCTCTCCTTTCTCATTCTTCAGTCTCAAGCTTGAGCTCACTGATACTATTCCTCCTCTGTTTCTCTCTAATCTTATATATCATCGTTCTCTAGACACGAGCTTTACCTGCCACAAAATCCTACAACACTCCCAAAACCCTTGTCAGATCTACGCTGCATCTACCATTGTTAATGCATTTCTAGGAGAGGGAGGAGTGAAATTCGATGTCCAACTCCGACCCGAAAACCCGACCCAAGCAGGGTCCATATCTGCCACCGCCGGAAGCATCCCCAATGCCGCCGTCCTCGTGGGCTAAGCGAACTGGGTTTAAACCAAAATTCTCCGGCGAGACTAATGCCAGCGATTCCGGCCAGATTTCCCTTGCGCCGAAGCCGAAAGAACGGCAACCGGATTCCCAACCGGACCTCGAAGCGGGTCGTGTGCGGGCTAAGCCGTCTCCGGCATCGGCCACGGTGAACGGGACTGTTGGTCAGGGGAATAAAGAGCAGAGTGTGAAGAAGAGGAGGGATTCTGACAGTGGTGGGGTTCCGAAGAAGGTATCGGGTAATGGAGCAAATGGGCAGGGTCCGACTGATGCTCCGAGAAGAACTGCGAGGAATGAGGAAGTAGTTGATGTGTTGCCACAAACTGTGGAGGATGACGGGTTTCCTGGAAGACCTTCTCATATGAAGTATGAACTTCGAGACTCACCTGGTCTTGGTGAGTTCTTCATTTTTTTTCTGGTTTATGCGAGTTGGGTACTCTTGAAGTCGTAGACTTGGGAGTTTCGACTTAAAAATATCGCCCGTGTACAAGGTTTCTTTTGGTGGCTGGCTAGGGACTTTGGGTTTACTGTTGATTTAATTCTATGCTGTATGAGAATCTTTTGTCTATGAGCTTCTATAAGAAGGTTTCAAAACTTGATCTTCTTAGGATTGTCTTTTCTCACGAGACTTGATGGGCAGGTTGAAAAAATTGTTCTTTAAATTATTAAGCTTTTATAACTTATTGGTTATGAACAGTTAGTGTGATAATATGTTTTTATCTACGTTATTGTCAATTTATGTGGGCCTATGTTTGTTTTTGTAACGTTGCAGTGCCCATCGGACTTTATGGATTCCAGCATTACCTTTCTATGATAGGTTCGTTGATTCTCATTCCACTCGTAATAGTTCCTGCAATGGGTGGCACTCACGTGAGTACTTGCATATTGTTATGATTTATGTTTCATATTTTATTTTCTTTTTTAATTATACTTCTTCCTTGGTTGGAGATGTTGCACCATAGTTTGATCTGATTGGATTTAGTTGGTGTAGGAGGATAGTGCAATGGTGGTGTCAACTGTCCTATTTGTTTCGGGAGTGACTACGCTTTTGCATACATCTTTTGGGTCAAGGTTACCTTTGATACAAGGTCCATCTTTTGTTTACCTTGCACCAGCATTAGCAATAATCAACTCCCCAGAGTTTCTAGGGCTAAATGGAAATGTAAGTTGTTTTTCCGAGTTTCTGTTAACTGGACATGCAAGTGGTTGCCCTTTCCTGTTTGGTATCTAGCGTGTGAGTAGAAGCTTTGTCTTGTTATGCTTGTTACTTTTTATGTCACATATGCTTCCCTTCTATACGGCTGATGTGCCCCATGTTGATTAGTTAATCTATTTTCTTGGTCAAAATAAATTAATCTATTTGAATTATCTGACCATTTGATAGTTTGAGGTGGCAAAGAGCACAGATTTTCTGATCTAAGATATTGTAATGTGGAAATTCTTGGTTTAAATAACTTGAATTGTCTACGTAAGGCAATCTCAGGATTTAGTAATGATAATTTCTTTCACATATCTTTTTATATTCTTTGGGAATCTCCATACCAAGAATAAGTTGACTGGACTGTGGTTACTGATCTTTATCAACATGCTTTTAAGACGTAAATATGGTACCTGCAGTTTTGCTGCTTCATATTTGTGATATAGAACTCAGCCAATTCAGTAACTGTTTAATGTAGTAATATTGGCAAAAAGGTTTTAAAAATACAGATAAAGCAACGTGTATATGCCATCAAAATGCTGCATTTCATGTAATTTGTGCTATTGTCTATAAATGAGAAGACTTTGGAAAATAATGCTACTTGCAATTCCTTTTAAGTTTTTATTTTTGCATTCATATGATTCGTGCCAATTGAACTGCTAGTAGTCATGGCACAACACAGTTGACTGGTTAAAGCGCCTATCCTATGAACATTAAATTATCCATTTTTAAGACAAATGGTTGAATTGTCATCATTGTGTGTTGGGACCTCAAAAACCTTGTAGAGTACTTTGTGGGACTGCTATAGTCATTTGATTATAGTATATGACTGAAATTTGATCTGTGTCTTTGATTAGTATATAGTTATTACTGGTATTATGGTTTATAGATACAGGAAACTTGTTAAAGCAATTTCAGCATAATTCTAAGAGAAGATTCCTTCTCCTATTTATTTCTGTGTTGGAAAATCTTCTGAATAATTATTTCGAATGTCAGAACTTCAAGCATATCATGAAGGAGTTACAAGGTGCTATAATCATAGCTTCAACTTTTCAAGCATTACTTGGATACAGTGGACTCATGTCAGTGCTTTTGAGGTGATTCTTCAACTTATTTCTCACATTTTTTATGATAAATTGTCATCTCAGCATACTGTATGAACATTTGATTTTTGCGTGGATTGGATACAATTGTTGCACTGCCTGCTTACATGTAAGTTATTTAATCGAAGTTGAGTTAACATTCTCAAGGTTGTTGGGAAAGATCACCTTTGGTATGCAAAGTTGTCACTCAGTTGGTTAGTAGTATTTCTTCCTTAATATCCTTATTTGATTATATATACATATGATTTTATTAAGCATCGTACATATGAGGCTCGGGGATGACTGACAGTACTTAGAAAGCAAATTCGTCTGCTCAATAGCTGTAGTTCTATACTCTGGATATAGAAGGAACATCAATTTTTGGATTTAATACAAGAAGCTTACATGTGATATATGTTGTGGACCATGAGATGCATCTTTATATTTTTCTGTGCACCCTTGGCACTTTTTTGTTGTGGATATTTGATGAAAGAAAATGTATACGACTCTACTTATATCTATTTAGCGTGGAGTTCAGGATTGATTCTTCTGCTCACAGGCGGCTATGTATTTTCACAATTAAAAACTAATATGCTATTTTCCATTTGACAAGTTTAACTCACTGTTGCATTGTAAGACATTTTTAGTCCATCTCTAAAGAGGAAAATTTTCATTTTCATGGTTGATACTAAAACATGCTTGCGTAAAATCTTATTTGCATGAGTTGCAGATTGATTAGGTTTTGCACACTTTGTTTCAGAATCAGTTTGCTTCAATCTTCAACGAAAGGACTTCGGAGATTGATCACTGCAATTATGAATATTATGTTTTTTATTTTTACAATTGTTTGTCATTGTTGGAGCTATTGGTTATGCAATCTTATAATTACAACCTTTTAGTTCAGCCATATAGGCTTGCAGTCACATTGTTTGTTAATTTTGAGATATGATGCAGAAATCCATTCTCTTGTAACTTCTGTTCTCTCTTTCCATGACTGCTGCAGAGTTTTTATAAATGGGGATGGTTTCCATTTGAACGTCAATATGTCATTGATTGATAATGCTAATAAAATAGTAAAATTTTTGTCCAGGAAGAGCCTTTGGCAGCATATTGCCAATAACTCATACTCAATTTTGCCCTACCATTCCTTTTTTCAGATTAATCAATCCGGTGGTTGTTGCCCCAACTATTGCTGCTGTTGGCCTTTCCTTTTATAGCTATGGTTTCCCAATAGTTGGTACCTGTGTTGAGATTGGTGCAGTTCAAATCCTTCTGGTTATTATATTTGCTCTTGTAAGTTGGGTGAAGATATATTCAACTTCCCACTTGAGAAATTACGTTGAATTGCATATTTGATGTTGAAACTTCTCACTGTTGAATTTCGGGCAATCCATTTCTCTTTTGTTCTCTTGCATATAGAAGCATTTACAATATCTTTTATATCTCTTGCAGTACCTGCGGAAGGTATCTGTGATCGGTCATCGGATATTTCTAATTTATGCGGTAAGTTCAAATTTTCATTTCGATGGTTCTGTCATTCCAATGTGGATGAGCGTACCTGTAAGCTGCCCTGTTTATTATGTGCAGAAGTCCTATACTCAAAGTTAGAAGTTTGAGGACCTCAATGTGAAACGTATTTGGGATTTTCTTAGTAGCTTCATCTCTTGACTACCTAGCATCTACTGCAAACCATTTCTTCCCCCATTCTCACTCTCTCTCTCTCTGGCTCTCCCTCTCTCTCTCTCTCTCACACACACACACCCCTCTGTGATCAGGAGACCTTATGTTCACACTTCGATGTCATTGAACAGACTATTCTCCTTAGATGAATCAGTAATTTCAGTTATCTAAGGAGAAACTAAGCAGGTGAACTGCTTACCACATACAGTCCTCAAACTAGTAAATTAACATCAATATGTTGAACTGATTGGAAAGTTTAGGTTCATTAACTGCTTTATGCTTCACAAAGAGGAAGTTGCTCAAAAAAATTTCCTGAATTAGAAAGAGCTTATTCAAAGACTACTATTTCTCTCAGTTATATATGATGGTATGCAGAGCACTGATGCGCCTAGCTCTTTTCTTCGCCCCAGCCTTTGATTTGCTTCTGAATTCCCTCTTCTGTAACAGCTTACTCCGTAGAAACTTTGAGCAATTGTTGATTCTATAATCTATACCTCAACATAGTAAGAATTATGAATCATGATCCGCCACCTCTACAACCCTATTGTTCCAGGCCTTTATTGTTATAAATTTTACTTCTCAATGTTATGAACATTCACAAAGTGTTGTGAATTTTATTTTGAGATATCAGGAAAATTGAATTTTCTATTCCCTGTCTCTTTAAGTTCCCCTAATCATCTCCTCTCTTCTGTCTTCTTTTCTTGGCCCCTCTCTTCTCTTTCATTTCTAGCTCTCTTATTCTTTACTTTATCTATGTACTGTTTCTCTTATTTTGCTTTATTGGCACATAATGATGCCAGTTGTCCTACAAAAGTGGGGATCCTTGACAAACACTCTCACGCTTGAAGGTCCCAGATTTTACTGTTGATTATAAGATCTAGATAAGACCTTCTGTATAAATATCATATGGACCATGATCATCTAACCTCATCACGTAGTTTTCATATTAATGCTATGGTTGGTAAGGCTGATGACTAAACGAGCAGCATGTCTTCATATGTCTGATGGTGAAACTTGCTTTGTCAAGTCTTAGGGCTAGTTTGTTGATTCATATTGATCTATTTATGACTATTTCCTACTCAGGTTCCATTAGGTCTAGCAATCACATGGGCAGCTGCCTTCCTCCTGACCGAAGCAGGAGCTTATAGTTACAAAGGTTGTGATGTAAAGGTTCCTACATCAAATATTGTGAGTGAGCACTGCAAAAAGCATGTCTCCAGGATGAAATATTGTCGAGTGGATACTTCTCATGTGTTGAGATCTTCCCCGTGGTTTAGATTTCCATACCCACTGCAGTGGGGTACTCCTATCTTCACCTGGAAAATGGCTCTTGTTATGTGTTTTGTGTCCATCATCTCATCTGTGGATTCGGTTAGTTTCCAGTCAATTGTTCAAATTGTTATAATCTTTCATACCATATAGGTATGCATTGTCCTATTAATTGGCTCTTGCTGTGTGTTTTCATCTTGCCCTTGGTTAGTTATCTAAATGTGCACTAAATACAATCTGGAATAATTTGAAATGTCACCGATAGAAATGGAAGAAAATCAGATTTTTACTGCTACAAGTTTAAAGTCGGGGTTGGAGTGTTCATCTGATTATAGTAACATGACTGTAGCCTCTCTTACTTTATGGTAGGATGCACATTGTTTGTTCTATGAAAAGTACTATCCTGTGAATGGAGCTCTGTTTTCCATCGCCACATTTGTCTTATTAAAATTAAAATTTTCACCTACTTCTTTTCCTAGTAGTTGATTTCTTTGCAAGTAATCAATTATTTCAAACTATATTGCTGCATGTTTTTGAGGTTTTTAAGTCCACTGCTACAATTGTTAGCCTGATAAACTATAACTTTAAGTATAGGTTGGCTCATATCATGCAACGTCATTGTTGGTGGCATCTAGACCTCCAACTCCAGGAGTTCTTAGTCGAGGGATTGGTCTTGAAGGCCTTTCAAGCATCTTGGCTGGTCTCTGGGGGACTGGAACTGGCTCCACAACTCTAACTGAGAATGTGCACACTATTGCTGTGACAAAAATGGGCAGCCGCAGAGCAATTGAAGTTGGTGCCTGCATTTTGATTCTTTTATCACTTGTAGGTAAGTGTTCATCAATTAGAAATTGTTCATAAAACTATGATCCCATTTTGGATAGAAGGCATAACATACAATTTGTTTTTCCCTGTCTACTTCAAATAAAAGCCATGGGATGCGTGGATAAGTACTGTTGACTCACACCATGTTTATTCAGAACATATCCTGTAGTTTTTGCTTGATGATATATGTGGTATACTTACAGGCAAGGTTGGAGGGTTTTTAGCTTCAATTCCACAAGTCATGGTAGCTGCACTCCTCTGTTTCATGTGGGCAATGCTAACAGCATTAGGATTGTCAAACCTGCGATACAGTGAGGCTGGAAGCTCTAGGAATATCATTATAGTTGGTTTGTCATTGTTCTTTTCGCTTTCGATACCAGCATACTTTCAGCAATATGATATCTCTCCCAATACCAATTTGTCCGTTCCAAGCTACTTTCAGCCGTACATTGTGGCCTCTCATGGACCAATCCGCAGCAAATATGAAGGGGTATGCTTTTGTTTGTACCCATTCTTTTCATCATGTTTCTGGTTGGATCTATTATTCATACAATTGAGAAGCTTCCTTAAAGCACCAATAGCTTTCACCATTCCCTGTCTTCATTTGTATGCTTGTACTCATCTTTATACATTTTCATTAAAATTATCCCCTTCAGTATCTACGTGTACCACAACAAAGTTTTGGGGGTTTAAGAGATCAAGCTCACATCAGATTTCTTTGCGGCTGCTTCAACTTGGTTTCTATCTCTATGAGCTGTCTAATTCTGATCTTTTTGATCTTTTGATTTATAGAACATAGAAATGCAGGAGTTTCATTTAGACTTCCTTTTCAGTTTTCACCAATTGAAGCTATGAAGTATTGATTCTTTCCTACCTCTATTAGCATTGTCATGGTCAAATTTTACTGGTTATCTCGGAAGAGAGTCAATGGCGCAACGTGCCATTGCAATATACTTTTACTGGCATATATCTGTGCTTGCTAACCTCTCTCGTATTTGCGTTTTATCTTAACAGTTAAACTACCTTCTGAACACACTGCTATCACTGAACATGGTAATTGCATTTCTTGTCGCTGTCATCCTGGACAACACTGTGCCTGGTAGTAGCCAAGAACGTGGCGTGTATGCGTGGTCTGAACTTGAGGCAGCAAGGAGTGATCCTGCTGTTACCAAGGATTATGAGTTGCCATTCCGAGTTGGTCGAATTTTCAGATGGGTAAATTGGGTTGGTCTTTGAGAGCATGTTTTCCAGGTATAGACATGCATTACGTTATCAAAGCTCATTAATAAGGCTTCCCAAGGGTTGATTGTGCAGCCTTGTCCTGTGACTTCATTTACACGTGTATTAAGATGATATTGGTAATGGCAAGCAAGGAATTAACTTTGGTTGCAACGTTGAGCCTTCTTGGGACGATGGTTCTTACAGAAATGAGCTAATGTGTATATTATATTCAAGGATCCAAGCGGATCTGGTTGTTGTAATTTTGTAATATCAACCAAATATTTAGTTTTTGAGTCATTCAACTCAAAAAACATTGAGAAGGATGCCTTCATCTTGTATATCTTTTCCCATTTCTACTGCCCATCATCTTCCTTTGCAAACACTTTTCGTTCTTGATGCAGAAATTGAGGTCATCCTAATGTAAAGTTACATCTTTTGTTAATGGAATCATTTGGTATGTACATCAGATGTAATTCGTATACTAGTTATTAAAACAGTTTTGCTACATCGGTATTTTGTTTTTATACAAGAAAATGGAAGAGTTAATGTGCTGAAAGTGTTAAATGATATTAACACAATTACAAAATTAATAGAATTTTGTAATTAAATATGAAATAAATAAAATATTTATAAAAATAAGTGTTATAAATAAAGCGTTTGAACTAATTAAAAAAATATAAGAATCAAAAGAAAAATATTTATAAAAAGATAATTCTTTACATCATTTTTCATACGAATATCTTAACTTGCTTTGTATTATATAAAAAGTAAAACAACAACAAAATTCAACTAGAGTTTCGCTGGAATGCCGAGTTTAAGGCCATGTTACGATTGATGTACAAGATTTGAAACTGGATTGGGTTCTGGTATGATACTGTACTGGTACAGGTCAATACTGGATATTGTTTCGGGTAATTTTTTAAATTTATGAAATAATCCCTGAATTTTTTTAAAAATTACAAAATAATCCATTATCATATTATACAATTGTACTATATATTTTTAACCTGTCTTTAAAAATCAAAATAATAAATAATAATCACAATTAATATGAAATGACAATAATTTTCAGATATTTCACATATAAATAATAACCACAATTTATATAAAAAAGACAATCATTATCATACAAATA
>JAOQMS010000179.1:3626429-3640394 GCA_027563885.1 Erythroxylum longipes
CAAGAGACTTGAAGATGTCAAGTGGTAAATGTAGGTAGTCGAGTCAAACAATACGCATTGTATAATTGGTTCTGAGCTGCTTCCCATGTCATGACACGCCGTCGGGTACTTGTAGGCCATGTTCGGGTTATTACTTCCGAGTTTGGGGATAAGGTCTCTTCCGCTTTTCTTCCTATCATATTTTATTTAATTTTATTTATATATTTACATCAATGTTACAAAAATATATAAATAAAATTTAATAAAATAGGATTGGATTAGGATAAATGGAACAAAGAATTTAATGGGCCAAAGTTTTAAGCTATTCAAAATCAAATAATTACGCCTAGATTGGACTTTAACAACTTGATCACCAATAGCCTCGATAAAAAGTTTAGAATAAATTCAAATTAATGAATAAAGTATACTTTGATTAAATTTAAATTTGGGTTCAAGTTAAATTAAAAAAATCAAACAATATAATTTAAACTCAATATTCAAGTTTAATAAAAATATATCAAATTTGAGATTTGAAGTATCTTATCCCAATTCGATCAAAAATTTATCTAAACATGAATTTTTATTTATAAATTATAATCTTTAAATTAGTAACACAAATTTAAATTTATAAATTAAAATTTGGCTAGAATTTATGTCATTCATATCAAATTAAGATAAAATTGATCTATTTTCATTGCTATTATTCGTTAAATGTGGTCTCAGTTTGCACTTTATAAATGCAAGTATCCAATGGTAAGACTTAGAAGAGATATAAATTAATTTTTATTGAGTAGTTTAAATAAAAGTCAGTGTGATAAATTTACAGATTAAAAATAAATAAATTGAGGTCCCCTTTTAGTTGAGAAATGAATTTACCAAAGATATTTTAAGTGTGTCGTGCGAGATAGGTGACACCATGAGCTCTCCACGAGGCATTCCAATATGCTTAATGCTTATCTCTAATGAAAATTCATATTACTCTGTAAAATGTAATATGTAATAGGACCTTAATTATATATTTCGGATTGAACGTGAAAGGATAATAAATAGAAAAATGCAAAAATACTTAATTTCGGTTCCATAACTTCAAACAAACTTTTCAAAGCCTAAATGAGTGTGAATCCACCGCCGCTTTTATAGGAACTGCTCATCGGGACACGATAAAGCCTTTCTAGAGTTTTCTTAAAACATAAGCTCTTTTAACGGATTAGAGAATCCTTATGCTTACAGATGACATGAGCAACTGAAAAAGACCTTAACTTTTATATATAACTTCCATATCGAACTTCCCTATCACAGGCCCGATATAAGTTTGGTCTACACTAATTGGATCTATTTTCCTCCTGAACTTTGACCCACTAACTTAGATCATTTATTAGGCTACTTTATTATCTTTATGCAGATTAAATTACGTAACTTAATTGATGAGTTATTGAAAAACCGAAAAATACAATTAAATGTTGTCCAACTTTATGGGAAAAGTGAAAAAATGTCCAACATTCTCCCCCTTTAATTGCAACATTGATTCAAGTTTAAAGCAGTTTAAAAATTCGGTTAAGTCACGCTATTGTATTGGTTGACTGGGTTTAAAAACAAAACATTTGGTCCAAACATCACGAGAGTCCATCATTCCGTCTTGCAAGGCTGTCGATACCAAAAAGTATCAAATGCATGTGTCTTGTGTGACACATATCCAATACAATCATGCATATCTAATATCTCACTAACATGAATGGGAAAATAGATCGTGATAAACTAAGATAATACCTATATGATTTAAACTATACCATCTTCGTTTATATGCTAAACTGCATATGCTAAACTGCGTTAGAGAAATCTTGTTTTCTCTCACTGAATGCTAAACAGCATTAGAGAAAACTTGTTTCTTCTCACCAAATGCTAAACTGCATTAGAGAAAACCTTTTATCTTTTTCTAACTGAATGCTAAACTGCATCAGAGAACCTTTATAGGATTAAATCCTTGTACCCCTATGTCATGTCAAAATTTATGGATATTCGTACTAAACTGTTTGTGTTCCAATGACATAGGCCCAAGGTCAATTTATATATATGCTCAATGACTTTTAAAATGCTTAAGATTGACACAGATCTTAAGACTTTCATATGTATTATGACAATGTACGATAACATGTATTACTGAGGATAAACGATGATCATCTTTATTGATGAACTACCATGCTGTCATAATACATCAGATGTATAAATGTACAAATATATATGGAGCAAACATAATGATCCCCTAACTAACATTGTTTAAGGACTTCAAAACACCCATACTGTATACTTGTCTCTTAAACAAAAGTGGGTAAAGTCCTTTAGTTAAAAGATCTGCTTACATTTCCTTAATCCTTAAATGCTCCAAAACTTAATGTCACCTTTTCATATCAACTTCTTTAAGGTCAAATATTTGACCTTCAAATACTAAGACCCTGTGATATTTTTTGTTGATACTAAACAACATAGCAATAAGATTATCACAGTATAATCAAATGGGTCTAGAGACTGAATCAACTACAGACAATTCAAAAATCAAGTTTCTGAGCCAACTGCCTATGAAGCAGCCCCATGGCATGCACTCTGCATGCATGGTCGAGGACGTCATATGTGTATTTATCTCGAAATCCTTTAGGTCTTGAAACTCATTTATAACTGATTGGTTTGCAATTCTACTGCAAATCAATTGGCTCCTAGACCTTATTATGCTTCATTGATTACATCTTGTCCTTCATTACATCTCACCACAAATTTGCATTGGGTCCAGAAACAACTTCTATATAAGTAACTGGATCCGCAATATGTCTAATATCATAGTCCTGTTTACCAAATGGACTATGAAATCAGATGGGATAGCAGGCCATCTCACTCTAGTGAATCTACGCAATTGCATTAGATCTAGTGCCCCCAAGAACCTCTATGTGTATAGGTATGGGTTCCTATTCCTGTACAGGCACGGTACTAAGACCTAGATTCACCGGATCTGACTGTATGAGTAGTGGGTACATAATAACTGTAGTATCCTTCTTACTATGATCTAAAGGGTCAAAAGACCAACCATCATTATAGACATCGTATTTTAGAAACTTAGTTGTTTATGATTCCATTATTCCGATCCCTCCTCTACAATAGAATCTGTAGCCTTTAAAGTAGTCGAGATATTCTACCAAATAACAATGAGCAGAACAAGCATACAATTTGTCTTTATAAGGATTATACTACCTCAGCAGGGCAACGCTATATACGAATGTGTTTAAGGCTGAGTTTCCACACTTATAGATAATCAGGTAGATTAGTCCTATTCTGTATTGACTTCTTCACATCCTTTAGGGTGTGGTTACGCCTTTCGCAACACACCATTTTGCTTAAGACTACCTTACATAGTGAACTGAGTCACTATTCCAAGATATTCCATATATTTAAAAACGGACCTTTTCAAGTGTTAAAATACCATGTTTGCCATGATATTCTCCTCCACGGTTAGATCTGACTATCCTAATGAATTTTCCTAATCGGTTCTCAACCTTCAGTCTTTAAGCAAGTACACATACACTGTAATAGGAATAATCATCAACAAATGTCAGAATTCATTTAAAACAGCACAATGTAACTGTATAAGGTCTTCTGATATCCGTATATATCAGACCCAACAAGCCAGAAACACGAGTTGACCCCTTTTCCTTATTCTAGTCAATTTACCCCTACAACAGTCAACACACATTTCTAGATCATCATAATCTAGAATTGAGAGAATGCTTTCCTTAATCGATCTCTTAACCCTAGCTCTGGAAATGTGGCTTAAACTTTATGCCACAACATGTATGACTCATCCTTTATCAGGGTTGTCTTTATCGACTTGTTTGGCAAGATACGAAGAAGCATATAGCTAAGTCGGGGTAAGACACATTCTATATAAACCATATGATAAGCAAGTTGTACCATTATGTTTTGCATTAAACAATAATTGTACAACAGAAGAATTAAATACAAAACGTTAACTTTCTTTCTTCAAAATTGATGCAAAGATCAAATATAAAATGTGTCGCGTAAAACCAAAACGAACCTTGCAGCAAGGTTCAGTACATACATGCTCTGTAGATATTACATCTATTTCTTCATTGTTGTCAACCATCAATTTCTCTTTCCTTTTATTTGACTTTATCCTAGATATGAACCCATGCATTGTGAAAGCACCTTGATCAAATGCTCCACTATCTAGTCATCAAGAACTTAATGCGACTATCGTAAAATTAGATTCATAAATTGATAAGCCAAGGAGTTACCTGATGGTCTTAGTCTTTCCTTCCAGGCCTTATATTGTTGGCTTCTTTATGCCCGCATGACCTTTACCAGCATTGGATTGACCAACATCAGCATGTGGAGAAGATTTTGACTTTTTACCTTTGATCTTAGCAGGCTTCACCTTTACCTTCCCTTTAGTTGTTTCGAGGGTTGTAGGAGTTGCGAGCTTGAGTTTCTCCTCCCTAGCAACACAATGGGCAATCAAATCATTAAAGTCCCATTCCTCATCCAGTAAATAATATGTTGTCACCGAATTACTAAACTATGGAGGGAGTGTATTCAGAGTCCGGTGAACTATAAAGATATTAGGAAGAGGAATATTTAGCATCTTCAATCTACTGTGAAGATAGATCATTCTTGATATGTACTCCATCACTCCCCCTTCTCTTGTATACCTTATGGAAAATAATTCTTTCATCAAGGCACTTATCTCAACATTAGGTGAGATCGTTTTGGAAGACATTATTAAGAAATTCCTTCACTATGTTTGTGTTCGGAAGTCCTCTAAGTAGATGGCCAAGTATGAATCTTTTAATGGTCATCAAACATGATCTGTCAGATTGATCCCAGGCTGCATAAGCTGCTTTGATCTATTGAGCTCCTGGATGTAGGTGGAGATGGCCTATTTGTACGTATGGCTATATCGATTTCAGTCATCTCCATATCATTTAATACATCCTCTATCCACTTCTTCGTATCAAAATCGGTTAGGGTTTCACTGGTGACATTGATATTATTGGCATAATAGCTTACTACAGAATAACAATGCAAAGATCAGCATAAATGCAGGATAATAGCGATACTTAAAGCCATTAAATAGTATATGTACCGAGAATCTGGTCACACATATTATGAAATACCTATGGGCTGAATACATAATATATGTAACTAGACCTCCACATAAAAGCGATCAGAGTACAAACATCAACTCTCATAATAATATCACCTGTGGGCAAACAAATCATTCAAGCAATGACTTTCCTCCATCTTACGCCTTTATGCACATCTCAAAATTCCATGTAAGGCCAACACTTGTAGGCAGAATAACCAAACATGAAACTAGAGACATCCTCAAACATGTAAGAAAAAACAATTCAAAATACTGACTTGAAAGACCACTGTGATAACTAGAATCTCATCAGCACCCAAAAGGTCTACAAATACAAGGGATACATCTTTATGTTATCCTCACATTCTTTATAGGCATAAGGTATGTGATAATGTAACATCAATAAATGTAAAATCCAAATGCATAGTCTCATTGTCACACACTCATGCTGAAGACATTATTTGAAAACTTTATTTGAGGCTTTCATAGCGACAAATCTCATTAGAGCGCCTGTTGTGCATCATCGAACATTGAACTGACCACCCGAGACACAAGAACTTCATGTATCTCTCTTATGGCAAGTTCGTTGCACGAAAATTCACTCAAAAATGGCTTTAAAATGTTTTAATTCTTTTTTCGAGTAACTATCATGCAATCCTGAACACTGAACATGAGACCCATGACATGAAAACTTGAAGTATCTATCTCATGTGATGTTCAAAACATGAAAATTTACTCAAAATCGGCTTCAGAGTGCCTTAATTCCTTTTTCTGGAGTTGGATCTTACGAGAAATTTGAAAATTTTGGGTTTTTTATTTTCCATATAGTGGCTGACGTCAGCATGCGGGTGCTCGTGAAGGGCGCGTGTCGGGCACGCGCTGTGACGAGCAGACACACCCATTGCCAGTATTTAGCCATGTGTTACATACGCCAGATGTGTCTCTCGTCCCCCGCTACTATTCACTAGTCGTGTACAAGTGTCTGATAGTGAGACTTACCCTCACAAGAAAATGGTAATTTTTGCAGCATTTCGGGTAAGCGCTCCTAGGCTTCTTTTCACCCCGTTTCTCGAGGCTAAACACATTTATACTAATTTCATGCAATAATAAGCAAGAAAAAAATAAAAAAAAAACAGAAGTTAACTCTTCAAAAACCTTATGGAGAAAAAAACCAAAATATCTTCATTTTTAACCACACGATCACGTCACCGCTCTAATACCATGTGTAATATGTAACGAGACCTTAGTTACGTATCCCGGATTGAACGTGAAAAGGCAATAAATGAAGAAATGCAGAAAATACCCAATTTTTATTCAATAACTTTAAACGATCTTTTCCAAGCCGAAACGAACGCAAATCCACCGTTGTCTTCACGGGAACTGCTCACTAGGACACGGTAAAGCCTTTCTTTAATTTTCTCAAAATGTAAACTCTTTTAATGAGTCAGAGAATCCTTATGCTTACAAATGACGTGGGCAATTGCAGGAGACCTTAACCTTTATATATAGCTTCTATATCGGACTTCCCCATCACAGGCCCGATATGAATCTGATCCATACTGATCGAGATCCATTTTTCTCCTAGACTTTGACCAATTGACTTAGATCATTTATTGGACTACTTTATTATATTTATCTGGATCAAATTACATAACTTAATTGATGATTTATTGAAAAATCTAAAAATGTAATTAAATGTTGTCCAACTTTATGGAAAAAGTAAAAAGTGTCCAATATAAAAGTCTCAAAGTTGATAAAATGGGGGCATATTTGAACATCTACTGCGAGTAGGGTTAGGCCAGAGCCTGGTTAGCCCATGCTATAGCCTAGGCCTGATTAAGGTATGAGACAGTCCAACTAGAGCCCAACGCTGACTTGGTCCATTTCGATCAATTTTTTATTTTTAATTAAAAATAGAAAATGATATCATCTTTTGCAATAGTCGTCGAGCCTTAGGCTAGGCCGAGTTCGAGCTGAGCCTGACTTGTGGCTCAATCAACACTAACTGTTGACCTCAGGCTAGGTCGAGCTCAGTTGTCATCTTTAATTGCGAGTGTTTAGAGCATGTTGTTCCTCTTTCTTACATCAAATCCTTATTACAATTGCAATTCAAATTTTTATTATTTTTTAATGTGCATATTAATAAATACATATTAATTTTAAAATTTTGTGTTAAATAATATTTTGGCCTTGTTTGGCAATAACGAATTGCATTAGTTGTTAACTGATTCTATCAGTGGTTAACTAATAGTAGATTAATATAGTTGATTTGACTAGTGAATAACATTAGCGATTTGTTTAAAGATGTTTGATAAAATTAGATGTTTATTGTAACACCTCATACCTAATAATAGAATCGACATAACAAGTGTTACCATATTCTTAAATACCTAATACTTCAAACTACAACATTTTCTATTTAAAACTTCATTATTCTAGCAATTACTATTCACTTTATAAAAATTTAGTTAGAGTTTCCTCTATATTTACTCCTGCAAGAAACTTCAATACATTTCTCATGCAAGCTACTCAATTCTCCATCTCCATGTCAAACTCCTTGACAAAATAATTTACCAATCCTCCAATACATTTCAACACATCTAAACCAGATTTCATGCATAACTTTCATGTATTCATATATAATTCACAATAAAATCCTGTAAGATCCTTCACTTCATTATATGTACATGCCATAACCAAAAACAAAAATGACATTTTGTAGTACATCCACCTTCAAGTCTTTCGAGATCCTCTATGTGACTCTTGTCTTGTAGTAGATCTACCATAGCTTTCTTCTAATTCTCTTCAAAATTTACACGCGAAAAGAAAATCCACACTCTAAAGTATAGACTTAATGGTGTTCAAGCAATTCCATTTTTCATTTAATTTAATTCATTCAACTATAACATACATAATATATAATATTTTTCAAATATAAGTATCTTCATTTATTTCTAAGCATAATTAGGCATTTAAAAATCAAGTTATGAAATACAAGCATGTATCTACGTTAATAATTCATATCTAATTACACAATGATGAATAAATTGTACAATTTAATTTAAAATCAATTAATATTTTCATTTGAAGTTACTTAATCTATCTATATATATATTGTAATTGTCCTAAAGTAAAATCCAACAGAATTGTATTGCCAAGCAGGATAAGTGGAGTTTTAAAATACGGGACTGGATTCTTAAAACCATACAGTCTTTTTTTTATATTTACAAATCAAGACTAAGCTCTCAAAGTCATGCAGTTCATAACCCAAATCAAATATCTTACACCGGAACTGAGCTCTCGAAGCCATACAGTCCGGTAACATATATCATGACGCAGTACTGCTAACTCCTTAATTGGTATGCTAACCTTATCACATTCCTCCAATTTCTATCTATTTTACTAGGGGAAAATATAAATAAATTCCATTGAAAATTTATAATAAAAGCTCATAATAATCAATTCAAGCTATTTCATATTTGGTCAAAGTAAATGTTATTCTTTAGTGTAAATTTTTTTCTTTCGTTATTGGTTTTAATTTAATTTATACAACATTCAAGACATGTTCATCTCACCAATTAGTCAAAAATAACAGGTATATCAAGTTTCTCAATTCAAATATAATGTATGCCAATTAGGGAAAATACAAATTATAAGTCCAAAATCTCAATTAATTACATATAATACTTCATTTAGCATCCAATTAAATATTTTTAATAACAATTTGATATACCTCCAATTTTATCTCAAGAACTCTAAATTACATATTACACAATTTTTAGGGAAAAATAGAATTACATGAACACATACCAAATTGATGTCCAATTCTTCAAATAAAGCTTTCATCAACTTCAATTTTACCAACAATTCCTGATTCCTTCTCTCTCTCTCTCTCTCCCCTTTAATTCCTCTTCTTTATCTTCATAATATTGCATAAACATTCAATTTCATGCATTTTATTCATCAATGCATGCAGCTACACCAAAATCATGTATTAAAAATAATCAAAACTCCATTAACTTACCTTATAAATTTTCAGATACTATTCATCAAGAACACCCATATACTTTTTCTTCATCTTTTCCCAAATTTTTTGTTGAGTATTGCAAACCCCAAAACTTTCTCCATTATGATCTAGTGAAGTCCTAAAAAAAACCGAACCCTAAAATAGTTGTTTCAGGTGATGGTGACAATATCGGGTAACCCGATTTATTAATTGGAAGTCCCGAAAGCCTTAAAATTGAACCAACTCTCCATAATCTCTTAAATATGAGTTAGAATGCATGAAAATGTTGAATGGTATGTTTAAAAACCCAAACCCGAAGTTCCGAAGTAGTGAAATTGAAATTGCATATGCATAATAGATAAAATAAAGGGGAGATGTTGAGATAGGTTGTAAATGTAACCTTGTAAGTTGTTTGTATTAGGTTGGTGATATATAAATATGAAATGCTTCTTGTGTTAATATTTTGACTTACCATTTTATTTTAGGTAGATACACAAGAAATGCTTCTAAAAAGAGGAAGAGACAGACCAAGAAAACATCTGGTAGAGGAAAGGGCATCAGCTGCCCATAATAAATCTCCCTCTTCACCATCTGCGACATCACCAAATATATTAGCAGTGCCATCAGTAGCACCAATAAATACACCACCATCTGTTTCTACAAATCCTCAGGCAGGACCGCACTAGTAGTGCCATCAAACCTCCCTGACTTGTTGCAGGCACTTAGGAGTTTCCTAAATGCTCAAGCTCAAATGCCAGCTATGGCAGTGCCAGTTCCACCCCCGATATCAGTTGTTGTACTCTCTCCACATCCACCAAGCATGTTGTCTAAAATGATTAAGGAAGCAAGGGCTTTGGGGTGTTATTCATTTTTAGGTAATACCGACCCCTATTATAGCTAAGAATTGGCTAGCAAAGGTACTGGAAGTTGCTAATCTGATGCAATTGGAAGATGAACAGTGTCTGATTTGAGCCACTCAACTATTGGAATAGAATGCAAGCAGTTGGTGGAAAGGCCAGAAGGCCAGAGCTATTGTTCCAATAGGCTGAGCAGAGTTTGTCTAAGAATTCAATGATGCATACTACACACATTTCCACCGTGATATGAAGCGGAAAGAATTTTTTCGTCTAAGACAAAGGGGTAGGAGGGTAGCAAAATATGAAGTAGATATATGGGACAATCCAATTAGGTGAGGCTGCCAAGTCAAAAAGGTTGTTCACCTACATAAAATATTGTCAATACAGGCTACAAAACTAGAACGGGAAGTAACTCGACACCACAGCAGACATAATAGCCACAAATTCAACCGCATGTATGAATTTTTACTATGACTGATGAGGAGGCTCAAGCAAACCCAAATGTTGTTACTGATATGGTAAATATTTTTGGAAAGCTTGCAAAAGTATTGATTGATTCTGGGGCTAGTAAATCATTATTAATGACTCACTTACCTTGCATGATTATAACAAACCTATGCCACTAGATTGTGAATTATTGATACAAACCCTATTAGGAGAACAAATAACTAGAAACACTATGTATAGGGGCTGTGGAGTAAAAGTGAGTGATGTAACACATAAGGAATATCTAATCCCCTTAGAAATATGAGATTTTGATGTGATTTTAGGGATGGATTGGTTATCATCTCATGGAGCCCTGATAGATTGTTTTATAAAGAGGGTGAAATTTCAAGCTTCGGAATTGATAGGAATGGAATTTGTAGGAAATCGTCGAGTACAACCATTCTGCATCATCTCAACTATAGAAGCATGAAAATTTATGTATAAAGGATGTTCAGTTTATCTAGCATATGTTATAGATCGATTGGTGCAAAAGATTGAAATGGGGAGTGTTCCAATAATAATTGAGTTCGCAGATGTGTTTGCTGAGGAATTACCTGGATTACCTCCAGATAGAGAGCTTGAGTTTAGTATAGACCTCTTGCTAGGGACTACACCAATGTCTATGCCACTATACAGAATGGCACCAGCAAAACTCAAGGAGCTTAATACCCAGTTGTAAGATTTAGTGGAAAAGGGTTTTATACACCTAAATGTCTCGCCTTGGTGTGCTCCAGTATTGTTCACAAAAAAGAAGGATGGGACATTAAGGTTGTGCATCGATTATCCACAGTTGAATAAGGTCACCATTAAGAATAAGTATCCTCTACCCATAATTGATGACTTATTTGACCAAATCCAAAGTGCAAGCATATTTTAAAAGATTGATTTGAGGGGTTATCATTAGTTGAAGATTAAAGAGTTTGATGTGCCTAAAACTGCTTTTCGAATTAGGTACGGACGTTATGAATTTTTAGTTATTCCCTTTGGCTTAACGAATGCCCCGGCAGCATTCATGGATCTCATGAATTGAGTATTCCTTACGTATCTTGATAAGTTCATTATAGTCTTCATTGATGACATCCTAGTGTATTCAAAGAATGAGACCGAACATACCAGTCACTTACGAATAGTACTTTAAACCCTTCGGGAGAAACAATTATACACCAAATTTTCTAAATGTGAATTTTGGCTTACGGAAATCGGATTTCTTAGGCATGTTGTGTCTAGTAACGAAATTTTTGTGGATCCCAAGAAAATAGAGCTAATTGTCCAATGGGAACCACTAAAGAATGTGACTAAAATTAGAAATTTTCTAAGTTTGGTTGGATATTATAAGAGGTTTGTAGAAAACTTCTCATTGATAGCTTCACCATTAACCAAATTGACTCGGAAGGAAGTGAAGTTTTTATGGGATGCTAAATGTGAGCAAAGCTTTCAAGAACTCAAGCATTGTCTTACTTCTGCTCCTATTCTTACACTTCCTACCACGGGTGGTGAGTTTGTGATATTCAGTGATGCATCAAAACAAGGGCTTAATTGTGTATTGATGCAAAATGATAAGGTGATTGCTTATGCTTCTTGACAATTAAAGAAGCATGAGGAGAATTATCCGGCGCATAACTTAGAATTGACAGTCATTATATTCACCTTGAAACTATGGAGACACCATCTGTACGGCGAAAGATGTAAAATATTCACTGCAAATAAAAGTTTGAAATATCTACTCACTTAGAAGGAGTTAAATCTGAGGTAGAGAAGATAGTTGGAACTAATTAAGGATTATAATTTAGTCATCGATTATCACCCAGGAAAAACAAATTCTATAGTGGATGCCTTAAGTAAAAAGTTCTCTATCACAATGTCATATGTTCATACTACATATTTTCCATTGCTCATGGAGTAGAAGTCAATGAGAGTGACTTTGGAAGATGATCCTCGTGGAGCATTGGTAGCAAATTTTATTGTAAGGCCTAAACTGGTGGAGGATATCAAAGAAAAGCAGAGGCAAGATGAAGAACTAATTAAAAAATTTTAGAAGCTACAGACTAATGAAGCTAGTGAATTTCGAGTAAGCAAGGATTGAGTACTACTATTGAGAAATAAGGTGTGTGTTCCTAAGGACAATGCACTTAAAAGCCATTTTGGAAGAGGCTTATAGTTCTGCTTATGTTATGCATCCAGGAAGCACGAAAATGTACAGGACCATCAAAGAATCATATTGGCTTTCAGGGATGAAGAAAGATATGGCATAATTTGTAGCTAAGTGCCTTGTTTGTCAGCAAATTAAAGTAGAAGACCAAAAACTCGTTGGTGTATTACAGTCATTACCTGTTCCTGAATGGAAATGAGAACATGTAACTATGGATTTTGTAATTGGGCTACTACCTACACAGAAAAAGCATGATGTTGTATAGGTGATAATGGATAGGCTGACTAAATCCGCTCATTTTCTTACTGTTATAGAACCACTGACTCTCTGGAGAAGCTAGCAAGATTATATCTTCAAGAGATCATAAGAATTCATGGAGCTCCAGTATCATTAGTGTCTGATCGAGACCCTTATTTTACTTCTCGATTTAGACCTAGCTGCACAAAGCCTTAGGAACTTCACTAAAGTTTAGCACTGCATTCTACCCTCAGACTAATGGTCAATTAAAAAGGACTATTTAGACACTGGAGGACATGCTGAGAGCTTATGTCATGGATTTCCATGGCAGTTGGGACCAACATTTGCCATTAGTGGAATTTGCATACTATAATAATTACCAGGCTAGCATTGGAATGGCTCCTTATGAGGCACTATATGGAAGAAAATGCAGAACTCCCCTATGTTGGGATGAAGTAAGGGAGAGGAAGTTGAATAATGTGGAGTTAATTGAAGCCACCACTAAGAAGGTGAAGTTGATTAAAAATATATTAAAGGCAGTTCAAGACAGACAAAAAAGCTATGTAGATAACCGAAGAAGAAAACTAGAGTTCCAAGTGGGGGATATGGTTTTCTTGAAAGTGGCACCATAGAATGGAATTATACGCTTCTAGAAGCTGGGAAAGTTAAACCCTGTTATATTGGTCCATTCAAGATTTTGGAAAGAATTAGACTGGTAGCGTATAGATTGCAACTGCCACAAAACGTGAAAAAATTCATAATGTATTCCATGTGTCCATGTTGAAAAAGTAAATCTTAGATCCCTCACATATCTTGGAAGTTCCTCTAGTTGAACTAAGAGAAGATCAATCACTCGAAGTACAACCAGTAGAAATCCTTAATTCATCAAGATAAAGTGTTAAGAAACAAAGTAGTGCATATGGTTAAAGTACTGTGGAGAAATAATCAAATTGAGGAAGAGACTTGGGCGACAGAGAACCATATACAACACCAATACTTATGCTTATTTGCAAGCTAGATATGTTTGATGTATTATTATTATTATTATTATTATTATTATTATTATTATTATTATTATTATTATTATTATTATTATTATTATTAT
>JAOQMS010000179.1:3640494-3652267 GCA_027563885.1 Erythroxylum longipes
CAAGAGACTTGAAGATGTCAAGTGGTAAATGTAGGTAGTCGAGTCAAACAATACGCATTGTATAATTGGTTCTGAGCGGCTTCTCATGTCATGACACGCGGTCGGGTACTTGTAGGCCATGTTCTGGTTATTACTTACGAGTCGGGGATAAGATCACTCGATCTTTTTTTTCATCATATTTTATTAAATTTTGTTTATAGATAAAATTTAATAATTTAATAAAATATGATTAAATCAGATTAAATGGAATAGAGAATTTAATGGATTAAGTTTTAAGTTATTTAAAATCAAACAATTACGCTTATATTGGACTTTAACAACTTGATGGCTGGTAGCCTTAATAAAAAGTTTAGAATAAATTCAAATTAATGAATAAAGTATACTATGATTAATTTTAAATTTGGATTCAAGTTAAATTTAAAAAATCAAACAATATAATTTAAACTCAATATTCAAGTTTAATAAAAATACATCAAATTTAAGATTTGAAGTATCTTATCCCAATTTGATAAAAAATTTATCTAAACATGAATTTTTATTTATAAATTATAATTTTTTTAAATTAGTAACACAAATTTAAATTTATAAATTAAATTTTGGCTCGAATTTATGTCATTCATATCAAATTAAGATAAAATTGATCTATTTTCATTGCTATTATTTGTTAAATGTGGTCCTGGTTTGCACTTTATAAATGCAAGTATCCGATGATTGGACTTAGAAGAGATATAAATTAATTTTTATTGAGTAGTTTAAATAAAAGTCAGTCTAATAAATGTTAAAGATTACAAATAAATAAATAGAGGTTCCCTTTTAGTTGAGAAATGAATTTATCAAAGATATTTTGGGTGTGCATTATGAGATAGGTGACACCATGAGCTCTCCATAAGGCATTCCATTATGCTCACTTATTATCTCTAATGAAAACTTATATTACTCTTAGTAAAATGTAATATGTAATAGGACCTTAGTTATGTATTTCGAATCGAATATGAAAGGGTAATAAACGAAAAAATGCTAAAAATACCTAATTTTGGTTCCATAACTTTAAATGAGCTTTTCGAAATTGAAACGAGTGCAAATCCACTGCTGCCTTCACAGGAACTGCTCATCGAGACACGATAAAGCCTTTCTAAAGTTTTATCAAAACGTAAGCTCTTTTAACTCTTAACGGGTCAGAGAATCCTTATGCTTATTAATGACATGAGCAACTGCAGAAGATCTTAACTTTTATATATAACTTCTATATCAGGCTTCCTCATCACAAGCCCGATATAGGTCCGGTTTATACTAATCGAGATCTATTTTCTTCCTATACTTCGACCCACTAACTTAGATCATTTATTGGACTACTTTATTATCTTTATGCAGATTAAATTACGTAATTTAATTGATGAGTTATTGAAAAACCGAAAAATGCAATTAAATGTTGTCCAACTTTAGGGGAAAATTAAAAAATGTCCAACATTCTCCTTCTTTCACAATACTTAACTGTAGTACTGATTCAAGTTTAAAGCAATTTAAAAACTTAGTTAAGTCACGTTACTGTATTAGTCGACTGAGTTTAAAAACAAAACATTTGATCCAAAGATAACGAAAGTCCATTATTCTGTCCTACAAGACTTACGATATCAAAAAGTATTAAATGCATGTGTCATGTGTGACACAAATCCAATACAATAACGCATATCTAATACCTCACTAACATGAATGGGAAAATAAAGTGTGGTAAACTAAGATGATACTTGTATGATTTAAACTATATCATCTTAGTTTGTAGGACTCGATTTCTTCAAACTTTATGCTAAACTGCACATTCTAAATAGCATTAGAGAAATCATGTTTTTTCTTATCGAATGCTAAATAGCATTAGAGAAAACTTGTTCCTCTCATCAAATGTTAAATTGCATCACAGAAAACTTTTATGTTATCTAACTGAATGTTAAAGTGCATTAGAGAACCTTTATGAGATTAAATCCTTATATCTCCCTATGTCATGTCAAAATTTATGGATTTCCATACTAAATTGTTTGTGTTACAATGACGTAGGCCCAAGGTTTATATATATGTCCAATTATCTTTAAAATGCTTAAGATTGACATAGATGTTAAGGCTTTCATACGTAGTATGACTATGTACGATAACACGTATTACTGAGGATAAACGATGATCATTTTTATTGACAAACCACCATACTATCGTAATACATCAAATCTGTAAATGGACAAATATACATAGAGGAAACATAATGATCTCCTAACTAACAATATCTAAAGACTTCAAAACATATATACTGTATACTTGTCTCTCAAACACAAGTGGGCGAAGTCCTTTAGTTAAAGGATCAGCTTACATTTCCTCAGTCCTTAAATACTCCAAAACTTAATGTCACATTTTCGTATCAACTTCTTTATGGCCAAATATTTGACCTTCAAATGTTAAGACCCTATGGTATTTTTTGTTGTTACTAAGCAACATAGTAGTAAGATTATCATAGTATAACCAATAGGTTAGCTATTGAATCAACCACAGACAACTTAGAAATCAAATTTCTGAGCCAAACCACCTATGAAGCAGCCCTATAGCATGTACTCTGCATGCATGGTCAAGGATGTCACACATGTTTACTTGACATTCTTCTACGATATTGTACCATCTGTAAATATAAAAATGTAACCTTAAGTGGACTTTCGATAATCCAAAAACATAGCTAAATTTTGAATCCAGATTCCCTACGAGGTTTAGACTGTTGACTTTTCTATATGGAAACATATAATCCTTGGTTCTCTTTAAGTATCTCAACACTCGCTTGACAACATTTCAATGGTCTACACCTAGGTTAGCCAAATATTTTCCAAACAGTCTAATAATAAATGCAATGTCCCACCTAGTACTTACCCGGGCATACATCAGGTTACTAATCACACTAGAACATGGAACATTTCTTATCACCTCTCTCTTTACTTTATTCTTTTGACACTATGTCAAAGATGATCACTCACTATGAGAGATTGGTGCTATAACAGATTTACTGTCAGCCATATTAAACCGTCGTAACACTTAGTCAATGTATGCGCTTTGTGAGAGGCCTAATGAGTATTAAGATTTGTCCTAGTGAATTAGCATACCTAAGACAAAGATGCTTTATCAAGGTCCTTCATATTGAAATACTTGGCCAAAAGTTGCTTAAACTCATACAATATGGTCAAGTTATTCAATGTGAGCAATGTATCATCCACGTACAATAATAGGAAAATAACTTTGCTCTCCTTGACCTTGTGATACAAAAATCTTTCAACTTTATTTTCCATGAAATTGAAAGAGGTCACAACCTCATCAAATGTAAGGTATCATTTTCTGACCTCCGGGAGGTTTGATGTAAACCATACATTGATTTTCTTAACATAAAAGTCATGTCAGTTCCATCTACATTTTGAAATCCTTCAGGTCGTTCTATATAAACCTCTTTATAAAGGTCTTTATTTAGGAAAACGGTTTTGACAACCATCCGATATAACTCTATATCATCACGAGTTATAATTGCCATAATCACTCAAAATGTATCCTACGAGGATACAGGAAAAAAGGTAACATTAAAGTCAACCGTTCTCCCTGAATGAACCATCAGTAACTGAGCGAGCCCATAAACTGTTGAACTTTATCCCGAAATCCTTTAGGTCTGGAAACTTATTTATAACTGAAGGGTTTGCAATTCTATTGCGAATCAACTAGCTCCTAGACCTTATTATGGTTTATGGATTGCATCTCATCTTTCATTGCATCCTATTACAAATTCGCTTTGGGTCCAAAAATAACTTCTATATAAGTAACTGGATCCACAACATGTTTAATATCATAGTTTTGTTCACCAAATGGACTATGAAATCAGGTGGGATAGCAAGTCATCTCACTCTAGTAGATCTCCACAACTGCATTAGATCTTGTACCTTCAGGAAACTCTATGTGTATAGGTATGGGTTCCTGTTCTTGTACAGGCACGGTACTAAGACCTAGATCCACCGGATCTGACTGTATAAGTAGCGAGTACATAATAACTGTAGTATCCTTCCTGTTATCATTTAAAAGGTCAAAGGGCCCACATCATCATAGACATCGTATTCCAGAATCTTAGCTGTTTATGATTCCAATATTCTGGTCCTTCCTTGTCTACAGTAGAATATGTAGTCTTTAAAGTGGTAGAGATATTCTACTAAATAGTAATAAGCTGAACAATCAAGCAATTTGTCTTTATAAGGATTATATTACCTCAACAGGGCAGCCCCATACACGAATGTGTACAAGGCTGAGTTTCCACACTTCTAAATAATCAGGTAGATTAGTCATTTTCTGCATTAACTTCTTCATGTCTTTTAGGGTGAGGTTACGCCTTTGTAACATACCATTTTGCTCAGGACTACTCGACATAGTGAATTGAGTCACTATTCCATCTAATTCCATATATTTGGCAAACGGACCTTTCCAAATGTTAAAACACCACGTTTGCCATGATATTTTCCTCCATAATCAGATCTGACTATCTTGATGAATTTTCCCAATCGATTCTCAACCTTCAATATTTAAGTAAGAACAAATAAACTGCAATAGGAATAATCATCAACAAATGTCAGAATACATTTAGAATTGCACAATACAACTGTATAAGGTCTTCTGATATCCGTATATATCATACCCAAAAAGTCAGAAATATGAGTTGACCCATTTTCCTCATTTTAGTCAACTTACCTTGCAACAGTTAACACAAGTTTTCAGATCATCATAATCTAGAATTGAGAGAATGCTTTCCTTAATCTATCTCTCAACCCTAGCTCTGGAAATGTGGCTTAAACTTTATGTCACAGCATGTATGACTCATCCTTTATCAGGGCTATCTTTCTTGACTTGTCGATAGGTTTCTGATATGAAAAAGCTTTAATAATTAACCTCGATATTTCGCAAGCACACGGGTCGTTCACGTAGTACCTAAGGTGTCGATCCCAGGAGGGTTAATCTAATCCTAAAATCTAAGGCCAAAAACAAATTACAATAATTCAAATGAACAAAACTAAAGCAAGAAATTATTTAATCACACAATTAATTCCAATAATCAAAATTGAAATTATCAACAAAATAGCATATGAAACACCCAATCACAAAAAAACATTAAAAAAATTACCAATTGAGAGAAAGAGAATTTTTATCCGACTTTAATAAAAACCTAATTGATTATGAATTTATTGGATTACCGGTTCTAGATGATCCTAGGGTTGACTACACTCTCTTGAGTTATAATCATTAACCCTAATTTATAAACCCTAATTAGATTATGAGAATTGTAACCTCTCGATTCACAATTTATCCAAAACCTAAATTAGATCTCACGTTGTTCAAAATACTATTGAAAACCTATGCCAGATCTCTTTCTACATAAATTTAACGGTTTGATTTAATTCTTGATCTATTAAATTGCCTAACTCTCGTTAGCCTAATTTAATGATTTTTCACTTGGTTCACCCTCTTAGTTTATTACCGAATTATGCAATTGTAGAATTGAAATCACAAGAAATCCATTAAAAAAGCAACAATCAAATTTCATTAATATCAAAGAAAAAATATCCCAAAGGTGAGTTTATATAAATCCTCAACATTCAATAAATTGAAATTAAACCAAAAATAGACTCAGAATAGATGACGGAGGCAGCAACGGTTAGAAACTTCTTATTCCGGGAACTACTTCGCGTAGGCTTCTTCTCTACGTCTCTCTTCCTTCGTTTCTTCCTCAATCTCTCGATAAAACTCTCTAGGGCTTCGAGATTGTAGTTGATGCAAAAGCTCCCCCTCTTATGTTCTTTAAATACCTTTTTGGTCTTGAGCAGCTCTAAGGTTTTTCTGGGGTCGAAACAATCTGTAAAATTTCTCAAAACTTGATGTTTTCTCTTGTTTGTGCACCTGTCCAATGCTGGCTACAATTGTGGCCTGCATCAAACCCTTTCTGTCACAATCATGGCACGATCGTGGGCTGTGGCATAGTCTTTTGTCACAATCGTGGTATATAGGCCAGGATCATGGGCTGACTCCCATGTTTCTGTCATGATCGTGGCCTATTGTGCCACGATTGTGGGTCGTTGTTTCAACCCGAATGTCTCCAAAACTTCTTCGTTCTTTGAGGTTGACTCTAAAACATTATTAAACACACGGAGGTATCTTTAAAACGTAACATTTAAGCTCAAAGACTTATACTAACTCATAAAACACTTCAACACCAAACTAACATAATTCTAACATAAACACATACGAAACACTCAAATTAATACTTAATACATAACAAACTAAGCCCTAAAATATGATGCAATTCACACTTATCAGCAAGATAAGAAGAAGTATATATCTAATTCGAGGTAAGACACATTCTATATAAACCATATGATAAGAAAGTTGTACCATTATGTTTTACATTAAACAACAACTGTACAACAGAAGCATTAAATACAAAATGTTAACTTTCTTTGTCCAAAATTGATGCAAAGATCAAATATAAAATGTGTCGTGTAAAATCAAAATGAACCTTGCATTAAGGTTCAACACATAGATCCCCTATAAATATTACATATGCTTCTTCATTGTTGTCAACCATCAATTTTTCTTTCCCCTTATTTGGCTCTATCCTGGATATGAACCCCTGCATTATAGAAGCATCTTGATCAGATGCTTCACTATTTAGTCAATTTCTCTTTCCTTTTATTTGGCCCTATCTTGGATATGAACCCCTACATTGTAGAAGCATCTTGATCAGATGCTTCACTATCTAGTCATCAAGAACTTAATGCGACTATCGCAAAATTAGATTCACAAATTGATAAGCCAAGAAATTACTTGATGGTCTCAGTCTTTCCTTTCAAGCCTTATACTACTGGCTTGTTTTTATATCCGTAGGATCTTTACCAACACTAGATTGACCAGAATCAGCATATGGAGATTTGACTTGCTACCTTTGATCTTAGCAGGCTTCACCTTTGCCTTGCCTTTAGTTGCATCGAGGGCTGTAGGAGTAGCAAGCTTGAGTTTCTCCTCCTCAGCAACACAATGGACAATCAAAGTATTGAAGTCTCATTCCTCATCCAACGAATAATATGTCGTAACCAGATTATTAAACTCTGCAAGGAGTGTGTTCAGAGTCTGTTGAATTATGAAGATATTAGGAAGATGAATATTTAGCATCTTCAATCTACTGTGAAGATGGATCATTCTTGATATGTACTCCATCACTCCCCCTTCTCTCATATTACCCCATGGAGAATAATTCTTTTGTCAAGGTACCTATCTCAACATTAGGTGAGATCGTGTACTTTTGGGAGATATTATTAAGAAACTCCTTCGTTATGTTTGTGTCCGGAAGTCCACTAAGCAGATGGTCAGATATGGATCTTCTAATGGTCATCAAACATGATATGTTAGTAGGGATGTCAAAAAGGGCCCGGCTCGACCCTTGGCATAATTGTTACTCCAAAAACGACATCATTTTTGATGTTTTACTTATAAAAGAAAATATGGTAGGCCGGGTTGGCTCAACCTATCCTAGCCCGTCAGGCCGTGGGCCTCCTAACCCACTAACATCTCTATCTGTTAGACCGATCTCAGGCTGTATAAGCTGTTTTATGAGCTATTGAGTTCCTGGATGTACATGGAGATGTTCTATCTGTACGTATGGCCATATCAAATTCAGTCATCTCTATAACATTCAATACATCCTCCATCCACTTCTTCGTTTTGAAACCAATTAGGTTTTCAATGGTGACACTAATATTATTGACATAAAAGATGACTGTAGAATAACAATGCAAAGATCAACACAAATGCGAGATAACAACGATACTCAAAGCCATTAAATAGTATCTATACTGAGAATTCGGTTACACATACTATAAAACACCTGTGGATGAATACGTAATATATGCAAATAGACCTTCAGTTAAAAGCGATTATAGTATAAACCATCAACTCTTATGACACTACCACCTGTGGGCGAATAGATCATTCAAGCAATGACTTTCCTCCATCTAATGCCTTTATGCACATCTCAAAATTCTATATAAGGCCAACACCTGTGTGTAGAATAACCAAACATGAAACTAGAGACATCCCCAAACATGCAAACAGAACAATTCAAAATACTGACTCGAAAGGCCACTATGGTGACTACAATCTCATCAACATCCAAAAGGTCCACAAACACAAGGAATACATATTTATATTATCCTGACATTCTTTATGGGCATATGATATATGATAATGTAACATCAATAAATGCAAAACCCGAATGCATAGTCTCACTGTCACACACTCATGTTGAAGATATTCTCTTAAAACCTTATTTGAGACTTTCATAGCAAATAATCTCATTAGAGTGCTTATCCTGCGTCACCAAACACAGAACCGACCACCCGAGATACAAAAACCTCGTGTATCTCTCTTATGGCAAGTTTGTTGTATGAAAATTCATTAAAAATGACTTTACAATGTCTTAATTTCTTTTCCGAGTGACTATCATGGGATCTCAAACATTGAACATGAGACCTGAGATACCAAAACTTGAAGTATCTCCCTCATGTGATGTCCGAAGCATGAAAATTTAGTCAAAATCGACTTCAGAGTGCCTTAATTCCTTTTTTAGAGTTAAACTTTAATTTATTACTAATGTAATACATCCAAAAAAAGGAAAAACTCATTTTATAAGTTTCTGGATCTGGAAATTGACCCAAAACACCCTAGGATAACCTTACGGGAAATCTAAAAACCTTGATTTTTTATTTTCCGTACTGTTGATGTCAACCACTGTAGCGCTGACGTGCTTGTTGCACAAGTGCTGTGACGCGTAGACACCCCCAGCGACATTAGCACACGTGCCAGACACACTTTCGGTCAACGTCTAAAGCGTGTAACACATGCGCTAGACGAGTTGCCCGTCCACTGCTACTGTTCACTGGTTGTGTACAAAGAGCTCGATGATGAGACACACCATCACGGGAAAATGGCGATTTTCGGCAAGTTTTGGGTCAGATTTTCATGCTTCTACACTCGTTTTCACCTCGTTTCTCAACGCTAAACACATTTATACCAATTTCATGCAATAATAAGCAAGAAAAAATCTAAAATTGGAAGTTAACTATCTGAAAACCTTATGGAGGAAAAAAATCAAAATATCTTCGTTTTTAACCACCCAATTATGTTACTACTCTGATACCACGTATAATACGTAACGTGAATTTAGTTACGTATCCTGAATCAAGCGTGAAAGGGCAATAAATGAAGAAATGTGAAAATACCTTATTTCAGTTCCATAACTTCAAACGAGCTTTTCGAAGCCGAAACGAGCTCGAATCCACAACTGCCTTCACGGGAACTACTCACAGAGATGCAGTAAAGCCTTTATATAATTTTCTCAAAATATAAACTCTCTTAATGGATCAGAGAATTCTTATGCTTACGAATGATATAAGCAACTGCAGGAAACCTTAACTTTTGTATATAGCTTCAAATCGAGTTTTCCTATCACAGGCCCGGTATGGGTCTGATCCACACTGATCGGAATCTATTTTTCTCCTCGACTTCGACTCAGTGACTTAGATAATTTATTGGGCCACTTTATTATCTTTATTTGGATCAAGTTACGAAATTTGACCGACGAGATATTGAAAAACTGAAAAATGCAATTAAATATTGTCCAACTTTATAGAAAAAGTAAAAAATGTCCAACATAAAAGTCTCAAAGTTGATAAAATGGGGGCATATTTGAACATCTGCTGCAAGTAGGGTTGGACCAGAGCCTGGTCAGCCTAGGCCTGGTCAGGCTTGATCAAGTTATGAGACAGTCTAACTCGAGCTCAATCCTGACTCGATCCATTTCGATCAATTTTTATTTTTAATTAAAAATTAAAAACAATATCATCTTTTACAATAATTATTGAGCCTTAGGTTGGGCCGAGTTCGGACTGAACCCAACCTAAGGTTCGGTTAACGTGGACCTAACTTGTTGACTTTAGGATAGGTCGAGCTCAGTTGTCATCCCTAATTGTGAGTGTTTAGAGCATTTTGATCCTCTTTCTTACATCAAATCCTTATTACAATTGCAATTCAATTTTTTTTATTTTTAATGTTTGTATCAATAAATACATATTATTTTTAAAATTTTGTATTAAATAATATTTTGGCCCTATTTGGCAATTAGCAGATTGCATTAACTGTTAGCTGATTCTATAATGATTAGCTAACAACATATTAATATAATTGATTTGACCAACGGATAATATTAGCAGTTTGTTTAAAGATGTTTGATAAAATTAGATGTTTATTATTAACTGTTTATGTGTAAAATGACTTATGAGGGTATGATTTTAAAAAATTTATAAGGACATGAGTATTAACTGTTTATATCTTAGTATTTCTTTGAATATTCTCATAAGAATTTAGAAAGAGCAAAAGAAGTCAACACCATCATTTTCTTCAATATCTTCCATCGATCCTTAAGAATGCCGAAAACCTTCTTAATAAAACTTCTCAATAATGAATTAGTTCGATTTAAATTTTTTCAAGGGCTCTTGGATTGGCAAGGGCCAAATGAAGAACTTAAGATATTACTAAAATGTCACTAAAAATAAGCTTGAGAATAGATTTTGTCGAATCACACCAAAAGTTTTTCTTCAAATATAGCGCAAACGAGCTTTATATGAAATTGAGTCTGTAAACTTGATATCAATTTAATTTTTAATTTAAGTAAATACAAATTTTAATTTTAATTTTAATTTTTTAAATTTAAAAATTGATACTATAATTTTTAATATATTAAATTAAAATAAAATTAATAATCTCTTAAAATTTAAACTTAGATAAAAATAATTAATTTAAATTTGACTTATTAATTTTCGATTAAATTGAATTGAAATAAACATGATAATAATATTATATATTAAATATTGATATAAAAAAAGATATCAATTGTTGGCACTTGGCAGTCTTCTTTTTGCATAGCCAAGCACAACTTCTTCAGTATTTAATTGTGACATCCACTTGATTCCGATAAGCCTGTTGCAGGCCCAGCATAGCTCGAGCGCCGCTTTCCGAGCCGTCGAGTAGAAACGTTGGTGCACAAATGAAGAGAGAGTCAGTCAATTTAGGCTGCTGGATCCGATTTTGAAGAATGAATGGTCAACACATCTGCTTTTGTTGCCAATTAGTGAGGCTGCGCTGGTGCAGGTACATCACAAGGTGCGATGATTTGTAACAGTGTAGCAGAGAAGCAGCTTTTGACCCCAAGATCATGACCCATTTGTGCAAAGAACTAGAGGTTGGATCAATCAACTGGGGGCTCGGCGAATGGATAAAGAGACGGCACTAGAGGTACGATCAGCCCAGAGAAAAGGGCCACCCAGATCAAGTACAAGCTTGGAGGGTATAATTGATTTGCCATGGTAAAGTTTATTCAAGAAGTGGCAACTTGAAAGACTCTTTTGGTACAGGAAGAAGAACAGAATAGCTTCTTAGATACGAGATTTGCTTGTAAACGGGTGACGAGATATAATAATGAACACAAACGAAGCACAGGGTGAAGAAAAAGCAAAAGAAAAGTGGTTTATACATAGACCTAGCACGATTCAAATTCTTAATTTTCTAGTTACTGCTTCAAAAGTTGAAAATTTTGGATCCACAAAGGGTCTTTCTCCTTCAAGCTTTGGCTTATCAAACTTTGAATCAGATGGGAAGCAAAGTGAGAAACATATGC
>JAOQMS010000179.1:3679238-3689688 GCA_027563885.1 Erythroxylum longipes
TCTCCGTTTTCTTGTCCTCTGGTTTTGGAAGGAACAAAAATTTTATGTCTCTGTCTCCGGAGTCGGGACAGAAATTGTGGGGACAGCAAGCAAACAGGTCGGAGACAGAATTTTTCTGTCCCTGTCTTCCGTCCCCGTCCATGAGAACAGCAACCAAACGTAGGGTTACATTTTGAAGCGAGAACAAACACTAGCACATGCTAAATTGTACACATGTGTGACTAAATTCTGGCCAAGTCAATCCTCCAATCCGACACCACACCCGCAGCCACTAGGCCTTGTCAAGCAGGATTTCTGAGCCTGCAAAACCCACATTAGCACATATGGAAAACCTGACGTTGGGCTTCGTCTCAAATGCTCAGTGGCAACAATGTACAAATCGACGCCGCATAGTGTTCAACACCAGAACAAAACTAAAAATCAACCTTAAAACTGCGTTTGCCGGGAGTCGAACCCGGGTCTATTGCTTGGAAGGCAATTATCCTCACCGTTGGACTACAAACGCGTTGCTTACCAATGTGCAATCATACTATTAAAATTTTTAGAATACTTATTTTTAAACTTCAAATCATTTTTTAAAAGTAATTTATTTGAAAATTTTAATTTAAATATTATTTTATAAACTTAATATTTTGACTAAATTTGTGTTTATAAACAAGGCCACCCTACTTCCAAACAGAAAGACACTTCATAGTTCATATAATTACATGTCTATCCTTTAGGTCATGTTAGGTTGGTATTAAGAGGTGGAAATAAAAATGCATTTTTTATTTTTTAATTTTTTCTCTTAGTTAATAAGGATAGATAAATTTTAAAGAACTTTTATTCTTAAAATGAGTGTAATTATAAGATGAAAAATATAAGGCCAAATTTAAGCGCATGTTTGATAACCGAAAATGAAAACGTAAGAATGAGTATGTAATTTATAATCCCTAATTTTTGCTTGCTTAGTTGTTAGTAATAGATAAAATAAGAATGACAAATTTAAGAATAATTTTAAAATTATCCTAAATTTTTATTCCTAAGACAGGTGCCGGTATAACCTTAAATCAAATGTCAGGAATAACAAATAAATATTCGTGACAAACATAACTTCTTTTTTCATTCTTTGTATTTCATCTTAACTAAAACTTTATATTTAAAATTTTAAAATTAGTTTATTTATTTAGATAATACATCATTTTGATTGATTCTTATTAGGATATTATTATCAACAATGAACGTTATTTTATTTAACCATTATTTTATTTTATTTCAATGGTTATATATTATAAAATAAGTTTATTATGGTAATTTTAATTTTATTCTTAAAAATCCTAATCAATTATTTAAAAATTAATAATTTATTGAATAATTAAAAATAATTTTAATCATTTATTTATTAAATAAAAATTTTATTAATTAATAATAATTCAAATTATGTTAATTAATTATTTACATAATCAATCACATAATAATTAAATATAAGTAAAATTGTCACCGTAATTCTTCCTAATCATTTTGGATAAAACAGAAAATTTCTTTGGACAAATAGAAAATGTAATAGTTCCGTCCTGATTTTACTTTAACAATCATAATACTCCAAGATTTATGTTATGTTCTCCTTCTTTTTAAAAGGCTAAATTGATAAAATGTGATAATGTGTTTGTAATCTATTCTAATGAACTAAAAGCATATATATAATATACTTTCCTGCACTCTTTTTCCTAGATTCTGTATGTTGTTTTTTGCAATTTCGCATTAAGCTTTTCTTCCAACTGGCAATGGCTAGGAATTACAATTCAATCTGCTGACTGAGTTCCAACTTTTTTACGTTGTCTAAAACCACAAACAAAGACGTGTCTAAGAGCTAGGGATGATGGTCCCAACATAGCCAATTCCGGTGATGAAGAAGGTGAGAGTTTGAAGGAAAAGGTAGACGAAGTAGTTGTTCTTTCCATGAACAAAATCATAGCATCCACAGAAGAAAAGGAATGCTGCGAACCAAAGTTCCAGGGGGTTGAGCCTGTTAATCCAATTTCAGAAATATACTAGACTGTTAGAATCCTATTACATGAAACTAACTTTAAAGGTACACAAGATGGTTATATTATATGTACCTGTTAGCGAAAGTGAATCGACGTTTCTTAGGGGCTTTAATGTTAGCCTTGTTCTTGGCAGCTTCTGCTGTTTTCTGTAGCGTGTTTCCAAGTTTTTCAGTGACGACCCATTCATTGGCTCGTCCTGCTTCTAACAGGCCAATTAATGTTGCTTTTGTTCGATGCAAAGACATCACATTCTCGAACAGAATCCAGTAAAACAACAAGTGGATTGACCTGCAAAAACTCAGGAACATCCTCATAAGTATTGATATTTCTGATACCAAGAACTTGTAACCAAGAGAAAAACATGAACACCCGAACATGTACCTTGGAGTTCCTACAGAATTCAAGATGGTAATAATAGAAGGGATATAAACAGCTCCCCAGATAGGAACTGAAACTTCAGGAACAAGAATGGTCAAAGGAAGCACAACGCAATAGAAGAAGAAGGTAACCATATGGGCTATGATCTTGCGAACAAAGAAAAAGCTGTAGATTACGTACACCTTCTTCCAGAATCTCACTTTCTGAAACATTGATACATACGTAATTCAGAAATCTAGAACACGACCAGCTCATTTTATCTGATTTTTTTAACGTTCTAACCTTATTTCTTACAATCTCCATCACCATTTTCCTAAACAGATTAGCAGGACCACAGGACCATCTGTGCTGCTGGAACCGGAAAGCTTTAAAAGTACTAGGAAGTTCACTTTTCACCTGCCAGCAAGGTGACTTAAATTAAGCTCAAGTCAATTGTAAATGAAACATCATTTGGTGCTGGAATTTCTCTCTGCTAATTTCAGAACAATATGAGGTTTAGTTATGTACCTGAAGGTCACCAAGGTAAACAAATTTCCAGCCCCTAAGACTAGCACGAACAGCAAGGTCCATGTCCTCGACAGTAGTTCTATCCTTCCACCCACCAGCCTCGTTAATGGCAGCAATCCTCCATACCCCAGCAGTCCCTATGTTAGAAGGTCATTTTCATAGTATTGGTAAGGGACAATAGTAATGATATTGAAAACTTTCTTAATTAATCCTAATTTGCATTTTGCAAACTCTTAAATTTATATCGAGTGCTTTATTTAAAGGAATAGTCATAAGAACAATCAAGGTGTTGCCAAGTAGACCTCAGTTCTCTGCAGGCTTATCCAAATGGGATTACAGTTAAAGTTGGCATGAATCGTACAGTTGAGCATTCCAGATTGCATGTCTAATTCAACTTTCAAAAGGATTTGAATTCTCAGTAAGAGAGGTAGTTTGCGTGAACTTCCATTTAAACAACATAAAAAGTATAAAGCTTTGAAGAAGATAATTAAAAATTATATAGAAGAAGAAATAAAAAAGGGAAAGCTGGATACAATACCATTGAAACCAAAGAAGGCATGAGTAGCCGACCCAACTTCTTGCTCCACAGTGAAGTGATAGTCCAATGACATCTCTTGCATTCTTGTCAGCAAGCACTCGTCTGCATTCACTGCACTTTTTCACCATTATTAGCAAACTTAAACCTTGATCCTTAATTTAAGTCAATACTTCTAAAATCTTTTTGATAAGAATTACAACTACAATATCAACAATAAAACTCAGTGTCAATTTCGCTGATGCTTAAGATTTGGAGAAGTTCAACAATACAGAGACTTACCTTTAATTAGCAGAACTCACATTAATTTTAGTTAAGCTGTATATTATTTAGATTGAAAGTAAAATATGACTCCAACTTATCATCATCTCCTGTGAGCTTTTTGTTTACATGCGAGCCTGACAAGGTACACGAGGAAGATTCTGTACCCAACATAACGGGCTTCTTTTTCTTTTCAGTTCGACCCTTCACTGGAAAAGTAATTAACTCCGGTAATAAATTGCAATAGTAAGTTTTGTACCGGCCGAATGAGTACAAATTGAGGAAGTGTCGGCAGTTATAGCTCCGGTCAAACCGGTAAACTTTACCCACAAAAGCAGCATGTGACCTAGAAGTTAAAGTGAGATCCCAAATGACACTTTTACCCTTCTTCTGCCTTATTTTTCGAAAACAAAAAAACACACGGCGGCGGCCACGTGATCCCAACATATGGGGTCGTTGATAGAGGAAATACAGGAACCACCATTCTTGTTATTTTCTTATAAACGGACAAAACTACCCCAGATAATTAGCAAAGTATGGCGCTTGTAACTCCTAAAATTGGTGTCCCATTGTGACTGTAAGTTAAGGCTACTTACGTCAGTTCAACAGAGTTTAGTTGGAATAACCAAAACAACAAATTTAGTTTTCACTTCCTGTTCGCCACGTGGGCTCCGCGACTTCGTTTAGGCCACCAGGTGTTGTGATCTGGTGTAGCCAAGAGAGACAGGAATATGGGGTTCCCATCCCGTGATTGGTGGGTCTCCAGTCGACCCCCTGCATCGTCCCTCATGTCGCTACTAAACACCCGCGAAGTATACATATCCATTCACGCACACGGCACACGCACACCACCTACACCACCGACACTCCCTAAAACCTGCTAATGGCTGAGATAATCGACCCGGTGGCCGGTTCGGTGCCAGTGATTATTGGGTTTAATAAGGGTTTAAGTACGGTGTCTAGTAACTAGTATTGGTTTCGTTTAGTTTAGACGTAGACTAGTAGTGGAAGTAATTGTACTTACCAAATCTCCAACGCGCCTGGACAAGAGCAATGTCGGGGTTGTAGGCCAAGAACGGGATGGCGCGCCTGAGGAAGTCAGGTTCAGGCTGGAAATCGGCATCGAAGATGCATACGAACTCGCAATGCTTCACATAGCTCCTCTTCAGTCCTTCTTTTAAAGCGCCAGCTTTGTATCCAGTTCTGTTCTCTCTGATTTGGTACGTTATGTTTATGCCTTTGCTTGCCCATCTCTGGCACTCCAGCTCCACCATTTGCTGCCGACACAAGAAAAGAATGAGGTCTTTCTGGAGTATGCAAGCAGAATCGAAATCAGGAATTTGGCGTCTCTTTAATGTGATTTGTGTTTAATTGCTTGTTTTTAGCTGTTTTATGATACTGACACAAGTGTTCAAGTATAGACTCATCTAGCTTAGAAAAGTAGTCGTTTTGGAGTGTTTTCTTTTACTTCAAAATGTGGCATAAAACTGAGAAAGGATAATTTATCAAGAAACAAGACGTATGTTTGTGTTTTCCTTTACTTTTAGTACCTTGATGGTAGGATCAGTTGAATCATCGAGGACTTGGATCACAAGACGATCCGCTGGCCAAGAAAGATTAGAAGCTGCGCCTATGGAGAGCTTGTAAACCTGTGCACAGGACAGCAATCATTACATAACCAAACCAAACTTAAAGAGAGAGAAGAAAAGCATGGAACTTTGTACTAATCTATACAACCTCTGATAAAGTGCCCAGAAGAAGACAAAATGAGTAAATGCGGGAAGAAGTAGAAAACGAGAAAGGAGAGAAGCGGAGACCTCTTTTTCATTGAACATTGGAATTTGGACAAGAACCACGGGGAAGTTCGAACTGCCATATTCCAAATCGTCTTGCAAGGGCTCCCATTTGTAACGCTTATCAGGTTTCTTCCAGAAAAGCTTGACGAGGATAATCACAATACCCATGTAAAGTCTCTCCATGAAGAGCATGAGCGACATGGCGAAGCAGACATAAACTCCAAGTTTCAAGACTGGAACTATCAATGGAGCTTTGACAAGGTCCCAAATGAGAGACAAATGACCTAAAAGATTATCACTGGACACCTGAAATGACTCTGGTATTATGATTTTCGGTGAGACTTCAGCCATCTCTGTTTGTCTCTATCAAAACAGAGGAAAACAGGGGATGGATAAAAAGCTAATTGAGCTAAAAAAACCAACACACAACAGCAACAAAAACAACAGTAGTAATGTATACAATATTGGTTTTGGATAGTTAACAATGTTGGACAATCACTTCTTTCACCGTTGCAAAGCCCCCTCTCTCCCTCGTAAACACGAAGCAGAGAGCCACAATAGAAAATGAGGCAGAGAAGGAGATGTGCAGGTTGCTTGTAGAGAAAAGGAGACTAGATATAAACAGGGGAGGAGGAGAAAAGGGTGACTTTGTAGTCCGTTTCGGTCCCATATTTTGCAAAATCCCTTATGAGCCTTTTTTTTTTTCCTTTTAATTTTACTTTACATTTGTTAATAAATTAAATTTAAATTGATGAAATTTTGGCACTAATTTAATCTTAAAAAGTTTATTCAAAGGAATTTAAAAATTTTTGATAATGTTTTTTTTAATTTTGACAAGTTAAATCAGTAAAACAAAAAGTTTTTGGTTTAAAAAATTTAACCTGTATTAGACCATCATAAAATCAGCTAAAAATTAAATAAAATTAAAGAATTTAAAATAGGATTGAAATTCAAAGAATTTGAAATTTAAATAAAAATTAATTAATTAATTTTAATTTATAAGAACTTATTAATTTATAAAAATTGATCGATAAATTTTTATCAACAAGAGTTATTAAAGTATATCAAAAGGAATGTTGAAAACCGAATTGAAAAGTAGAACGGTTTAAGATTTTTATAGTTGAACTGGCCGCAGTAGATGGATTTATCAATCATTGAATTTTTATGTTACTTTGTTAAAATTTATCAAAATATTATTTTATTTAATAATAAAAAATTAATTAATTTAAATAATATCAATTTTAAAAAATTCAATCAAATTTCAATTTAAAAATAATTTGGATTCAATTTAACCTATTATCATTCATATATATGTTTGAATGAATGACTAATCTACCTTGAATTAGATTAATCTAATTTTAAAAGAAAAATTATAAATTTAATTTGACATTAAATTATAAAATAACAAAAAAAGAAAAATTGTTAATTTTAACTAATTAATATTATGATATATTTATCTGAATTTTAAATTTTAAAATTTATTTATATGTCTCTAACTTAGAAAATCAAGTAATTTAACTTACAAGATTATTGTATTTACACTAATCACTCCGCTAATTCGTGAGTTCCGATGGTGTTTACAAGTAATTCTAGCCGACCAAAACAAGAGAACTTGCCCTGACGTTGACCACCCTAGCCTCTCTTGACTTCAGTGTCGTATATATAATTTATATATCTTCTTGTAGACTTTATGATTATGTTCTTTTTTTTCCCCTTACAAACGGAAAAAAACCCAATCTATCTCATATAGCGGCTATAAGTAACACTCTGTCTATCCTTTACGAGGAATTCCTCGATTGCTGCTGGGGTTGCTTGTAACCAATAAAGATCGGGACTGGCAAGGAGAGCTAACTTGAACAGGCTATCTGTGCTCTGATTTCCTTCCCTGGGTACATGCTGAATCTGGACGTCCCATGCTCTTCGTAATATTGCACGAGTTTCCTGCACCAAAGGAAAATTAGATTCTGTTAGAGGCATGTTGGAAGAAGATAGCATGTTTATGGATGTTAATGGGCCGGGCCGGGCCTGGGTCGCAGTCGACCCGGCGGGCCAAGGGCAAGTCGGGCCAAACTGTGCCCGTCTATATTTTTTAATATTAAAAAATACAAAACGACGCCGTTTTGTCAGGCCGCCCGTGACCCGCCCATGGCCCACCAAACCCGGGCTAAAAAACGGGCAGGGCCGGGCCGGAATTGATATGTCTAAGTATGTTGATGACCTCTAAAGCATCCACTTCAAAGACAACACGGCGATAATCGAGAGTCCATGCCAAAGTGAGTCTCTCATGAACTCCCAAGAGTTCAGCATTCAACACCTGACAAATTGATTAGTCCATCCGCAGTATCAACGTTGTACTCATGTTGGACTGCGCCATCTGTATTCAGTTTGACCCAGCCATCAGGTGGTGGGTTCCAAAGTATGGGATTTCCAACAGGCACTCCCTACCTACCTATAACTTGATCCGTTACTGCTCACACGAGTCCAATCCAAGAGACATAATCCATGACGATGCTGATGCCAGCTGTTGGCCAAACAAAGTTAGCTTCGAAAATGCTCTTATTGCGCTACTGCCAGAGATACCAGCAAGACACCCCAAAGATTTGGGCCCAGTCTATCCGAGGCCCAGTAACTCTTGTAGTAAGATTAGCCACCAACCACCGCTCCTCGTCCTGGAGAAAGAAACGAGGTTCCAGTAACCCGGGGGAAAAACTCTGCCAGAAGGCTTTCACTCTGTAGCAGTCCCGAAGAACATGCAGCGTGGTCTCTTCGATGCCACAGAAGGAACAGCCATGGTCCAAAGATAAATGGCGAGCAACGCGCTGCTGATTGATCAGCAACTTCTATTTAGCTAGCAGCCAGAGGAAGGACCGCATGCGCTGAGGGCCCGGCCATTTCCAGACCAAATTCTAGTAATGGGGGTAAGTGGTCGGTGTATAATCTTCGATTACCTCATAGGCTGAGGCCACCGTGAACCCTTCTTTCTTCCGTGGCCCCCACTGTGGGTGGTCTTCCCCCATGTGATCCCGGGGTGGTGGGATGGCCATAATAGCCATACAGATCGTGGTTGGGAGGTAGAGTTGAAAAAGGGGCCAATTCCAGGTTCCGTCCTCCCCAACATAATCCTGTACTTTGAGGGAGAGGACGTAATCAGGGGGTAGGACAGCGTTGCTAGCAAGAGCGGGCCCTAATCCCCCACCTAGGGATCCATCCAGAGTAGCACCCGACGGCCATTACCTAGCTGCCATGTCAGTCCTTTACGGACGTATTTCTACGTAGCCGATATCCCTCGCTAGATCCCCGAAGCCCCTTTCTTGTCTAATGTGTGGGGGAGCTGGGAAGGGTCAAACAGGTATTTCGCCTGAAGAAGTTGTACCCAGAGGGCTGAAGGCTTAGTGAGCAACTCCCAGCCTAGCCGAGTCAGTAATGCATTATTGGAAGAGCGAATGCGTTTGATTCCTAGACCGCCTTCTTGTTTAGGGCGACAGACTGACTCCCAACTGACCAAATGCACCTTACGTGTTCCGGCCTGAGCGCCCCAGATAAAGTTACGCATTATTTTTTCCAAGTCCTGGCATAATTTCCTGGGTAGCCTCACTGTTTGCATCGTATATTGAGGCAAAGCTGAAAGCACGGATTGGGTTAGAGTGACTCTTCCTGCCAAAGGCAGTACTCTGGCACTCCATCCGGCTAACTTCCGCTGAACTTTATTCAAAATATATTGATAGGTTCTCCTGGAGATCCGTTCATGAATTAGCGGGACCCCTAGATACTTCCCAAGATTCTGAGTACGTTGGATCCGCAGCATCTGGCTGATCGATCTCGCTGTCTCCCGAGGGACGTTCTTCGAGAAAAATATGTGGGTTTTAGTAGTGCTCACCATTTGTCCCGAAGCCCTACAAAACGTCTCTAGGATCCCGAACACTACTTGCGCTTAGGAATCCGTGGCTTCAACAAATAGGACAAGGTCATCTGCAAAGAACATATGGGAGATGGAGGGCCCGTATGGACTTAGCTTAATCGGTTTCCATTGTCCTTGCGCTATTGCATAGGTAATCAGATGGCCCAGTCATTCCAGACATAGGACAAATAGATATGGAGAGAGGAGGTCGCCCTGTCGAATACCCCTTGAAGGATAAAAGGGCTCAGTTATTTCCCCATTCCATGCAACCTGCATTGAAACCGTCGTCACGCACTGCATAATGACTCGGGAGAACGACTCCGGTAACCCAATACTCTTGAGGGTGTCTTGAATAAAATCCCAGTTAAGCCTATCATAAGCTTTTTCCAGATCTACTTTAATAGCAAAATACTCGGTCCTACCTTGCTTCCGACGCATAGAATGGATCACCTCTTGGGCAATGATGATATTATCAGTTATGTGCCTTCCCGGGATAAAACTACATTGAGTAGGGGCTACCAGCTTAGTAAGGTACGGCTTTAATTTGTTCACAAGGACTTTCGAGAGGGTCTTATAAATTACAGAGCATAGGCTGATAGGCCGAAATTGTGTGATATATTTCGGGGAGGGAATTTTCGGAATTAAAACCAAAATTGTATGATTGAGTTCCGACTCCTAGTATTCGTTCCTGAATAAACGCTGAACAAGGTTTACCACTGCGGGCCCCACAATTGGCCATTGTTTTTGAAAAAATAGAGCTGTGTAACCATCAATCCCCGGGGCTTTATTAGAATTCATCTTAAAAATGACTGCTTTGATTTCGAGAGCATGTGCGGGTTTGGCTATATCGATAAGACTGTCCTCAGAAAGTCGGGGGAAAGCCCCGATGCTGGGGAACCATATGAGGGCGATATGTTCCCCTTCAGTATATAACTGGACAAAATAATCTCGAGCCAACTAGCAGAGCTGATTCGGATCGGTATATTCGATGCCATTAGCATCAAATAGATGCTCTATGTGAATTTTGTTTCGTTTGGCCATGGTGACC
>JAOQMS010000179.1:3707831-3719588 GCA_027563885.1 Erythroxylum longipes
CGCACAAAGAGCAGTGATGGGGGGAGATATGGGCCTTCCCTGTCTCATTTGCATTCTATCTCAGAACGACATTAAGGCTAAAATCTGTTTGATCCAATTTGAGGTAAAATTTGGATTAAAAATATATATTCTTTTTTCAATTTATGGTTATAACATTATTTTGTGCAAATAATTGAAATAAAATCATTAAAATTTGTGATATGTAAGTATAATTTAATTAATTAAAACGATATCATATTTTAATCTAACAAAATGATCAAAATTCGAACCTCTTATAAGATTCCTAAAACAAATATATGTTTGTAGAATGGATGACTTTTAATGAAAGTGAAATTGGAAAAGAGACTGAGTAAAATAAAATTTGAAAATTAAAAACATGATTAATTTTCTGAATTTGCAAATCAAATGTTTCTTAGGCCGGAACATGTACTAATGCATTTTTAACAAAATTGTTGGTGCGATGTGGTAGGGCCAAGATGGGGAAGGTATTTTGTTGGGCCAATTCAGTTCACGGTCTGTTATGGAGCTGTGATTGCTTGTACTCTTCTTGGAGGGCAATGCATGAAGGTCAGATGTCACTGTAACTTCTTTGTCCTTACCATGTACTTGCAATGTATTTCTGACTTATGAAGATAAGTCTAACCTGCTTCTTTGTTCTGAAACAGGCGATTTACTTGTTGTCAAGTCCGAATGGGAGTTTGAAGCTCTACGTGTTTGTCATAATATTTGGGTGCGTGATGTTGACACTGGCTCAGCTACCATCCTTTCACTCACTCAGGCACATCAACTTGATATCTTTGGTTCTGTGCTTGGCTTATAGTGCCTGCTCCACTGCTGGGTCCATTCATATTGGTAAATTAAGTTCAACATGATTCATTAATCAGTTGGTAAAAGTTCTTTTTAACTTTGTTAAAATGTTGGATTATTGATCTGTCTTGCAGGAAATTCATCTAAGGAGCCAAAGGACTATTCTCTACCTAGAGATACTCAAGATCGTGTTTTTGGAATCTTCAATGCCATAGCCATTATTGCAACTACTTATGGCAATGGGATCATCCCAGAAATTCAGGTTCCAAAGTTCATCCACTGATCTTTGATTGTTTCATTCTAAGGAACCAGAACCACATGCTTTTGTTTTTTAATAGGCGACAATAGCACCACCTGTGAAAGGGAAGATGTTCAAGGGACTTTGTGTATGTTACGCAGTACTTGGAATTACATTCTTCAGTGTTGCCATCTCTGGCTACTGGGCATTCAGTAACAGAGCTGAAGGGCTCATCCTCACCAACTTCATAGACAATGGCAAACCTCTGGTACCTAAATGGTTTCTCTTGATGACCAATATCTTCACTATCTTACAACTTTTAGCAGTTGCTGTGGTAAGAACTTTATTTTTCCCCCCCGGACCAACCTCACTTTCGCATTAATCTAGTGCACAAGCCTAACTAAATGACTTCCCATCCCATCCACAGGTTTACTTGCAGCCCACAAATGAAGTGTTGGAGCAAGCCTTTGGAGACCCCAAAAATTCACAATTCGCTTCTCGAAATGTTATCCCAAGGGTCATCTCAAGGTCATTTTCTGTTGTTATATCAACTACCATCGCAGCAATGCTTCCTTTTTTTGGAGACATCAATTCATTAATCGGTGCATTTGGTTTCATTCCTCTCGACTTTGTACTGCCTGTTATCTTTTACAACGTGACCTTCAAGCCATCCAAGAGAAGCTCTATTTTCTGGGTCAATCTTATAGTTGCTGTGATCTTCTCAGCTCTAGGTATTATAGCAGCAGTTGCAGCAGTTAGACAAATCAGTCTTGATGCCAAGACCTATCGTGTATTCGCTAATGTATGATTGTATCTTGAGGAATGAGACTGTTGTATCTTCGACTATTCTTTCTACCTACGATAGATGATACTATGTATTGATTGACTACTTGAGTGACAGTGGAATATGAATGTAAAATTTGTAATGATCTTTCTGTTATCAATCCACACCAGAAAAGTCAGACTCTTTGACTTGTGGTAAATTGTTAGTTGTTTTTCTCTCATTTTCTCTAAGTAATGGATCTTGCCTCTCTCATTTTTGTTATGCAATTGTGACATATTATATTTCTCTTACTTATAAATTGTATTATTTAATAATTTAAAAATATCAAATACTCTAAAAATAATTATAAAGTAAAACATGTAAAAGAGTACAAAATTATTTCAAGGTTTTTGATATTTTCAATTTATTAAATAATAAATTTTATACATGACATAAATATAATATGTGATAATCATGTATGACAATATATCATTTTGGATTGACAAGTCACGTCATTTATTCAAGATTAAACTCACTCTACACCTACCCCTATTTAATAGGGATTACAATTTTGGCCATGGTCACAGGCGGGCTATGGGCCAAAATGGTTAAGCCCGTTTCGGTTCGGGGCTTGACCGGAATAATAAAAATGACGTCATTTTGTAATTTTTTTAAAAAAAATAAAGATAGGTCAGGTCATTGGCCGGGTCGCGGCTCATCCAACCAAGGGTAGGGCCAGGCAGGGCCAAGAACAGCGCAGAACCAACCCGGTCCATCGACATCTCTTCTTATAAATCTAATTGACTTCTAAAGTTGACCTAATGAATAATTGATTGAATAACCTTTTCTTAGTAATGATAAAATTAAATGTTATTATTTTAATATATATATCTATATTATTTAAATGATAATTTTGTTCTAACTTATATTTATAAGTCCACCATATTTATACTCATAACCCACTATTTTCTAAATAAGTGAAGCAAGGAGTAGTCATTTATCTGCAATTCATAATTGAAACTTTTAAATTAATAAGTATGTCAAGGATAAATTTTAATTAAGGATAACAATGAGTTGGTATATTATTTAAAACTAAATCAAATTTAAACTGAAATAAAAATAATATAATTTTAAAATAAAATAGTTTTAATTGGTTAATTTATAAGTTATTGAATAAAAATGATGTTTTATTCGAGTTAAATTCAATCAACTCAAATATATCTTGTTCATTTTAGGTTGAGATAAACTAAAAAGTATCATCCTTTAAAAAATAGTTCTTTGCCCGACCCTCAAAATTTTTCTTTTTTTAATAAAAATCAAAACGATGTCGTATCACTTTTATTAATAGAGCTTCGGGTGGGCCAAAACTGTCAACCTTCTATCATTTTTTTTCTACAAGTTATAAAGCAAACATTTCTAAAGAAAAAAAATCCTTCACTATAGAGGAATATAATTTGCAATGAAGATAAAATGTAGTATTTTGGATTATTAATTGGTGGAATATTAATAAATCGAAAACTCTTTTAAATGATATTAAAAAAGAATATTGTCTAAAAATTCATAAAATTAAATAAAATTTTCCGTTTAGATGAAATGATAAAAGAATATTTAAAAATACATATGCAAAAGTTTCATATCGAAATCTAAAAAGAACCGATCCAATTGATTAAAATTTATATGATTTTGCATATCTCGACTTATATAATTTATTTCATTATTCTAAGAGTTTATTATATTTTAGTTAATGAAAAGTTGATTATTCTTAATTCTTAACTTTAAGAATTCCTATATGTAACATCTCGTTATCCCATATTAAGAGTTAGGACCCTAGAATATTGTATATGAGAGATTATTGAGAAGTTAGAAAGTGCATTTCATGCTCATGCATAATATGACATACACACACATGTGAATTTTAATGATTGCACATCAAAATGATTGTACATGCACTCATTGATATTTTTCGGGTATAATTAATTTATAAATGTGAATTTTGATTTGAATTGTAGTTTATATGTATTGAAAATTGACTTGGTATGTATAGGTATTGATTTTGAAATTTTAGTGCAATTTAGAAAATCCTTGAATTTTTGGGTAAATTTTGAACTAGGAAAAATGTCAAGTGACAGAACAATTGATAAATAGCAGTAGAATTAAGAGTCAAATGGCAGTAAAATTTTTTATAAATGACATTTGAGTTTAATGACATATATCATTGAAATTTGGAGACAATTGGAGTAGCACTTCCAATACAGTCTCAAATATAAAACTCCTCGGACAATTAATTGTCCGGAATCAAGACAATCACATTCACATAATAATTCAATACAAAATGTAAACAAACAATAATTCAATGTGAGACCATCTTAGGTTACTCACAGTTTGCTCCTGTTAGCTTATTGCCTAGAAGTCTCTGCAACGTCTGGAAGCGGTCCCTTAATGTGCTCTTCTATAATATACAAATATATACATTTACCATTACTACTTTTCACATTTATATGAATACTCTATCATAAGCACATGTATATATGTCATATATAATGCATGTTCAATGACAAATTCTCAGGTATATTTCCTTAAAAACACATCTTATAATCAATTTACATCATCTTCCAATCATCCTTTAATACCGAATACACTTTGTCCACTAATCACCTCAATCAACATCAACTAGGTTCATTTAAGATCTCATTTAAACCTACTTACATCATATGGAAGCACCCTAGTATTGATTTGATCATTACAATCAAAGGACAACTCTTTACCTTCATAAGTCCGGCCACGATCGTGGTGTCTACCACGATCGTGGTGTCGTGACAGAAACTTTTTCTAGCCAGACCACGATCATGGGGTGAGGGCCACCTTCGTGCCCTGCCTTATCTTCCTTCTTTCTTTGGATGATTGCAATGTAATATTGAATTATGTTGAATGAGAAATGTGAAATGTGTTTTGCAATGCTATATGTTGATAAATGAAATAATTTGAATTTTGTGACTTATATGATTGTTTAAATTGAGGTGTTATGTGGTATGGGTGAACCATCAAGGATGGTTACTCAATTGAGTTCGCAAAACTCAACCAAATTGCAACGTTGACTTTTCAGGTTTGAGAGTGATGACATAGCTTCTAAGACAGATTAGAAGAGGTCCAGTACTACTTTTGGATTGAAGTTATGGCTCAAAGGTCGGTCAGCTGGACTAAAGGACTTTGACGAAAATTTTTATATAATTCCTCATGTATATAGCTAGCATGTTTTATAGACAGAGCTGTAGACTTTGATAGGTTGTGCATATTGTACAAATATGATGACTTTGTAAAGTTACAGTGTCCATATTGTTGATGAAACGAAATGAAGAATTTGGAGTTTAATTATTATGATATTTATGGTTTTAAATTATGATGCCATGAGTTATGTGAAAGTAAAGTAGTTAGCGCACCGCTTCGGTCAGGCATGTCCTCGAATGTCCGAAGTATGTACAAGCATGTATCGGATGGGAGCGGGGTGTCACACTATATAACTTAAGCGACAGAATAAAAAACCTTTATTCTTTTATTAACTGATTTAATGTTAAATATAGATAAACTTTCTAACTAAGACTATGATTGATTAGACGTAAAGTTTATAATAGAATAAAATTATGGTTTATAATGAAATGAAATGTAAATGGATGTAATATTAGAAAATAGTTGTTTGGGAGGGATGAAAAGGTTAATATAGTGAAATGTTGTTTAGAAGAAGGGTTCATAATATTTAATTTTACCTTATTCAACTTTGTCAAATATCCAAAACGACAGTCGTTTTGGCCATTGGACATGAATGTAGAGACTGCTCAACTTTATCCAATAACTAAAACAACGTCGTTTGGGATCTTAGATAGAGTAAAATTGGACAGAAGATTTCCACTATGTATAAATAAGTTTTCTTTTCATACTAATCAGTTTTTTTGGTGGTGCTTAAATAAAATGTAAATATATATTAAATTATATATTTTAAATAGATTATTAGACAATTTAGTAAGTCAAAATCAGTTGACAAATTTGACCAAAATCACGTCAGCAAAACTTAAGCCCCCTTTATTTTTCACCAGTCATTCTAAGTCTGCCATGCGTACCGTGGAAGGGTTCCTTAAGCAAAAAGACAAATGTTATATAAATTAGAGATAGGTTTAAACAATTAAACCTTTTTGTTTTGTTTTTTAGTTTTTGTTAATTTTTTAATTTTAATATGTAAAACGTTTATTAATTAATGAGTAAATTTTATAAATTAACAAATTTTTATATATAAAAATAAATCAATTAATTTGTATTTAATAATCTAATTTTCAATTATTAGTTAAATTCTTCGACATATAAAGATAACCTCTTTTAATTATATTTTAAATTCTTTAATTTTATTAAGTTTTTAGTTAGTTTTATGACAGTTTAATATTAGTTAAATTGTTTATACCATAAATTTCTTATCTTATCTATTTAATTTTTGATTCTATTTTTAAAAATATTGAATTTGGGAGATTAGACGAGATACTAGGAAGTTAATTTTGAAGTATTTTAATGTCTTAGATCTCATTTAAACACGAACAAACATATATTTTAATAAAAACATTTACCATGTATTGTAAGAAAATGGTCTATAGGTTTCGGAGCAACTCATAATTGATCTGCCTAGTCAGAGACAACTTGATTCTCGAGTCTTGTCCGTCGACCAAACCCGAGAAAATCGAAAGATCCCCTCAGTCCATCCTCAGCAAGCATCTGGTGGATACCATCTCGTTCAAAGGTAAAACACAAAGACGGATATGGAATCTGAGCATGAACAACCGGTTCCACAGTTTGATGAAGCTCTACACCAGCAAAAACTTGACGCTGGTGCCCTTTTTGTTCTCAAATCCGAAGGTAAAACTACTCATGTACCCTCTTCTTTGTTACTTCCATTTCTGCTTTTGGATTCATCAATCATGGACTCGGCGTTCTAATTATGCTACTCCTGCTTCTTCTCATCTTTGATATCTCTTGTACTTCATGTTCTGTTATCTTCAGTTTCCGGTTTATGGGCTTTTTGGTTTACAAATTAACTCCTCTCTGATTTGAATACCCAGTTACCAGAATCCTTACATTGTTAACTTTTTCATTTTATACGTCGCACCAAAAGAGAAAAGAAAGGGAAGAGATTGTACTTTCTTCAATTCAATTATTAGCAGTCGAGAACGATATTGCTCTGTGGGGTCTTACTACTCACTAGCCTCTTTGGGACGTTGATGATGTGTTTCCAAGTTGCTCTCTCATAATTACCAGAGAAGCTCTCGACCTCCGTACTTATTTGCCCACCTATCCTTGTCTTTTTCACCGGTCTGGAAGTTGAAGGTGACAAAAACATGCTTAACTCAATAATTGTTACTTATTAAACATTAATGACAATTAATTAAGTTCAAAATCAAATTGCTCTTTCAAGGCATATATAGCAATATATATATACGTGCTCTTCATGGTCAAATCCTTGGTTTTATGCCTGGAAACGTTATCTTTTTCTATTTCTGGCATTGTTATGATTCCTCTTTCCGTTTCATTGATTTTTCATAAGAAGTGTCAGCACTGGAAATTACTAGGCATCCGACAAGAACAGAGATGACTATTTGCTTACGTTACAGGATCATATACATATAAACTGACATTTATTAAGTGATATGATTTGACAAAAAATATTGCAGGGTCATGGCTACACTGTGGATACCACTTATCAACATCAATAGTAGCCCCATCTCTCTTGAGTCTGCCGTTCGCTTTCAAATTCCTTGGATGGGCTGTCGGAATCTCTTCCCTAGTCATCGGAGCTCTGGTCACTTTCTATTCTTACAACTTGTTGTCTATGGTTCTTGAACACCATGCTCAATTGGGTCATCGCCAACTTCGCTTCCGAGATATGGCTAATCAAATATTAGGTACTTCCATCATTTTTCTAATTATTATTCATAAATACCAACTAGATATTGTAACTATAAAAAAGAGTATATATAACTAAAAACTAGTATCTCAAAGAACCGTATATATGGAAACAACATAGTGTAAATTATTAAAAAGTCGTGTAGTACAAAGTTGAAAAGTTTGTTATTTTGATGAAAAAGAAAATCTTATGACTTCGTCAATTAGAAGAAGATGCTTTTAAATCAAGTAATCCAAAGTCAAATAATTGCACTGAATGGCATTGAAGTTGAAGTTTTTGTTTGGTTTATTTGACTTTTCTTCTGTAGAAAGCAATTTGGCACGACAAAGTATGCTTATTCTGTTTTGTCATTTACTCATTTACAATTTTTGTCGCACAAAGGGCAGTGATGGGGGGGAGATATGGGCCTTCCCTGTCTCATTTGCGTTCTATCTCAGAATGACATTCGGGGCTAAAATCTTGTTTGATCCAATTTGAGGTAAAATTTGGATTGAAAAGATATATTCTTTTTTCAATTTCTGATTATAATATTATTTTGTGTAAATAATTGAAATAAATCATTAAAATTTGTGATAAGTAAGTCTAATTTAATTAATTAAAATAATATCATTTTTTAATCTAACAAAATGATCAAAATTTAAGTCAATTTTGAGAAAAAAATTGTTATGAATCGAGATCGAGTTCGAACATGTTATGTCATTACTAGAACGAATATGTGTTTGCAGAATGGATGACTTTTAATTAAAGTGAAATTGGAAAAGAGATTGAGTAAAATAAAATTTGAAAATTAAAACCATGATTAATTTCCTGAATTTGCAAATGAAATATTTCTCAGGCTGGAACATGTACTAATGCATTTTTAACAAAATTGTTGGTGCGGTGTGGTAGGGCCAAGATGGGGAAGGTATTTTGTTGGGCCAATTCAGTTCATGGTCTGTTATGGAGCTGTGATTGCTTGTACTCTTCTTGGAGGGCAATGCATGAAGGTCAGACGTCACTGTAACTTTTTTGTCCTTACCATGTGCTTGCAATGACTTATGAAGATAAATCTAACCTGCTTCTTTGTTCCGAAGCAGGCGATTTACTTGTTGTCAAGTCCAAATGGGAGTTTGAAGCTCTACGTGTTTGTCACAATATTTGGGTGCATGATGTTGACATTGGCTCAGCTACCATCCTTTCACTCACTCAGGCACATCAACTTGATATCTTTGGTTCTGTGCTTGGCTTATAGTGCCTGTTCCACTGCTGGGTCCATTCATATTGGTAAGTTATGCTGAACATGATTCATTAATCAGTTAGTCAAAGTTCTTTTTAACATTGCTAAAATGTTGGATTATTCTGTCTCGTAGGAAATTCATCTAAGGAGCCAAAGGACTATTCTCTACTTGGAGATACTCAAGATCGTGTTTTTGGAATCTTTAATGCCATAGCCATTATTGCAACTACTTATGGCAATGGGATTATCCCAGAAATTCAGGTTCCAAAGTCCATCCACTGGTCTTTGATTGTTTAATTTTAAGGAACTTAAACCACATGCTTTTGTTTTTTAATAGGCGACAATAGCACCACCTGTGAAAGGGAAGATGTTCAAGGGACTTTGTGTATGTTACGCAGTACTCGGATTTACATTCTTCAGTGTTGCCATCTCCGGCTACTGGGCATTCGGTAACAGAGCTGAAGGGCTGATCCTCACCAACTTCATAGAAAATGGCAAACCTCTGGTACCTAAATGGTTTCTCTTGATGACCAACATCTTCACTATCTTACAACTTTTAGCAGTTGCTGTGGTAAGAACTTTTTTTATTTTTTTTCCTGACCAACCTCACTTTCGCATTAATCTAGTGCACAGGCCTAACTAAATGGCTTCCCATCCCATCCACAGGTTTACTTGCAGCCCACAAATGAAGTGTTAGAGCAAGTTTTTGGAGACCCCAAAAGTCCACAATTCTGTACTCGAAATGTTATCCCAAGGGTCATCTCGAGGTCATTTTCTGTTGTCATAGCAACTACCATTGCAGCAATGCTTCCTTTTTTTGGAGACATCAATTCATTAATTGGTGCATTTGGTTTCATGCCTCTAGACTTTGTATTGCCTGTTATCTTTTACAACGTGACCTTCAAGCCATCTAAGAGAAGCTCTATTTTCTGGGTCAATTTTATAATTGCCGTGACCTTCTCAACTCTAGGTATTATAGCAGCTGTTGCAGCAGTTAGACAAATCAGTCTTGATGCCAAAACCTATCGTGTATTCGCTAATGTATAATTGTATTTTAAGGAATGAGATTGTTGCATCTCCGACTATTCTTTCTACCTACAATAGACGATACTATGTATTAAGTGACTACTTGAGTAACAGTAGAATCTGAATGTAAAATTTGTAATGTTCTTTCTGTTATCAATCTACACCAGCAGTCAGATTCCTTGACTCGTAGTAAATTGTTGGCTATTTTTCTCTCATTTTCTCTAAGTAATGGATCTTCCCTCTCTCCAAATTAGGCTCTTTCCTTGAATATTTTCATCTTCCTTCAATAAATTTCCTTAAAATCATTGACTTATGGTATGACTGTATACAAGTTCATCGGTTTGTCTCTTACATTGCCCTCACTTCGCTATTCTTGAATTTTTTAATAGTGTGATTCCATCAAGCCTTGAGTGAAGATGCTAGTGCTTCAAAGTAGTTCTCTAGTTCTTTAAGTGCATTCAATGATTCAAAGTAGGCATGTAAAACTTTTTTTGACTATAGGCCGAAACTAATACATCATTATAATGAGTTATTGGCAGGTCAACCTACAAAAAGGTACAATACAATTGTAAAAACTTTACAAAAAAGAGTAACCGGACCAACATTTTGTTGTCATTATTATTTTAATTGTGATGTTTATTATATAAAGTGGCCTAACTTATCTCAAATATACATCTATGCTGTAATTTAGGGATGACAATAGATCGAGTAGGGTTGACACCACCTAAACTTGAATTTGGCCCTCATTTGGATAATTTTAACTCAGATTCGGACTAATAACACACGGCCCAAATTCGAGCTCGAGCTCAAACCTAATCAATTTTGGATACTCCCAAATCTAATCGAAATTAGTTTGATCAATTTTTTATTTAAAATTTAGAAAAATAAAATCGTTTTATTCAAAAATTAAAATGATATCATTTTGAAAATTTTTTTGGACATACAGTAACAAACTGGGCTCGGGCTTTTGAATTTGAATGCTAAATATTTTCTTAATATTTTATTTCATAATTAAATACATTTTATAAATTAACTGTTTATTTTAATTCTATGTTTTATCTTTAGTTATCACACAAGTCGTTTAATAATATTTATTTTTTTCTATTTATAATAATATAAATTCTAATATAATATCATTTTAAAATTTTAAACAAAAAACTAATATAATATAATAAATACGATCGTTATATAATATTATAAAGAGATAAGTAATTATTTTCAAAAATTGAAGTTAAAAAGAGAGAGTATAATTAATCACTTACTTTATAAGCAAATTGATATTTTAAATTGTTAATATTAAGAAAGACTGTGTACATCATGACCATCCTTAGACTCCTCCAAAATAGAGATTCTTATATATTAGATAAGTTGGCTATAAATAATGATGTGGCACGAACTAAAAGTATGCATACCAATGGTCATTCTCATTGCTTAACTTGTTTGTGCCTTATAGTGTGCCAAATAAGCTTATTTTAAATTTCTTATTAGGTGTTAAGGTAAGATTACATATTTTGAAACTTTTCAAATAATGGCAGCAACATGAACAACAATAACAGTTAGTATGAATTTCACTGATACGTGGAGTCTAAAAAATCCTATAATACGTAACATTATCCTTAACTACTGTCAAAATATTGGCTACCATGAACCGTTAAGTTACTCAAAATTGACATCAAATGTGGTGAGAAATAATGATTCTTATATCAATTAAATCAAATTTAAAAGAATTAATAATTAAAAAATCTTAAACTTTATTCAATTTTACAATA
>JAOQMS010000179.1:3752359-3770617 GCA_027563885.1 Erythroxylum longipes
TGAAATATATACATTTTAAAAATATTTTTAAATTTATTTAAATTTATTAATAATTATTAAGTTAATTTTATAAATTAAATTAAGATATTTATAATTTTATTAATAATTAATTAAATATATAATATATTTAATTAATAGTAAATTAAATAATATATGTTTTTGTTTTATGTTTCAATTCTACTTGGTTGTTTCCTTATCATGAACTCTTGTTGTAAATTATAATAATTTGAGAGTTAAGGATATTTATTATTTTTTATTGGATGTTTTAATGCAATTATTATTTATTATATAAAGAAAATTAGAATTTTAATAATTTAAATACTTTATATTGTTCTTAATTTTATATTTGTATGATAATGATTGTCCTTTTTTTATATAAATTGTGGTTATTATTTTTATGTGAAATATCTTAAAATTATTATTATTTTATATTAATTGTAATTATTATTTATTATTTTGATTTTTAGAGATAAGATTAAAAATATACAGTACAATTGTATAATATGACAATAAATTATTTCACAATCTTTAAAAAAATTCAAGAACTATTTTATAAATTTAAAAAATTACTTAAAACAATATTCAGTATTAATTCATACCAATATAGTACCGCTAAATCGGATACAATATTCATAATAATATTGACTCGTTGACCTTGATCTATTCCTGAGATATATAATAAGAAAAACAAACCTCCTCATATACATTTCATAGCAACTCTTATACCGATGTCCGTTTACTAGTGCATGCACCCACTACTACTGTTGCAGAAGTTGATTTCTTGATCGATTGAGCCTGTTATTAACCATAAAATTGAGTAGAGGATCCCCACTGCTATAATTACCAGGGGAAAAAAAAGATAATTTAACTCTTGAGAAATGAAAGTCAGAAATTTGCAACTCCTTCGCAACTTTATAGAGTTCTTGTATTTCCTATTATCAAGCTCTAACAGAAACATGAAACCTCATACAAAAACCTCAATTACATAGAAATCACGAGAAGTAGGACATTTTGGAAAGAGCTGATTATTGTGAACTAAAGAAGTTGTGTAAGTGATTGATCCGAGTTTATGTCAGGCGCATCTAAACCATGGAATCTGGAGACATTCTTTGGCACAAAACGGGCTGCGAGGACCGCAACCCATTTAGGCTGCTAATCCCATTCTGAGAATCCGGACTAGCGTTTGGGTTCATACCAACTGCATTACCAGCTTCACCTGTCATTGGTTCTGAAAGTACAGACGTCGGTGTGGTGCAGTTCTCCTCAATGTTCGATACTCCGACGATTGGTGTGGGAAATTTTGCCGTGGCTTGTACGAGTTTACCTGTAGAAGCCTGAGCTGACTGCTTCAATTTCAGTTCCTTACTGATGTTCTGCTTAAAACTAGCGACAACGAGCTGAGTCAAATGGCAAGAGTTAAATTCACCGGATCCCATGAAAGTCTGAAGCTACTTGATTGTTACTCTTAACAACAAAAAAATGGCAGTACTTACCTGAATAGGGCCGGCAGCTACTAAACAGGCGGCAATAACGCCTCCAAAAATCCGACCGTCAGAGTTAGCCAGTGAAATGCTTAACATGCCACTTTTGCGATTTGGTGATCCATTCAAGTCCTTAAAAGTAAAAGATCCAGACAGAGATATGATCTCAAAACGCCCCTGCTAGAAGAAGAACAAGAAGAGTAAAAATCATCATCATCACCCATAAGGCTAATTCCATAATTTCGCACAGAAGAAAAACAACGGATAGCAGAAACCAGAGAATTTCATTTCAACTTCTCTTTCATTTTTGGCCACCATTTCTTTCCAGAAATCCTGTTCTTTCCGTTTTAACAAGCATTCTATTCTGCCTCTGTCAGGTTTTTTTCCTGTTAATTGCCATACTGATAATGACCGAACTGCTGATAATCTTTACTGGTGATTGCATAAGGTCTAAACTCTAGAGAACAACTGGCTGAAACTTGAAACTTTCAATACAAAAAAGAGAGATTCAAGAGTTACAAGAATCCGCAATTATATCAATTAGAAGATCAGATCATAGGATTAGATAGGGAAAAAAAAAAGGCAGAATATTTTGGAAAACAAAGAAGATAAAGAAAGTTCAAACCAGAATGTGTCACACCTCGTGTCTTAAAAATCCACCTGAAGCACCAGATTGCTGTAAAATAACAGTTGAGATTGCACCAGTAGCAGAAAGGACAAGAACTGCTCGAGGACCACATTGAGAGAATGACCATAACGTTTGGTAAACGTCCTGCAACACAACCAAATCGATAAAGAAAAAGGAAGATTACAATAAGAAAGCAAAAAGAAAATGATACTACGTAAATATCATACATACCTCCCCTGTATGTACAGTTAAGACATGAGGAGTGAAGTTTCCTCCTGCTGTATCCACTGCTACCCCACCTTCGAGAAAAGATATGTTTCAAAACTGTAAGGAGCTGATACTTCAATTACAGGAAGAGATTTAGATCTAATAGCAATTAGTAAGTTGATTTAATTCTCCTCAAATAAGAAAAAAGTGGTAGTTTCATTGACAGTCTTTCCTTTTTAATTTGTTTGTTTCTGTGTGTCTGTGTCTAAAACTCACCGAGAGAAGCCAAAAGCTGCAGTGTACCCGAACCACGAGGCCTTCCTCTGCCACGTTTCACCCCAGCAGGAGTAGGTGACACCATAGAAACTCTTTTGATGTCATCATCTTGAGTGTTCTCGTGGTGCTTCCTTGGCCTCCCTCTCTTTTTCTTATTATAAATACCGCCAACTGATGATGGTGATAATGATCCTATTCCTGATTCCCCTCCGCCACCTCCGGCAACTTCAGCCACGGAAGGGCTCGTCTTTCCACCGCCAACTGTTCCCTCATGCAACACCTGAGACGGAGTGGCTGAGACTGGGCCACCCTGTTCCTCCTCCATCTTATATCTCCCTCAAACACGGTTCTGTCCCTACAAACCAAAGCTAACAAGAAAAGAAGCAACAGCGGCACGAGAAGAGAAAATAGAAGAGAAGAGCTTGGAGGGTTTGTGAGCTCTGAACTAGCAGTGACCTGAAGAACGTAAATCTTATAGCATTTGATTTACAGGTTTCTCCTGAGGATTGAGAGGTGTATTAAAAATACCGAGGGCGAGGAAAAGCCTGATTTGGAGATTGATTTTGTTTTCCAGAAAAGCCCTTCATACGTTAGAGATTTGACCACATGGGTCTATACTTTATAGTCAATTTACAAAAGCAAATTTATTAGTGCTTAATTTGTTCTTTTCTATTTTCCTTTACAGTTACAATATATCCTCCTGTATTTAATTATTAATAATATTACGAATTAAATACCTTTCTCATTTACTTTTGTAATATTAAAAGTATAATCAAAACTGATATCTCTATAATTATTTGTGTTATTTATAAGATTTAATTGCCATATATATTTAAAAATAACAATTAAAGTTTGTTTCGCATTTGATTTTTTCAAAAACAGTATCTTTAATAATTAGGAGTAAGGTTGCTGATATTAGACCTCTTAAATTCTATTGAACACTATTTTTAGTAATTAATTAGTCCATAATTTTCTTAAGAATCATTTATATATCAAACAATTTATTAAAAATTGTGGAAAAAAGAAACAAAAATGTAATTATTCAAACAATGGATTTTTTGAAAGTTTTAAATTCTTTATTGACATAAATGTTCTTGAATGGTAATCTCTTAATATCATATTCAAAAAGATATATATTTATCTTATTGGAATATTCCTAAGAATAATATATTATGAAAAAAATTAAATTGTATTAATTTGAAAAAGAAAATCGCATAATTAAAATTGTTATAATCCTTTTAAAATTACATTGGCAGATTTAAGATAAGGTAATATTTAAGAGGGAAATACTATCTAAGATAGCCAATATCGAGATATGCCAATCCATCCAATTTTGAACTAAAATAGTAGAAAGTACGCGATGAAATTTTTGTAATTGATTCTAGTTTTTTTTTAATTTTAAGTTTTACTTACAAAAGTTAAACTTATAAGATAAAAAATTTAAGGTTTAAAAGATTGGGTGTTATATTATAATAAAATAATATTGAACAAATTGAAATAAGATTAAAAGATAGTGTAGTTAATTTAAATTTAAAATTAAAATTAAAATTAGAAATTAATTAATTAATTTTATTTTATAAAAATCAATTATATTATAAAAATAATAAATTGATAAATAAAAATTAAAATTTTTGTTCAAATTTTAAATCACAACCATTAATTCACCATTCACCAAATAATAATAAAAGGAGTTTTTAGAAGGTAACATCAAATAAAAAATTCAAAATTTAAAATAATTGTCTTTGTTTCTTTGCCCAACCATTCAATGGAATTAAGTCGAAATTTGTGTATGAAAAATTATTTAAAAAACACAATTTTCACATTTAAAAAGTAAAATATTTGAGTTATTTACTCTTTTTTGAGTTAGATTTTTCACCTGATTACATTACATCACCAGTTCCATCTTAAAATCTGTTTTTTATTTTTATTTGTAATTTTATTTCTTTTAAATAAAAATTTATTTGATTGTTAATATTAATATAACTATATCTTATTGTTAATAATAATTAAGTATTAAATAAAAATTAGAGATAAATTACTTTTATAAATTAATTATGTAAAAAATTTTATTTTAATCTTATAAAATAATTATTAATAAATATTTATTATATTTTATTATATTTTATTCAAACAAAGAATATAATAAGTAAATTTTATTTGTAAATTAGTACTTAAATATTATGTATTTTAAAATATTATTTATCAATAATCATTAATTTTAAAATAACATAAAATGGTTGGGGCCGAAAACGCAAGACCGCAATCTTTTTCTATCCGTGAGGAAAATAATTACAAATTAAATAATAATATTTTAATTAGTAATTAATTATTGATATTAAATAATTGCATAATATATTTAATTAATGGTTAATAAAAAATGAAGATAAAAAAATCGGTTTCATAGTTTTTGTAAATTATGAAAACTGAAAAAAATTAAAAACTAAAAACACAAATAAAAAATTTAGCTCTTTTTACTGAATGTAAAAATCAAAATAAAAACAAAATATCAAAGTATATACAAAGAGCCCTACATCTTTTCATCAGCTTCAACTCCACCTGACAGAAGGGGCATTAGAGTGGTCTTGTTCTAAATTGAACAGGATAGTGTATAGAATCCAAGATCAGGATATATTGACATAAAAATTTCAACGGAAAAATTAAATTTTCAATTCAAATTGTCCCTTAGGGTGAATTTTGGACTGATTATGTACTACTGCATACAAGAATCTATGAAAATTTATAGTAAAATTTCATAAACTAAACACAACATCCGCAGCAACTCTATTTCAATGGAGTTTATATAACTAATCAATGGCCTTTGAGTCTAATCAATGGCCTTTGAGTCCTGCGACTTTTAATCACTAAAACTCTAACGTCAATACCGTCCAAGTCATGGTCAAGAAGCAAAAACAGTCACCAGCAACTAGAAGAGAGCCACAAAAGATTGCTATTCACCTCCCTCTAAATGTCCAAATAGTTCTTGCCAATGAGCTGATGCTTCTTCAGTTGTCCGAAGAGTCCAGATGTGGGGCTTGGCTTTCTCCCGTGAATCCAGAATTTCCTGCACTCAGATTCCACTTCTGTAAGTCACGTATAGGATACAGTACAAAATGAAGAAAGCCATACACCTGCTTGAAGAAAAAATGATCAATCTTTGAGATACTTAATGTTCCAATATTTTGTTCATGGTAAAATCGAGCTAAGGGCTTCTCATAATTATAGAATTACAAGAATGATTAGAAACCAGACTATAGTACAAAATAAACCCATCACATTAACTAGGTCCATCAGAGAATATTGGTTACCATCAACATATAACTGAAGAATGATGAATTATGCGTTTTCTTCAGAAATTAGAGTTTACTTGTAGAGATGAGTTCCATTTACTTGTAAATTTGACAGGATCAATCACAACTTTTCCCAACTCAAACTAAGATCTTCCTTAAGCTCTAGTTTCTCAAGAACAGTTTTACGTGTTCATGTATTTTTCACACATCAAAATTGCAGTAGTAATTCACAAACTCCAGAAGAAAACCAACTGCCCTCTCACTTTCTCTAGAACTCGCTTTGCCAACCTATTTGAAAATATGAAAACCAATCCCTAGAATTTGATCCTCCAAAGAAACATTTCCATAGCCACAGCTGTATATAAAAAAAAAAAAAAAGGATTGAAGAAAGAAAAACCATCAAGTACACGGTGTGAATCAGATAATCTCACTGAAAACCAAAGGGAACTTGTTGAGTCACCTGAAATTTCTGTCAATGGAAAATATAAAACATCACGTAAAAGTAGAGATTTTTTAATAAACCTGAACTTGGGAAGACTTTTTTGTCTTGAGAGTCAAACAATCAACAAGAGCTCTCCATTTCTCTGAACAATTATCAATATATCCAACCCTATAATACTGCTGCATTTGGTGCACCGGAGCTTCAAAAACCGCCAATTTCCCAATCAGTAACCTATTTATTTTACTTTTTATCTAGAAGAGCTATTATGATGCAATGTCAATGAATACAGTATAACAGTTATTTCTCTGAGAGAAGAATTGGGAAGAAAGCAATTTGTTTTAGAGATAGAGAGATTCAAAACTTACAGTAGCAAAACCAGAGAGCATCGAAACAAGTGGAGCAGGACAACCGCCGCGAGGAATCGCTTTCGGAACTCATTATGCTTACTGAGTCTCAGCCGTAATTCCCATCTTCTCCAAAGTCCAAACCATTTTTGTTACTGATTTTCTATTTCCTCCAATCACATCTACACTCAATCTGTCATGGTCATTCATAGAAAACAAAAGTATACAGCTTCAACGGATATGCAAAAAAAAAACATTTCATTCCCTACTTTAAACTCCAAAAGGACTACAAATTGGGGTTCAATTCTATGTCATTAACCTTGTAACATAAGGGTATATCACTGTATAAAAGGCTCATCCACCACCTCATAACATTAGATATGGCACTGTATGTCCCAAAACAATTTGAAAAACCAATGCATTTTTATCGCATGAATCAAACAATTCCATAAACCCTTTTTCAATTTTCTTATAAAAGCCTCTAAAAACTCAACAGGAAGAAACTGAAAGTTCGTAGAAGTCAAAACCGTGAGAGAAAAAAAGCAGAGAGAGCACGTTGTGAATTAGGGTAAACAAGATGTCGAGTTCTAAATAAGGAAAAGTATCAAACGTGACTTAGAGAACATCACCAATAATTATTATTTCTTGAGGTCAAATAAGAGAACAAGATTAGGAAGAACGACAAAGCCATGTACATAAAATTATCAAAGATCAAATTCAGTAAAAACAGTATGGTAAAATAAAAATTCGTCAGCAACTCTAAATGGGAAGATTCACGGTTCAAATCTCTCATGCACAAACTATGTCAAGGATAAACAAATGCTACAGTTCATTGATTTCAAAAAAAGCAACAAGCTAAAATCAAATTAGTCAGTTTAAAGGCTGTCCCAGTTTTAGGACAAAATGTTGGACAAACATAAAACTACAAGAATGGGCATACCTTGTAGCTGATTGGAGGGTTTCAAAACTGGAAACACGTTTTAAAGTAGCTGCAAAAGCAATGAGAGGAACCATGTAAAATAAAATAACTTACATTGTATCTGATGAGTTTTGAGAAAGATTACACCTAATGCAACCAAGTAGATATAGGTTCTATGAATTTGTTCTGTTAAGTTTTATTTTATGTCTTAAACATATTAAAAATTCCAAATTTCACCAAATGTCTACAAAATTCAATAATTATTATTTAAAATTTCTATAAAAAGTGACGACTCAATTTGACGACAACTCCTCCTGCGGATGTGCAGACATTTTGTACTCATATGCATCTTTCTCTGTAAAGAGTGTAATTTAAATAATCTGTACTGTTTGATGATAACAATTTTTGGAAAGAAAACTAAAGAATAACAGAAATAAAGACAGACGTAAGAGACTTGAGTAAGAGAGAACGTAGATAGGGGAAAACCAAAGGCATCATAGCTCAGAAAATTTGTAGGTATATATGTAAATATTGAAGTTGTAATTGCTTTCCATGTGAACAACATCAAAGAACTTTCCTCTTTGGTTGATTTTACTTTACCCTATCTCCTAAGTGGAATAAGCAAACAAGCAATAGGGCTGATAATGACGCAAACCCATAAAGGAGTAAAGAGGAAAGTCTTCTTCTCCACAGTTTTGATCGCAACAAAAGTTAGATTACAAAATGAAACTAAACAGCAGATCAAGCAATGGAGAGAAGAAAATGAATGAACATGATTGAAAAATTTTTAAGGCTCATAAGTTGCAGTCTGGAAGCTGCAATTAAGAGTAAAGAAAAATCATGAGAGGAAGAGATAGTACAAACTACCATGGAAAACAAATTTAAGTTCAGCTCCTGTATGCAACTCAACTACTCGACACCATATCTCTCCATCGCTCTCTCACACACACGATTCTAAACCAGAAAATAAGGCACCTTAAAATGATCAAAACAAAAACTCTATAAAAGCAGAACCAAACGAGTCAGGTTTTCTTCTTATTGCCTTTTCATGGCAACAAATTATGCTCAACTTTTCACAAATCAAACAACCAACTAGCTAGATTCTACACCAAAAAACAGAAACAAGCCAAAAATTAAAAAGTTGCAATGGATATTAAAGAGTTTTTTTAAGTCATTTCATAGATTCTTACTTGCGGTTCATTTCTAAAAAAACTGAAATTTTGTAAGTAGAAGTGTCAACTTACAAGGTCGTCATGTTTTCACCAAATTCAACTTGTAAAGAATCCGGCAACGAATCTTTGTTTGGCAAGTTACGAAATTTCAAAGCTTTGAAGCTGTGAACAGCATCTGAAACTCTGGTTTTTACGGGAGTTAACTGACTGAGAGGAGAAAGATAATATGAACTTAGAAATTCTTGGACCTTTGTCCGCATGTTTGGACACTATTGTCGTGGTCTTAGGTTGAACTCATCTTAACTGACCACAAAGTTGGTACGTTTAACAAAGGCCTACACAAATCGAAAAATGGTTCTCGAAAATTTCCAAACTTTCCTTTCTCTCTCACCCTTCTTCATAGTTCACTCGCTTTTGCCCTCCTAAAATCTCTACTCTCTTAATTATCAAAAAAAAAAAAAAAATCTACTCTCTTGCCTAATCTGTGTCCCTCGTTTTAGGCAATAGCGAGTTTGAGTTCTCCATTACCCCTAACTAAGCCAGAAACCCCATCACTATTCCTTAACTAAAGCAGAACTCAACAAATCGGGTTTTCTTCTTATTGTCTTTTCATGGACAACAAACTATGCTTAATAATTCACAAATCAAACAACCAAACAATTTGATTCTACACCAAAAAACAGAAAGAAGCCAAGAAATAACAAGTTGCAACTTTACTATCACACAGGAAATGGATTCTTTTTTTTTTTTTTCCTTCTAATGGATGACGCTTCTTACAAAGCAAACAACTTTTGGTTTCTAAGACACGTGAGAGAGAGGATGAAGCAACAGGACAAGTACGTATGAAACATTAACAAAACCTTTCCAGTTTATGAGCTTTTTCTTTCCTTTTTTCTCTTTACTTGAAGATCAAAGTTACAAAGATCAACAAAACCCATCAACAAAACGTAATCCCTCACCCAATCGAAACAAAACACAAACATAACTCTATCATCAAAACCCCTCACCCAATCGAAACCCATCAACAAAAACCCATCACCCAGTCGAAACAACAGGAATAACTTACCTAGAAGAGAAGAAAGATGGTAGAAGGCTGGGTTGACTTCAATAGAGAGTGAAGTTTCTGAAGAAAATAATCACGAGATTGAAGAAGTGGAAGAAGTTTCGGGAGGAGGCTCACGAAGAAGTGGAAGATGTGGAAGGAGCTTCGGGAGGCTCACCAAGAAGAAACGTGAGAAGTAAATAAAATTTACTTATTCTTAAAATAAATAATAATAGGATCGTTTTTACCTATTTTTTAATTAAAAAATATTTATTCTTATAATTAGTTATTTCGAAAATTCTTTCTAACCAAACCCAAACTTAACTAATATGTTAAAGAATAAGTACGGAATAGAATAGTTATTCTGTAAGTTTAGGATCGGCTCGGACCATCCCAATTAGGCTTGAATTGAATGAGTCTATGTTCAAGCTCAACCTCAACCTTAGGCCTTATTTAGTCCCACCCGACTCATCCTTAAATATATGTCCTTCATAAGAAAAGGAAAACAAATGGAAACTAAATTACCTAGAATAATAATTAATTCTATATCGGACAAATTTAATCTAGCTTGTGCAAATTTTAGTTTTTTGCTACTTTAGTGGATTATATCTCAAGAATTAATCAATTAATCTCTTTAAAATTTTAAATTATAAAATTAAACTTTTTTATATAATTAATTATTTTGTTTTAAATTATATTTCTATTTTTCATCTTTTTATTATTTAAAAAATTAAACTTCATCTTCATTATCATCATCACCCAGTTCAAAATTTCACAATAAAACGAGGTCTGGGAAGGTCTGATAGTACGCAGTCTTACTCCCACAGAATAGAGAGGTTGTTTCCAGTAGATTCATATGTGATTATGACATGAAGAAAAAAAAGTAGTATATTAATAATACAAAAAAGACAAATAAGTAATGCAGCTTAATGGAGTAAATAAATAAAACTAAAATAAATTAAATGCATAAAAACAATTAAATAATAATAATAATGATAATAATAACAAATACTTAATAATAATTTAAAAAGTAAATAAATAAATAAAGTAAAATAGAACCAAAGAAGATATAAAAGATTGTTGTTGACGAGGATGGTGCTGATCAAACCATAGTGCAGTACAAAAACTGCCAAAATTCAAAACAAAAACGCAAAGAAATAACAGTTCTAATACCAACATCTCATTTTGTTAACTAATAAGGAGCCCAGTGATGACATCAAATGGCACAATGCACTTTGCTTATCTCCAATGACACAAATTGATGGCATCAAAATAAGACCAGCAAGAAGCACAATAACACTTCCAAATGAGCAACACAATCATAATCTACAACTCATAATTATAATACTAAAAGGGCTATGAGATCATTAAATATAAAAATTCAATCTTGACATAAACGGAACAATATCAAATACAAAGAGGTCAAAATAATAAAACACAGAAAGCATTAAACCTTAGATTATACAAAGAAGCTAATATCAAAAGTAAAAAATGCAAAAGATCATAAATTTCAGAAAACTCAACTCAACCTAGAAAACACCAAAGCAGAAAAGACTCATTAATCAAGAACCATAACTATACCCAAAAAGGGGAGGCTGCGGGGAAGGAAGAGATTGTGAGAGCCCTAAGAAAGAGAGAGCAATACAAAGATCATACAGTCTTCAAACCCCACGACCAAATCGAAAACATAGTACAATCTAACCAACCAAAAAATCGAAACACAAACTATACATAAACAGAACACTAATACTAAAAGAATCACAAACCAAAAGCAGTCATAACCCAGAAAACACATCACTTAAAATCCTATTTAGAGAGGAACCATGTTGAGCAAATCACAAATCTGCATCGAATCCGCCGCAAAGATAGAACCTTTAAGAGATTAACAGATAAAATACAGGACTTCAAAAACGCAGGAAACGAAAAAAATATAATACACAAAAAGATAAAGAGCAAAACTTTAAATCTGAAAGCATACTGCGAAGCTTTAGATCCGAGACACAATCACAAGAAAAGAAATACTAAATCTAAGAATGCGTTTCATGTCGTCTGTCGTAGGGGAGTCGTTGCCACCCTTAATGGTGAGAGCTAGAAGCTCATAACCATAGAAGGTGTCAGAGAAAAAGACTCTTGCTAATTGTCGAAAACAAAACTTAAAACACCAGATCTCCAAGATAAAAATTAGTTATTGTAGATAAATTCAATATTTTTAAAGCAAGAGTAATGTAATATAAATCAGAGTACTAGTTAAATTCCATTAATATACATTGTTAGACACTACTCATGGTTGCTTCTCTTCTTCTCCGGTAAGTTTGATAGATCATCTACCTTTCCCTTCTAAGTGCACTTGACCATTTAAAAAATTAAACTTATAAAAAATAAATTATCAATTATCTTTTTCATAATTTTAAAGTGGAAATAAATAAAATTTTTTAATTCAAAAAAAAAGCAAAAGATTTAATTTAACTTAATTTTAAACTTTCATAATTCAAATTATTTTAATTTTTAATAAATTCAAAATTAATCTATAAATATTTTTATTCCTTATATCTTTTTATAATAATATATGACTTTGGCTTAACCAGATGAATTTTAAAATGGAGATCTAAGTTCGAAGCCTCTTAATTAAAAATAGACTAAAGATGCGATATGAATCTTAATATTGATAATATAATACAAATTATAATGTTTTAAAATATTTAAATTACAATTCAACGTTTTCAAAATATTTAAAATAAAAATTTTTATTAATTAAATATCATGTTAATATTAAAAAAATTATTTTCATTTTTTGAAATAAAAAAATTACTGTAACATGCGATATTGTAATTGAGACTAAATTGTGTCAAATGTATAATTACCACGTAGTAACTAGATTATTAATTTATAAATTTCGATAATGTAAAAGGAGGATTAATTTTTTATTAAAAATAATATTTTATTTGTATTTATTTAAATTTATTTTAGCAAATGTTAAAATTTAATTTTAACGTTTCAAATGTATTTTATTGTAAATTTGCAGTTGAAAATTATTTTGTCTTAAATATAAATTGGCGTTGTTAGTACGTACGTGTGTAAGTTCAAGAATCGAAGTCTGACACGGTAGTCACTATTATACAAATTCGTTAAATTGCAGCCTGTGTCCTTCGAAGCTTTAAAGTCGCATTCTCCTCTGATCTCAAGCTCTCCGTGTCTCTGCTACAACCGTCACTCCTTCAAACTTTTCATTTGAGGTGAGTTCTTTTCACTTTGTTTTTCATTTCACTCGTAGATTTGTTTCGATCGTATGTTTATATTTTGGTGGTCAGATTTTAGTTTAGTGAATAAGTTGCAAATAGTGCAGATTTGAGATCCAGACCAGCTTTCTGAAATTTCTGTTTCAAATTTTCTTTGCAGTTGAAGTGAGAAATGGTATTCTTTAGAAGCGTTTCTCTGATTGCTTCTAGACTACGTTCCCGTGCTACTGTAAGTTCTTCCAGATAATACCGGAAGTGAATGCATACACACTCGCACACAAGATCAAAGTAAATAAATATGTACGAGTAGGAGGAGCCTTTCGTTGAACTCTGTATAATCTTCGTTATTGTGAATTACAGGTTCAACAATCCAACCTCAGCAATTCTGTGAGATGGCTTCAAACGCAGAGCTCTTCTGACCTTGTTGTCACTTTTTTCGTCCTTTGTTTTCCATTTTTTTCTATTGTTATATTTTTGTGAACGTAATCATTTGATTATTACTCGAAGTTTTATCTTATATAAGTTCTTGTAACCTTTGATTTCTTTCATTTGTAGGACCTTCATTCTCAGTTGAAGGAATTGATCCCAGAGCAACAGGTACGAAGCACTTGCCCTTCTGGTGCAAATTTGAATTCTAATATAAATGATCTAAAGTAAGTTGTGCTTTAAACGCTTTTTCCATCTATCATCGAGGTATGAACCAGGTCAAAGGTTTTTTAGGCATGTATCTGGTCTAGATTTTGGTCTGGTTCAGAAGAATACATAGGTTTTGTTGGGGGAGCAGCTTTAGCTAGAGCTGCACAAGAACTTGTTCTCTGATTATCGATCTAGTTTCCTCTAGTTCGTTAATAAGCTATTTTATTAATATTGATGGATCCCGCATGAAAATTAGGCCCTTCCTCAACCAAAATTAACGTAATTCATTTATATTTATGAAATGCTAGAAGAATAGCTAATTTCTTGTTTTTAACACTGTTGCAGGAGCGCCTGAAAAAAATCAAGACAGAATATGGAAAAGTTCAATTGGGAAATATTACTGTTGACATGGTATGCATGAGTTTTCTTTCCATGTGCCCACATTATATCTTAGTGAAGTATTACTTTAGTTCAATCCTGGGTATTTGAAAGAATATGGAAGGCAAAATCAGTAGCTTAGGATATTATATAACTCTATGAATTTCGTTTGCAATAAAATTGGTAAGGTACTTGGTGGGATGAGAGGAATGACAGGACTACTATGGGAAACCTCGCTTCTTGATCCAGAGGAGGTATGCTAATCATTAACTTTGTTTTGAATAATCATAAGGTAGCCATTTGAATTTCATTATAAAAGTAAAAGGTTGTTTACGTTCTTCCAGGGAATTCGCTTCAGGGGACTTTCTATTCCTGAATGCCAACAAGTATTACCAGCAGCAAAACCTGGTGGAGAACCTTTGCCTGAAGGTCTTCTTTGGCTTCTTTTGACTGGAAAGGTGAGAACAATTTAGGTACCTAACACCGATTTTGCAAAGTCATTTTCTTTTGTTGTCTTTTGAATTGTGTCCTTGCCTACATTTAATAAATTCTGTTTCCTTTGAAAACTAGGTACCTAGCAAAGGACAGGTTGATTCCTTGTCAAAAGAATTACGTAACCGTGCAACTGTTCAAGGTTTGTGCATCCGAGTTTTTTACATTGTTTATATAACGCCATCAATTTCTTCAGATGTTTCTAGCACATGTCAAAGCCTTCTTCGGGAGCTCAACTTTGAGTTCCTCTATATATTTAATCTTGTGAGCTAAGTTTAGTTGTGTTACTGAATTGAGATGATCAGCAAATTAGCCTTAGCCACAATTTATGTTCTTGCTTTTCGTTGCAGATTATGTGTTTAAGGCTATTGATGCTCTACCTGTCACGACTCATCCAATGACTCAGTTTGCGACTGGTGTTATGGCCCTTCAGGTTGATAAATGCCCTATACTTCCTACCTTGATTAGAAGCATCATCCCATCAGATTTTTGATGTGATAAACTGATCGTGGTTAAGACAACTTGATGAGACCTTTTAACTTCATACCTTGTAAATTTCTAAACGACGTGATCTCTGACTCTTCTTTTTCAAATCAGATTTTTGATGTGATAAACTGATCATGGGTAAGACAACTTGATGAGACCTTTTAACTTCATACCTTGTAAATTTCTAAAGGACGTGATCTCTGACTCTGCTTTTACAAAGAACATAGTCGGGTGTTTCCAGTACTGTCTTGTGGAAGTGTTGTAACCAAGATGATTTGACGATATAAGACATATGAAAAGGCATGAGAGGGTTTAGTTGACAACTTTCCAGTACCTAAAAGTGTTGTTTGTTGGTGCAAACTTGACAACTTTTATCTCTTCATTCTTATCCTTCAGGTTGAAAGTGAATTTCAAAAGGCATATGACAACGGGATTCACAAATCAAAGTAAGTCTTCCTTTTTATGATTTTTTTGATAATGATTCAACTTTCAATCATTTCTTACAGCACTGAAATGTGGTAACACTTTTAGGTACTGGGAGCCTACATATGAGGACTCTCTAAATCTGATTGCTCGTCTCCCGTTGATTGCTTCATATGTTTATAGAAGGTTAGTTGACAATTTTATGCCTTGTTCGATCTTGTACTTTTGTTTATGGTGGTGATTAAAGTAGTTTGAGGTGTGATTTTATTCCAATTAGTGATGTAGTATTATTGCAAAATACAAGTTGGATTAACTGCTACAATTTAAAATTTTGATTAAAAAAACTTATCTTTAGACATAAAACATACGTAAAAGTAATTGTTAAGAAACCATTTAGCTATTGGTTGAGATTCAGGAATGGATTATAAATTATTCCAACATAGCCACTGACACGATATATGGACAAATACAACAAATCACAAGTCCAACAGATACGAGGGTGGCACAACTTTAATTTGAAGTCTCTTGGACACACAAGGCTTTGATATCATGTCAAGAAACCTTTCAACATAAATGTTTTAAGTTGTTGGGTGAGACTTAAGAACATATCCTGTATTACTCTAATAAATGAACTCAGAGGAGTGGATATTAGAAAGAAAATGAAATCTGTGAAACTCAAAAGAATTGACTTGTAGTAATGATTCATGAACTCTAAAACTTGTTTGAATTCCCCAGCTTCTTATAGGACACCCAATCCCAATGCAGTTCTTGTTGACTGATTAAGGCATATCATCCTCCATTTGCTGGTGTAATTATGGCATGAGTGAGAGAACAAATCTTACTAAAACATGTCCCAGCCAAAGCAATCTTATTGTTATGATGGCCAACTATTTTTTTTAGTATTGCTCATTTAAAAATATTCTCATGATCATATTAGATTGATAAAGAAATAGCATTAGGTAGTTCCTTCTCTACAGCATATTGGATAAAGCAGAATTATATCAGCTCAAATATCCACAATGTGGCCCCGTGGCCTTAGATTAATTCTTTCTAAGATTCAGACAGTTGATAAAATTGTTCTTTGGAACCAAGCCATATGATATGATGATGAATTCCGTTTTGTGAGAATCTTGTTGTAATATATGAAACTTGAAGCTGTTGTTATTTTTGTCAAATTTCTGGAGTAATTTCTCTGTTTTTAGCCACTTTGATACCTACACTCTTGCTTTGGCATGTCCATCACTTTGTTTTCATACTCCTTGTACCTTTCTCTGTCATACATGTCATCGCTAGCCTTTTGATTGTCATTAAGGTTGATATATGACTGTACTTGTATTTTCCCAAATGAACTTATTTGTGGCTTTTGACCTGCACCTGTGTTGCTTAAAGGATATACAAAAATGGGAGCATTATTCCAGTTGATAACTCTCTGGATTATGGCGCAAATTTCTCGCATATGTTGGGATTTGATAGTCCTCAGATTCAGGAGCTTATGAGACTTTACGTGACCATCCACAGGTACAATATCCTATCTTCTCAAAAATGTGTAATAGATACTGAAAGATGGGTTCAGTATGGACTGTTTGTTTCTACTGATTTGGAAATAGATGTGTTTTTTCATTCAAATACTTTCTTATTCTGAAAAATATTTTGTAGTGACCATGAAGGTGGAAATGTCAGTGCTCATACTGGGCACCTGGTAAGTTACCCAAATTCCAAAATTCAATTTCATTGAAAGCCCTAAAGTAAAGAAGGGGTTGGTGTGGGAACGGAAGAGATTATTCCAACATGTTGCTTTATGTCATTCTCATACAATTTTTCAGGTAGCTAGTGCACTTTCAGATCCTTATCTTTCATTTGCGGCTGCTTTGAATGGTTTGGCTGGGCCCCTTCATGGCCTGGCTAATCAGGTATTGTATGATCTCTCTCTCTCTGTTTCATTCTTTTTCTTTTGGAACCGTCCTCCATTTGTACATGCTAGACAACATTTAACAATTGCGCTTATGTTTGTCTATAAACGTGAAATTCCAATATTTCTCTAACATTATGCAACTCTGAAGTTCTAGTATTAAGAGTATCTTATTGTGGATTTCACATTAACTTGTATAATGCCTTTGTAGAGCTAAAAGGATGGCAAACCTGGCTTCTGCTTTTGCAACCCAAAAGTCCCTGTTCTATATTCTTGTTTTGTTCATCCTGATCTTGTTTATTTCTTATGTTTTATTTGGTTCACCAGTTAAATATAGAAAAAAGCAAAGCACTTCAACACTGTCGATTGGTTGCATGGATATATTATCTCTGTCAAATGTTATTGTTACTATCTTGTCTTGATTATCTATATATGCAAATGTAGGAAGTTCTACTTTGGATCAAGTCTGTAGTGGAAGAATGTGGAGAGAACATAACTAAAGAGCAACTGAAAGATTATGTATGGAAAACACTGAAGGGTGGAAAGGTAATGTACTGCATTTCAATTATATTTTCGCTAAATACACAGAAAAACCTTGAATTTTCTTCAATTCGTCTGTACAAAGCAGAATCATAATTGAAGGTTTGTTAACACTTTTACCGCAAGCCATTATGGTTGCATATTTTGTTTGCAGTTGTAGTTTGCATTGCTTATTACATTCTTACGCTTCTGTAATTTAGATCATTATTTTCGTTCTCAACTACCGATGCATTCTGCTTAATTCTGCCCTTGTTAAATCAATTGGCAGGTTGTTCCAGGGTTTGGTCATGGAGTTTTGCGTAAAACTGATCCAAGATATACTTGCCAGAGAGAGTTTGCATTAAAACATTTACCTGATGA
>JAOQMS010000179.1:3771887-3796428 GCA_027563885.1 Erythroxylum longipes
ATTGTTTTAACGCAATAAAATGGGCAGCCTTGGCATGTTGATTCCTTATAAATCGTAACCTTGTCCATGATGAAACCAATTTGTTTGCCATTTGTGTCCTTGTTGCCAAAGAAAAGAAAAAAGAGCTTTTAAACTTCAAAACTAAACTCTTTTAACATTTTCAAAACATTAAAAATAGATTTTAAGTGGATGGAAAATTTATCATGATTAACTTTTCGTAATTAAACACTGGGGGGTATATTAGAGTAAGATTAATTGTTTAAAATATGTAAATATGGACCTAATTGGCACGTGACAAATGAAATCCATTGTCTGAAATGGATAAACAGTTGCCTTTGCTTTAATGTGACTATGAACTCATTTTTTGATTAGTTAAAAAAATAATTATGTGACGGTAAAGTTTACTTTTTATTTAAAAAAATAAAAAGTTTAAACATTAACATGACATTTAACTAATAGGAAATTAACTCTTTTAAAATTTTCCATCTATTTAAAAAAATTTAAAATGTTAAGGTTTTATTTGAATAATTCAAAACATTATGGTTAAGTTACATTCTGTTTTATACGTTGACATTCAAAATATACTTTTAACTCAAAAGAAAAAGAGAAAAAGTGAATAAAATAGAATGTTACATAAGATATAAAATAACTAAAGACTGGAAAGAATAGCATATGATAATCAGTCTTAAATATTCTTCGGAACTTTAATACGACTCCTTTTGCTGGTAATTTGAATGTTAAAATTGAATACAATAATGTATTGGCTTTTCATGTCCAAGGAAATGGAGGTGACAAAATGGTCATAAACTTTTGTAGGGAAGAAGACATCTTTATATGCGTCATTTAGGCGCTTTAAGTAATTAAGCTGCCATTTGTGAAAATGGCTAATAAAAATGGAATATATAAGAAGAATGCTCAATCTCACTTCTATTGTTTCATTCCAATGCATTGATAATCGCATAGAATAATACAAACTATTACACTGTGTTTCATGTGAAAAATACTTCAACTTGGATATGTGGAAAATTAAAAGGTAGAAAAAGAAAAAGAAAGTGAACCCTCACCCCAATTTCCATAAGAGAAACTACAACTAAAGCACATTAGAACTGTGCCAAAAGAATTATCAAAATCCCGACCAACCCCTTCGGAAACCCCATTCTCTTTCAGCTGATCACGATATTAGCTCACTCCTTCGATTCCGCCAGCCCTAGCAGCCTGAAACTCTTGATCCACTGCTTTAATTCAAGTGAAAGATGGGTGGGCCAGCCGTATAAATCAGGTAGTTTGTACAAGTGTATATTCAACAAACTTTTTACATAAATCTCCTCCATGTCACAGCAACCCAGCCAGAATAGCCCCAGGATCATTTGATGGCTCATGTGGAGCTATCGGCTGTGTTACTGAAGGTGCAGGAGCTGGTGCCGGTGCCGGTGCTGCTATCGAAACACTAGCCAACTGCTCCTTAATGAACTCTTTCAACCTGCACATCAAACTGTCAGAAATATGTGGAAAAGTTATGTCCATAGTAGGGTGTATCTGGTCTGGAAGTCAAAAACATACTCGAATGTTAGTGTTGGGTCCCCAGATGCAACTGTCATTCGCAACTGTGTTCTATCCGCTGGATCTGTCTCAATTCTTGCCTGAAATTTTGTACAAAAGGATCCACCTCACGCTCTATTGCCAAATTAATATTCAGTTGAAATATCCAAGAAAACTAGAGCAAATTGTACAGCAGCAACTCAAAATGTTTGGCACCAACTCAACACGATTATTTTCAGTTTGCATATGTAATTTTAGGTAAAGTTCCAATCAAGGGAAACAATAGTAATCATCCTCCAAGACCTAGATCCAAGGCCCAATACATAAATGCCAAAAAGATCCAATAACAGCTCATACTGCACTAAGCACAGGAGTTATAATTTAGCAAAACAAATAAAATGGAACAAAAACCAATCTCTTACCAAGCAAAGCATAGCCCTTGTACTTTCCGAATAAAAGGTTGTGCATGCAACGAGGTTATTAGGATTTGGATCCTAGAAAACAAAGAAGGAAAAGTAAGAAGCTTTCTTATATTCCCGCAAAGTGCTTGCTAGAATGACTTAGATCAGATGACTTACAAGCCCAGGACAAACCATTAAACGGAAACTGTTAAATAGTTTCGCCATTTCAAGAAGGGGAAGTGGCCTTACACCTCTAACCTGTAGGATTATTCAGAAAATTTTACAGAAGAGATTAGTTCATACAGAGAATTTTCGAGCATAGGAATTGTCAAATGAGTTCAAATGTTAAGTTTACAACAACAGACAGACAACTACGAATCCTTCATTCTAAATTGATGAAAAGATTATCATGCTGCTCCAAAAGCGTCCATAGTTGATTAAATTCTTACATTCTAGTTGGAAGGAAACAAAAAATTGTGATAACAAAAGTTCTAGTTTTAAATAGATGATGAAGCATTAAACTTGCTTCCACTGGGGTTAGACCCAGCATAGCCAATCATAAGAACCAGAATTTGTGTCATGCAATAAAAAAGACTCAGAAAAACTTGCATCAAACATAACGCAAAATACACTTACGACTTCTTGAAGCTTTAGGGGAGGCCCCGAAAGTGATCTCCATTGAGGAAAAAACTCTTCAGCAGACACTGATACAGGCTGAAGAAATTTATTCATGACAGCAGGAAGACGAAGCTTGACATTGACCTAATTAAAGGACCAAAAAGTCAACTGCAACTCAACGCTATGATTTAGTATCTCTTACGATAAAATGTAACACAAAATACAAATGAACAGTACCATGTTGGTACCGAACTTGTAGGAGAAGTCAAGTACAGCCACATCCCTGCTCGGACAAAGACTTATTACCTCAAGCGGGCATTGCACCTACATAACCAAAAAAAAAGAATCAGTAAACAAACAGGGACAAAGAAACACAAGAAAGGTCGTTAACAAGATTATCAACTGCTGTCATAAGGCAGGTAGCACATTCACCTGTGCCCTGGGAGGAATAGTTTCAGGTACTAGGGAGAGCTCCATCTTTAAATGTGCCGGAGGTAATATTAATGCCTGAACAGAAACAAGAGGAGAAGTATTCTTGTTTCCCAAGAAAATAACAAGACGGCCGTGATGTGCCCACCACTCTGCCTTAATACCAACCTGGAATAGTGGACAGAAAAATTTCACGGTTTCTACCAACTAGAAATGTATACGACACAGCATTGTGTCTTCAATATAAACGAATAACCATAACAAGACTTTGGTAACAAGTTAAGAGAACAATTAATGACCAAAGAAAGAAAATAATACCTGAATGAATGGATCCTCGTACAAAACACCACTGTCCTTTAAGCATAAAGCATAAAATCTTTCATTAACATTCCCAATTGGCTGAAAGTATTCAAAAGAAAATAGCTGGTTAGAAGTGAATCAATGTCCTAAGGTAAGTTCAACCAATACTGATCAAAATTGTCCACAGGTTTTTCCAACAATCTGATTTCCTAAAATCTGAAGAATTTCCAAAAGTAAGAGCTGCATCATCACCTGAGAAAGGAATCAATAATGGAATTATCAAAAAGGATCAACAAGCTAAGTACCTGAACAGAATTTGTTAGCTCTCCAATAGGTACAATAGCTGCAACATCAGCTTCAGCTGGAACACCTTCTACTCCAGAGACTGCAACACGCTGAGAGTGGACCTCAACTGCCAGAGGACCTTCAATAGCCAAAAGGTCACCAGGTACATCTGCTGAACTAGTCAAAGTCCCATTTGGTTGTGTTGAGGATTGATCTGCTGAAATTTCCTCCTGGTAGGTTGCATAATGCAAATCATAAAAATGAGCAATACAGGTATTTCACAAGTCTCAAGCATATACATAATAAAAGACTAGATTGATGAGAAATCTAACCGCATTGCCAGTCATGTCAGGAACCTTCACTAGACTAAGTTTGGCAATAGGTGAAACTGGTGGTGACATCCCATTAGCAGGGCGTTGGTCAGTAACAACCAACGCATTTGACATATGTTGCTGCATTCTTGACTTAATAGCACTTTGCTCAGCAGTATCAACATCAGCATCTTCAGCTCTTTTAATTAGTGCAGACTGGATCAAACAAAGACAATATCACACTTTAGAGAAACAGTTTGGAATCAAACTATTTAATCATTGACAAGAGTTCAACCACAGACGAAAGTAACAGTATCCTCAAATGATCCTGTGGAGTGAATGACTACCTGACGCTCGGGAAATTTAGGCATTTCAGCCAGTATGTCCATTAGAGCTGCACCTTTCCTACTTAATGCAAAATACTCTGTAGCTCGTTGTTGTATCTCAACATCAATGCAGCTCTCATACCTATAGAATTGTGAACTTAGGTCCAATAATTTCACAAGTACTAAATATCAAACCAAAAAACTAAAGATGAGAGGAGGAAAGGTAAATCTCACTTGTTGAATATGGTCCAGATTTGGTTTTGCAGTTCTGGATCGGGGGGCTGAGTGTGCATTAAAATCTTAGCATAGGATGACAGGAGGATTGGAATGGTTGAAGTACTGCATACAAGTGCATATCTTCTAATTTGTGAATTGATCACAAGCAATACATTTAACGTGAAAAGGACAATTGTTAATTGCTCTTACGGTACAGTAGGAAGCTTATCATGTATGATGCTAAAGATTTCCTTCGGACTACCTCCAGGCTTTCTGGCCAAAAGATGGCCATATTCTCCTAGAAGATAAGCACTGACCTGTACGATGTAGGCATTAAATAATCAGTAATTGGACACTGCATGAATTTTAACTTCATGCATAAAGACCAACAAATGTTTGTAGTAAAGAGACACCTTAACCATTGTCATGTGTACAGCAGGCTTGTCAAGATACTCCCTCACTTTGGCTGCTGCATAAGGCTGATCAAATTTTCAAGTCTCAATCGAGAATGGCTAAATTAAAACACCAACGAATAATCAGACGATTATAGTGTATGCTTAATTACTTGTAGGTCCTCATTGTTTGTAACAAACTGCACAACACGAAACCATATATCATCACTGACAAAATCTCCTGCCTTGTCAACCAACTGAAGGATTACATCCACATACCTGCAATCATAAAAAATGTCAGAAGTATATAGTAGTCAGCATTACATACCAGTGGTTTTGGCAATGAACCAAGGATGATTGTACAAATGCCATAAAGTTCCACGTAGAGTATTAATTGAAGAATAATAAATACTAGAAAATAGTTGTTTAACTTTGGCTGCTTTTGAAATTTTTACAGATACAGAGAAAATCCAGTCATCTCATATTGGCTTCTCAGTCTAAATAACAAGCTTAACCTACTACAACTGTTATTATCCAGCTTTGATACAAACAGATGAAACAATGAATATAGAGATGGGTAAGTGGCCCAGAAAGAACACCCAAGTTAGTTCGCAATCAAAAGGAAGTTTAACAGCCACTGGAGAATAGCTGTTAGGTAATTGAAGGTAGAAAAAAAGGATGTTGTCAGGTCATTCCTGCAGAAAAGGCCAAGCACCGCTGCTTGACCTGAGTCCAATACCTCCATTACAGTCAAGTATTCTAGCAGATATGTTTGAAAAGTGACAAATTCCTATTCTCCAACATCACTGCCATCTCATTTTGTCCAAGTGTTGATGCTTTTTTTTATCATCTAGGATTAGTGACTATCTCATGTATGTTCTATGTTTGTATCTATATGTGCTAAGTCCAATACTTCCCATATCTTGCAACAGGAAAGTGCTCATACCAAGACAAATCTGGAGCAAACTTCTCCGCAAGAATAGCAGCTTTCAGAGATAATTCCTCACGCATTGCAAAATCTGCCGTGCTGAGATACTGAACATCAGAAAAATGTCAGAGGCACACCTCTAATTTCACAGCATTGCAATAGAACACTCTATGCAGAACAAGTCATCAAGAAATTACTTGTACCTGCAACAGTTCTTCCACGATGTCCTTTGCATTTGAAACATCGCACATACCATAAAGTAAATCAAGGGCACGCCGTCGAATACTGGATAAAGAATATTAGATCAGCAAATCTAAGGGCATCATAATCGTTAACATGAAATGCAGCATTTAATTGATCAAATCCACTATTTTGTACCATAGAAGATTAGGCCACATAATTCTGATGCGTAAAAACAGCTAAGATATAGGAATGTTTGACATGAAAGTTTTGACACTCAAAATTGTCAGATTTTATATCTTTCCATAGCAAATCAATGACCCAGAAACTACACCTGAAATATGGATCAGGGATGTAAGGGAAAGTGACAGTATATAAAGTGCAATATACTTCAAATTAACCTGATGTCAGGATCTTTCAATGACGTGATGATCTGAGCCTGATGCCTTTTAATAATATCTTGGACATCTGTAACCATCAACATCCGAGTCATATTCTCCTGCATAAAAGCATCAGTGAACAGTTATGTTCAGTTAAGCAGATATAGAGTACCAATTAGACCTAACCATCAAATATTACACAATAAAGTTATAGTTCAGAAAATACATTTGAGTTACCTCACTAAGATAAGTTGGGAAGGAAATATCAAAGAATAAAATGTTTACCATGACTTACCAAGCCAAGATAACGGATATTTGGTTCACGGACAGCAATAAATTTCCCTAGGAGAGCAACACACTGAGACATCATCTCCTTTTCAGCATCAAGATGCATCACCTGTAGTCAAGAGATCGGAATATGCAATAGACAACATGTAGGTCATCAAAATGCTATATACAGATGAAATATTAATTATTGAAGGATCAACTTAATACAACAGGTACAGGATGCAATCATCTCCATTATCGTTGGGAGTGCAGATTGAGCACATTGAGATAAACGCTTGCTCATTACCCTTCATTGCACAAATAATCTACTGTTTCAAATTTTCAAAATCTTATGTGTGTGTGTGCATATATATATATATATATATATATATATATGTATGTATGTATGTATATTTTGAAAATTTTGAATTTCAAAAATCTTAAACAGTCAATGGGGAGAAAACCAAAGAATTAAGAAACATAAGTAGAGCACATTGAAAAGTATGCAGGTTGAAGTACAAATATAGTTCTCACACCCAAACATTTACAACTAAAGAAAACTTACCAGAGAAAGGGCCTCAAATAGAACAGCATGAGACGCATTGTTCTTATTCACATTTTTCACGACATCAGTTCCCATTAATATCCGCTGCAAGACCTGAAAACTTGAAGTTGGATGTAATTAAAGTTGGAAAAACCAATTGTTATAAAAATAAGTTCATCAATTAGAGTACAACCTCAAATAATGCTCTTCTCGTATTAGGATCTTCAATAGTTGGGAAATACTGAAGAGCCCTCATCGTTTTAACCTGTGTACCCAAATGGCATCACTTAAATTCACGATATATACAACAATAACTTGCTCAGTACAACATCCAAGAATAATTAATAAAAGAAGAGTTACTACTAGAATAATAAAACAAGATTAAATACAGTAATTCATGTCTATACCAATAACCTTTAAGAATTGATAATGAACAAAAAGATACAGGCCTGAAGCCAAGGAGAGGGAATGCCATAATAAGTGTATTCTTGTGGAATATCCTGGTTCCTAGCCAGTCGCTCTAATATCTTTACACACTTTGGAAGACAACTCCAGTAAGCTTCATGGTTATTTGAAACCAAAGCAACAAGAAGGCTCATAGAAGATGTCAAGATCCCAAGATCGCGTTCATCCAAAAGTTGTGCCATCCGATCCGCCCTATAACACAAGGCAAAGTGGATTTCGGATTTATGCAGGTAGTTGTTTTGAATATAAAAGCCACCATGCAGCAATTAAACATACCAGCCATCTACATTTACAACATCAGGGTTTTTCCTAAACAAGCGCAGTAGACATAAAGCAGCCTTCTTTCTCACAACGGGTCTACAGCTACTAGAAATCTGAATCAAGAAAAAGAGTAAATTGTGTCAAATAATATATTAGCCGGTTGCGTGTTAAGCTAATAATTCATAACTTACCACTAGCCTTTGGACATCTGGCGCTAATGATTCAGCAAATTCTCTCCCACCAATGTTTCCAACCTACAAATTACCAAATGAAATTTCAGTGCATATGGCTGAAGTATCATGCTTCGTATTAATGATCATGTCATACTGCATTCTTTTGAATTTGGAATCATGTCATGCAAAGTTCTAATGAAAATCTTAAGATGACATATTGTGAAACAAACAGAAAGGGACTGACACCAACCAGAGAAGTACAAAGCTTTTCCCAACTTTTTTAGTCATCAGTCTTGATAACAAGAATGTTGCCTAATATCATGGCTTCAAAATTTTAAATAAAAAGCTTTTACACTTTAAAAGTAACTTGAGTAGCTTTAGAAAATGCAAAAACTGGCATTATTCTTGAACAACTTGATCAATATTCTCCAGATCCTTATTTACCAATGCCAGAGCATCCCGTCTTCTAACCAACAGTGCGTGGGAAGCCTTTTGCTTTGGGAAAATTAACAACAGACGGCTAGTTATTGTAATCTAAGATGTACTAGTACGCATGTATCAACCTAAAATATACTATTTAAAAATTAATTGATTACAATTGTTATACCATAATGTTTCTAACCCTCGAGCCACTACAACTGGATGAAACAAATAGGCACTGCTCATGTTCTGTAGAGAAACATCAGACTACCAACCAATACATAGGGAAATTTTACTCTATGGCTAAGAATGTTACTTCTCAAACCATGCTTAGTACAATTCAGCTGCATCTCAGATCAGACAAGTGGTATTCTAAACTGCCAAGTGACAGTAAAAACTAAAGGTCGAACCCTTGTTAAGCAATTCATACATAATAACTTAATAACAAAAATAAAAACATCTCCCACAAAGTAAAAGAGATTCCTACTGCCATACCATTGTCAATGCCAAGCACTGAAAGGTTTCATTTCGACCAATGATATCATTCCGTACTGTATTTATTGCCAACCTCAAAAAGTCATGGTTCTCATTGAGCAAACATGATGTTGCTATGTAGCCAACCTGCAGGAAGTAGCAGCAATATAAGCAGAACAGTTTGAACAATTTTGCAATTCAAGTATTAAATAAGAGGGAATTACATTGAACGTTTAAGTATATAATCTCTCCAAACATGAAAATCAAACCCCTATAACAACATGATAATTCAACCATATCATTGGAAAAGATATTTAAGGCCCAAATCATCATCTACCAATCAGAAGTTGCCTTATCACCAACCATTTGTACTCGTGAATAGTTTTCACAAAAAAAAAAAAAACAGAAAATCTGTGATGGATAGGCTTATATCATGTGATCAAGACAATACAACCACTAATTGCAATAGGAATAGTGCATTCCAGGAAGCCCTAGAAGTCCAGATGATTTCAGAAAACACGAGGAAGAAAAATACCTGTTTTTCTGGGTACTTTGGTGCCGATATTAAAGAAACAGCTTCCATGTGACCGAAATCCACATCATAACCCAGCATATAAATATATAGCATCTTCCAAACATATTTCTTCTTTTCATAAGGAGTCAAACCCTGATTAACCATAAATGTTGCAATCAGTAATTGCTTTATCGAGTTAAAAAATTCTGTTCAGATGTTTTATTTAAGTTGGCTGAATCCACAAAACACAAGCAATAATGTATGTGATATAAGAGTGAACACACTGCAATGTCTCAAATACATAAATAGAATAGAAAACTATACAAAAAAAAGTGGATCAATAAAGTTACGGAGGTAAATGCAATACAAAAGATAAACTGTAATGACAGACAAAGAGAATTCAGAAATTATTAACCTAATTAGTCCAGCAGAACAATGTCAACTGCATCAGGTAAAAAAAGAGTAAAAAGTTCTTTAAGTATGCTTACACTTGAACCCTTTAAAAACCAAGTTCACATTTTCAACATGAAAAGAGAATTGACCAGACACAACATTCTTTGTAGAGTAAGTGGGAGTTCATTAAGATTCTAGTGAGTATAGGGGAAATCATGGTCTCCAAAACACCTACTGGGCAAAAACACACAATCCAAAACATACAAACTATACAAAGCCAGCAGTGTGGTAGCAGCGTCAAAAGCGTTTATACAAACAATATTATACATGAAACAGTCAATATACAACAGAGACAACTGGTTCCAAAGATGTACATATTCATTTGTATCTCTGCAAAGGCATTTCATTAGTATAGTACAATTCCACAAGATACTCGTCATATTAACTCCATCAAAACATGATTGGAATTTTTAACTCTAGAGAGCAAACATAAATGTGAGAAGGATACTGCACCATCCACACTTTGACCACTAAACTTATGACAAAAAAAAATAATGAATTCAAAAGGTAAAAGTGTATATGTTAACAGCAATCAACTCAAAAGAACAAACAAAACTCCTTGGTCCTAGGAATACACACTATCTCAATCTATCAGAGTGACTATTTAGAATGGTTTAATCACTCTTACATCAGGCTTCAAAATGGCAAAAGGTTCCATCTATTGATAACAACATCAATATTTGTAATCCAAAACTGACCTAACAAATAGATTACACAAAAAAAATGAGTAAATTGGTAAATTATTTTATTCCTCAATTACAGGATAAAATGAGCATTACCTTATCAAAATATTATCTCTAGTACTTCTCAATTATTCTGCGTTTCGAATAACAATGGGTTGTACAGCGATGTTAAGTGAATAATATTGCTCATCATTAGATGCAAGCAAAATTAACTTCCTAAAGACCACATAGTCGTTGGGTACATAAAAAACAAAAAGGGACAACACATTGCACAATGTTATCATCAAATTAATCTCCAATAATGAACTAAAAATGCATCAATCAAAATATAGCCTCACAATAAGGCACAACAAGCCAATTCAAGGGCAAAGCACAACCTTCAACAAATCATACAATAAGTTCCTTATCACAAGTTATAGATTAATTTAAGTGCCACAAAAACTATTTAAATTGCGTAAACATAATCAGAGTTTGGCATTGACCATGTAGCTTTTCTCCAATCTATACTTTTAAAATATTATCAATAAGAAACTAGCATTGAGGATTGCTTGAATTGCACAAGCATCCCTAAGCCAAAGATCTATAACCAGTTCAGAACAGAATAGAAACCCAATATAATCAGTCAAGAGATGACTGGAAAAGGGAGTACTTTCTATGTTGAAACCACGCAACAATATTTCTTAAAAGCCTCATCTTGCAAAATAAAATGCCATTTTGTTCTCACCTGTGGAAGTTTACAATTAATGCAGAGAGCAACATCTGCTCAAACATATGTAAGTACCTTAATATTTGGCCATGTTTGATGTCATTAATTAATGTACTCAATAAGATATGCCTTATGGGCCTATTCCCAGTGCTCATTGATTAAAAAGAGGAGTATGTACACAAGTATGACAACTAAACCCATTAGTTCTTGTAATCACTTGAACAATAGCAAAAAGCTTTAATGCCGTCCAGATCACACTATAATCATTGTATCAAATCATCGCCATAAAGGAATTACTCTGGAAGTTTAAGCACTGCTAATAACCCAAAGCCAAAAGTCAAACACTGAGTCCCTATCAAAGTCAGAGAAAACCAAGATAATGCTGAAGATCATACATCTTTATCCCTTATAATCCACTCACGAAATAGCTCGTAAGATAAAGTATCCGTTAGCCCCCAGAAAAGACATAATTGAGCTTCAGCTTTTGAAAGCTTCAGCAAAATATCTGTACCATTCAGTTGTCTAAACGCACATGGTCTAAATGGCATATTTCCTTTTCGCACACTTGTTCCACCATCAACAACTAAAGAAAACCGATTGCGTTTCTAACTCAACCCAACTCCTCATCCATTATACGTGCATTCATTGCTCAAAACCCAATAACATTATCGCATAAAAAAATAAAAAAGCCTAATGTCATCTACTTGTGCTAGCTCAGTCGACTTGCTGACTGTTCATTCAATTCAATTCCAATAAAAGAATTCTTCAGAACCAAACAATTACAGATTCTTTTAAGGACGTTCCATTAACAAGTGCGCAATGATCCGAAACCCAAAAAAAAAAAAAAAGACCTAAACAATCAATAAAAATTTTGGAAGTTACAAACCTTTTCGTTCTTGAAGCGAGTACGGACGTTACCGAGCTCTTTATCGACGCGAAGCCTCTCTTGCTCTTTGTTCTGGCAATTACGAATGTCACTTATAAATACCGACAGACCTCTCATCCCAGAAAGCGCCATTTCCCTATCAGATCCACCAACACTCTGTCTCACACACTTTCTATAGGTCCACCACCAACGGCAACTTACTGTTATTATTATTAACTCAAAAACACACAGAGACAGAAAGAGAACCGATCACTTGACAATAATCTACAGCGATCGCCGAGTTTGAAGATCTGAGACTGTAATTGGACCAGGACATTAAGAGATGAAAGTCATGATATCGTCAGATGTGGAAAAAAATGAGAAGAAATTGAAAAACATTTGTTTGCGAGAGACAGAACAGAGATTTTGGAAAAGCCGCCGATAGATTACTTCGGAATTTTGTATTTTGGCCCCTAATATTTTGTTTTATTTCACATTCAGTTCCTTTTGTTTATATACTTTTCAAGATTAAAACGTGGGATTGATCTTTTGCTTTTGGGTTTATTCTTACTTTTGTATTTCTAAAATTATTTTATTTTGCTAGTAAAAAGGTGTTAATATTTATATTATAATACAAGTCCAACTTCAATATTTAATTTAAACTTTAATATATATAAAGGTGAAATTTATTTAAAATAATATTATTTTGATCCTAAAATCTAAACTCATCAAAAGATATAATTAACCGAATTTGACATGGTAAAAGAAATAATACATATTTCTCAAAAAAAAATGCAAAATATGTAAACGTCGCCTGAGAGATTCGAACTCTCGCGGGGAAACCCCATGTACTTAGCAGGCACACGCCTTAACCACTCGGCCAAAGCGACGGTTTGGTTGCTTTATGAGAGCTCATTTAGTTTGTTCATAAAAAGCAGTCAACATTTTACGCCTTTCCCATTCTCAATGCTGCCTGAATATGTTCATGTACAAACTACAACTGAAAAATAAGAAAATACAGACTGAAATCTTCTATATTTTGCCCATAGTCATAAAGCGTTATAAATTGTGTGGCTACAAGCCTGTGCCTGTACAGATATACACTCCAAGGGAAGAGGAAAGAAAGAAAATAGGCATCAAACAAGATCAACTACCGTTTGCACATTTTTCCATATCAGTGGTACCGGTAGCTCCATTCTAAATCTGGCGTGCCTTGCATGCAATTCCAGTCCCAGATTCCGGATGGAGCATCCTGCCTTCCTACTTCTTGTCGAAGGACTTTCCATGACCTTTGCCAAAACCACAACATCCACATATACAACAAAATACAAAACCCTTTTCTTCCTTCTATAATAAATTGCTGAAAGAAAGTTCAAATTGAAAAGTACTCCAATGTCTACTGGAAGAAGCTGCAATGCTGTTTCCATATAACTTGAATCCACTTCACAACAAAAGGTTGAAATTCAACTGCCTTTTATGAAGGTGCCAAGCCTCTGTGAACCGCCCTTGGCTTCTATTTGTCTGAAAAAAATTCTCTCAAGATTGGCTTTCACATATTAGCTATCCAAGAAAAGAAAAACTTTTCCGGTGTCTGGATTGCTGAGAAGTGCGTGCTTGTTCAACTGATGCCCTGGGAGTATGTCCAGTGCTGTTAACAATGTCTGGTTGGGCATCAGTGGAACCTGGAAGAAGCTTGCATCCATTTTTCCTGCGCACCAAGCGTGGGGAACTTAATGAACTATGCGATTTGGTAACCCTCTTCATTTCCTGTTTAATTCTACCAAATTCTTCTTCTAGTTCTCCAACTCTTGACCTCATATTTTCCATGTCTACCTTTAAAACCTGATTCTCACGCACAACTGCAACCCATCCATCTCTCCTTACAATCTGACCAGCCATGTCAGTTTGGTCGGACACTGGTCCTCCTGGAGCATTTTCGGTGTCCAAAACATGTAGGCAGCTGGCAAGTGCAGTTCTCAACTGCATCTGTTCAAAGAACAGAACTTGAAGAATGACTCGAATTGGTAGCCTTTCATTCTGAGAAGCATGCGCACAAGCATCAATGGAGAGCTTCTGGTAGTCAATGATGTTGCAAAGTTCTTCCCTCTCTTTATCTGTAAGCCATGTGTGCGACTGCACAGTTCCACCAATAATTAGGAAATTTTTAAGATCAAGGAGAAGCTTTTGTTTAAGTAGAAAATCAAATATGTTAAATTTTACATAATTCTCCATTTTACAGAATGAATGGTTCGTATGCAAGGAGACCTATTCTTTTCACCTAAAATCTTAAAACATTGAGTTATCAGATCATAATTCTTTTATATAAGCTGTCCTTACTTCATAGAGTTAATTGATATGAGAATTTGACCCATCTAATAAGGAAATCAAACCTTCAAGTATATATCAAGAGCTCTATATAAACCGTCATGCAAGGACCTTGACGATTCTGGAAGGGCCTCTACAAGACTGCGCATCTTCTTGGGTTTCAAATTAACATCAGAAGCAACCTCTGCAATATAGTTATCAATCAACTTTGCAACTTTTCTTAGGGGCTCAGAAGATGGTGAAGTTCCCACATCCAAGGATGATGGAGAAAAAGATGTTATTCTTGATTCTGAAGACATAAAGTGATGAATGATCCTTTGCACACAGTCGATATCATACAAAGTATCAGAGTCAGAATAACTAGGAATGAGAAGACTGTCTAGGGTTGCCAATTCAAGTTGCATCCCTATTTTTCTCTCTAGAGAGTCCCTACATGTTTTATCGACACCCAATATCAATGCAATTCGAAGAAGCCCTAGCAAAAATCGGCAAAAGGACTTCCCCTTCTTTTCTGGAAGAAGTTTTTCAATTGTTTCTATCAAAAACCTTTGATCGACTACAGCAGGTGTCAAGCTGAAACTGGCAACTGTTCTTTTCTTTCCAACTTGTGCACTCTGCCACCGGCCTAGACCGGGTAGGTATTTCCTTGCATAATACATAATTGCACCAGCAAGACTCTCTGGTCTTATGCCTTTTGTTTTCATAGTATTGATTAGTCTCTCAAACAAAACCACACTGAGGTATGAGATGTCTTCAAACCACCAGTCAGATTCTGTGCTTCGGATCCTCGCCCCTGTGTTTATTCCATTCCAGAGGATGCTACCTCCTGGACTCTGTAAACTTCCATACATCATCATGGGCCACCCAAACAAGCTAGGATCTGTACAGGCCATCACAGATAGAGAATTCAAACATTTATTTGTTATTTGAAGCCTGTCAGCCCTTTGAATAACCAGGTCAGAACTTTGAAGAGCCAATATACAGTGTTTCCAGTTACGCATTACATTCTTATGGAAAAAGTTCTCTGATTTCGGAAGTAGATTATCTTCTCCATACTCATCTGTCATTTCAAGGTAGTCTGCTGCACAATACAATACAACTATGTTCCTTGGAGTCAATTCCACCCGCATCCCATAGCAAAACTTTACTGCAAGTAAGAAGGTGTCAGGACCACCAGGGAATTCGTTGAGTCTTGTCGTCAAATTTTTTTCAAGGGTTCCATCACATATGTGTGCTATCTTCCCACATTTTGACACCAATGGGAACTGAATGATCATAAGATTTTATCAATATCCAAACAAGGCAAATGGATGGAAAGACATGTATCCATTTCAATAAGAATTTCTGCAACTTAATAAATAAGAAGTTCTGTGATCTTAGAAATAAATACAAACAATAAGCAGGTGCTGAAGGCCTTTCCCACTTTATTACATCAAGTGTTGATGAAAAAATGGAAATTCAATAAACTAAATGCAGATTATATTTCTCTAAGACTAGTAATCAAAATAGAAGAACAAAACAAGTTACACAAACATCGCTTGTCTAAAATCACCACAATTATCATTTTTTGAGGCAAACAAAATCTTTTTTTATCAGCACTTGCTCTTCATTTCGGGAAAGAAGGGAAATTTTTCATGGAATTTGAGTTCAATTTCCGATAATCACATATCAAACATGAGTTACAAGCTGTTTACTGCCTAGATCAGCAATTATCAAGCATAGACCAATCACTTTGAAAAAACTTAAATTTACCTTCTTATTGAATATCACTAAATTAGTAGCCTGACAGAATATATGTATTATATGCATACAGCAACCAAATATAAATTATGCAGCAGATAACTTGCCGTTTACGATCAAAAAGTCTTTCATGACCTGAGCTTTCCTTGTCTAATTAGATGTCAATGAAAGTTCTCCCTGGAATTTCTCTATAAAAATTAAGAATCTTTAGGATAAGTTATGGGAAAGAATATTGGAAAACAAGAAATAAATGGTTACAGGAGTCTGGAAACTAGACATACATTCACCAAAACATACTCTGATTTACATTGTAAATCTGAACCACATTCTCTTAATAATTTATTCTTTTACAGTTGACCTACAATTTAGGTATTTTCAAAATGTTTAACTTGTAATTTTCACCATAAGGCCCATGACTTTGAATGTATTTCAATTTTGACCATCATTATGAACCTTTTAGCAAGTTGAATAAGGGATCCAGGATGCAAAACCTACAGCACTGATAGTCATTTACAATCTTTCATGTGAAGAACTTAACAGGTTTTTCTTACAAGATTAATTGCTGCAACAAGACCCTTAAAATAGGAAAAGGGTGATGCCAAAGTTAAATAGATTTCCTCAAGTCTCATATGTTTTAGTCCCTTCAATAAAATGTAATATCTGTATCACATTTTAACAATTCTCGTTTCCAACGGCAATTCTTGTGTGTATTTGTGTATGAGTAACCGATTCATGTCTAGTGCTGTCATAAAAGTTGGTCTAGTCCTACAACTTCATGTTTTATGAAATCCATCATGTAGAAACTTCCCTACAAAAATCTGCAACATGTTGATAACTAAATAGAATAGATTCCCACTTTTGAAAATAGGAATCTATAACCAAGATTACATCATCTATATGAGGATGAATCCTTGGACTTTCTGAAAACAAGCATAAGGAACAAAATTCACCATACTCCCAAGCCTATGTGTATTTGGCCCTTCCCTTACCATCCAACAGAATCATTACTCTTCAGACAATGTTAACTGATCACCTAGGTCACCAGGTGATATGCATAGCAACCCAAAGTAGCAGACCGAAAAGTCAGCTGATATTTAAAGGCATCCACCATCATAGATATCACCAAGTTAACAGTAGAAAAATGCAAAGCAAATAGACGAAGTGATCATCGACCAAGACATATATGGGGACAAATTAAATGCAAAAAGCATGCATAAGCTCGTACAAGTGGAAGTCTGAATAGTATCACAAACACTTGCTCTGGATCACAAATCCTCCACGAGCAACTATTCGATTACCTTATGAAGATGAAAGCTCACACCATCCACGAGAACGGATATATCACTTGGCAATCCTGCATTGCAGAACCTGCCAGACCCACCAGATATCTAACTGTCACAGATAATTCCCTTAAGACTATGAATTACGAAAATTTCAGTAATTAATGACAACCAACGTCACCTACTACTTTTATTGAGTTAGACAACTCGTAATAGGTACGGACTCTGCATAAAACCAATAATTCCACTCCAACAAACTACCAGCGGAGAATTAGACTTGAATTCACCACGTAGACATGCACATCAACCATTAAAAAGAAAACCAGTTTACAGCACGCTAAAACTGCAAATGGGTTCTTGAGATAATGGCTAACGTACCAGTCATTGCCCTCTTTGCGAAACCCACTAACTTTTCCTGCAGGGGCCATGATCAAGCTAGGAAAAAGAAGGGAACCCTTTCCCTCAAGATCAATGAAATATAAACAACAAATGCCCACAAAAGTTCATGACTTCTGCATCACGGTTTTAAAATGGTAAGAATAAAGGCACAAAACATAAGTGGTCTTAACGAGTCCAATGTTACAATGAGAACAAGTAAAAGCCGTGGGCCTATTCTACAGCTAAGAAAAACATCACCCAAATGTAATAAGCAATTGTGGAAGGGAAGCATAAGGGCATGTGCCCATGAAAAAAAGCCGAATTTGCATGCTCGGTGAAACCCCCAACAAAAACACCCCCAACGACAAACACTGGGGACCATACTACACCCAAGAAGCCCAAAAAAAATAAAACAAAACCGCAAAAAAGAGACAAAGAAAGCAACTTGAAACAACTATCACAAAAGGGTAGTCTCCACTCTTCACTGTGAAAGTAACAAAGACCGGAAATTATTTGAACCCAAAAAAAAAAAAGAAAGAACCCAGATCAGGACACAAAAGCTTGGAAGTGAAAGTGAAAAGCTTATATGGGTTACTTTTTGTCCGAAAGTGTACTCGAAGAGTATAGAAATCACAAGATTTTAGGAGGGGCGATGGTCGGCTCGTGAACATGGTATAAATAGCAAAGGGACAAATTGACAACGGTAATGATGAGAGAGATAGTACTAGAAACTTAAAACTGAGGTTTTGTTTGTCTCCCGCTCTTTGTCGAACACCTGGCCTGCAATCATGCGCTCAAAACGAGCGCGTTTCGAAAACCCTTGGATCCGGAAATGGATTGTCTCGTCTTGGAGAGCCCCCAGTACAGCAGGTAATAACAATATGAAAAAGTAACTTTGGAATAAAATCGTAAATTAATTTCCCTGTCCTTTCAGCTGGTTCCAATCCCAATGTAGGCGGGTGCTGTGCATTTCCTATTTACATGGGGTTTAGCCAACAACAACTCCCTCTAAACTCCATAAATAAGAGGTTCAGTAGAAGGTTGCAGCGGTTTCTTTCCATACTTAGCAGCTTATGACTTTACTGGGTTTCTCATCTTGCTCTACCTAAAGGAGTGATGAAGGACATTGACAAGTTGTTAAGGGACTTCTTTTGGATTGACTCAAACAAAGAACCTGAAATTTCCAAGGTGAAATGGACAATGGTCTTTCAACTTTAAGATATGTGGTGGATTGGGAATCACCTCTATCCGCACTGTGCGAAAGATCATGCGTATCAAGAGACTCGGAAGGCTTTGTTCTAATGGAGAAAACCTGTGGGTGAGATGGACTCACCTTCGCTGCTTGAAAGGAACAAGCATCTGGAATATTAAAGCTAGACCTTTAACTCCTTGGACACTCAACCAAATCTTGAAGATCACAAAACTGGTTCACTTGTTCATCAAACATAAGATTCAAGATGGATGTAACACCTCCTTCTCTGGTTTGATAGTTGACACATTAGGGATCCCCCTTACAGATCGGTTTAATTTCAATCCCTGAAATCAATCATCATCAGAGACAGCTTCTGGCATTAGCCCTTTCACTCTTTAAGAGGGTTGAACGAAATCTGAAACAATGTCCCCGTACTCCCGTAGCTCTTCCTTACATTGTAAAGTGAAACTTTGCTATAAACTTATATTGGGATGCTGCTATTTGTTCTTCTCACTCCATCATCCTCTGGCCTGCAAATTGTCAAAGACTTGGAACCAAAAACGTAATTATTTTTTCAAAGCTGTATTTGGGGCACTAATTTATCACATATATGGCGTGAAAGGAACAGTCGAATCCCTGGGTCTGACTTTAATGGATGCTGAAACCAACCTCCAACAAAAATTAGAACTAAAGCTGTTACTTGTAACTACAACCTCAGCTATCTCCTTCCAGGTTAGTTTAATGCGAGTACAAAAAGTAAAAAAAGAATTAAAGTCAAACTAAATTAAAAGTTTTTTAATAAATATTTTAAAGATACTTGAGAAATTATCTATAAAAAAAAAGGCACATAAAAATATAAGCTTAATTTAGAGAAGCGATGGTAGTTGATAACTTGAATTTTTTTATTGCAACTCTCTTTTTACTTATCGATTTTTGCGATAGTACCGCACTTTCTTCTAACTTTCGATTATTCACCTGCAGATCCAAATATGTGACTATGTTTGAAAACTGCGGTGAATAAGTACTTATCTCTACAACACCGCAGATCCAAACGCAATCATAATTGCAGTAGTTTTATTATTATTATTATTATTATTATTATTATTATTATTATTATTATTACTACTACTACTACTACTACTTTTCTTCTTCTTCTTCTTCTTCTTCTTCTTATTATTATTATTATTATTACTATTTTTTTAACTTATTTATTTATTTATTTTCTCTCTCTTCTTTTTTTATTAATTGAAATTAATACTAAGTTCAATAGACAAATATAATAAAAAACTGGTCCTCATCAACACTAAATTGAGTAATTAATACTATAAGAAAAATTATTCAATAGCTATTTATTAATAGTAAAATTCAAACAATCTTTTTTATACATTCAAAATATAATAAATTATTCATCTTATTTATTAATATTATTAAAAAAATAAAAAGTGATGAAATGTTTGATTTAATATTATATACAATTATTAAACCTATTATTTTCTATTAAATATGATAAATAATATTAATTAGTTATTAATATCATACGTTAAAGCTATATATATATATTAAATATTTATGATGAAACTGTAAAATAACAAGAATTTCATAAATTTATTTATAATAATAAAAGATCGATAAGATTATGAATAATTACTTATAAAAATAAAATGCAAATAATAATTAATTATATTTTTATTAGTATTATTACATATAAAATAAAATTTTAATGAAAGAGTAAATTCATTCATTATTTAGATTGAATAATTCAATTAGATGGTCCTGTGAATAAAAGAAAATAACTTCTAAATGTGCAATACAAAAATGGAGACTGTTAATAAAATATGATGAGATAATATAGAAGTATGTTTATAGTTTTCTATATAGATTGTCAAAAACGATGAGAAGGTAGGATGAAGATTTGTTAGTTTAGTATGAATCATATTATATCAACAATAGTTGGAGCCGTTCCTAATAGACATGTCAATGGGCCGGGTCAACCTGCACGAGCCGAGATGAGGGCAAGGTCGGCTTGGCCCGGTCATCTAATTTTAAAAGGAAAAAGCATTCAAAACAAGAAGAAAAAAACATTCAAAACAACGTCGTTTTGATAAAACAAAAACATTCAAAACAAGAAGAAAAAAGCATTCAAAACAACGTCGTTTTGATAAAACAATGACATCGTTTTAGAAAAATGGGGCTGACCATAGTTGACCTGTGGCTCACCCGTGTCAAAATTGTCACCCCTATTCTCTAGTTCCTAAGATTCCCTCATTTGCAATCGCGAAGGAACAAAATAAAGTTAGTCTATGTAAAGTGTTTAATAAATAATGTTTTAAAACTTAAACCTGTAAGGAAAGAGCTCTAAGGATTAAAAAATTCAAGTGGTAGTAGGCTATCATAAAATTAGTTAAATATTAAATAAATTTGAAGAATTTATAATATGATTAAAAGAGATTGTTTTAATTTAAATTTTAATTAAAAAGAGATACTGTTAAATAAAAATTAATTAGTTTATTTTAGTTCTGTCTTTAATTTAAAATTTAATTGGAAATGAAGACTGTTAAATGAAAATTAACTAGTTTATTTATTTTATAAAAATTGATTAATTTACAAAAATGGAATGATTAAATAATAAATTGTTCGATTTTTAAAAATAAAAGTTATTACAGTAAATTAAACCAGAAAGTTAACAATCGAATCAGAATTGAGCGATTCAAAATTTTCATGGTTGAACTAGCCGAGCTAGTTCTTTTTTAATCATAGGTTTGATGCATTATTTACTTTCAATCTTTTAGTGAAGTGCGACAAAAAGAATTAAGAAAAATTTTAAGTAACACAATATAAATATGATAAAATAATATAATAATAAAACATAATTTTAATTATTAGTAGAAAATAAGTAAATTAATTATTTAAAATATAGATTATAAATAAAAGTGATCATCTAATTTATTAGTCTTTTTATACAAGGGATAATCAATCTTAAAATGCATAGTCTTTTAAGATTTTTCCAAGCTTTCAAAATTTTCAATTTAGTGATTAAAATTTTAAAACCTTAACAATTCAGTTCAAAACGTTAATTTTGTTAGCAATCTATTGATTTAGTTAACAAAATATTTGTTGTTAGATGCCCATATGAAAAGTTCTTTCTATTCCATTCTAACAAAAGACACTATTTTTATAGGTGAACATCTTATATGTTATGAATACTAAAGATTTTGTTAGTCAAATCAATGATTTACTAACCGAGCTAACGTTTTGAAGTTGAATGTTTAAAAAAATTGGCCATTCAATTAAAAAATTTTAAAAACTTAAATACTAGGTTAAAAAAATTCAAAAAGTTAGAACACTTTAAAATTGATTATCCCTTTATATAATAAGTAAAAAACTCATAAACTTTATTTTTTTAATCATATTTGATATTGAGTGAGTTTGCTCCAGGTTAGTTGGACTAATCCCGAGTTCAGGAAGGTAGAAAGTATTTCTGACACAAACATTACAACCAAGTCAGTAAATTAACTATTCAGAAAGATCTTTAATTGAATTTAGTAATAATAACTATGGGAACTTACTTTAAGAAGTATACCTTTTTTAAACAATTCTTTTTTAAGTGTAGTTGCACTTATGGATGATAAAATTGGATCAAGTTAATTTGATATAACAGATTTAAAGTCGACAAGTAAATTTTAAATTAATCGAGTTTTAGACTAAATTTAAGTTAGAGAAGGCTAAGTCAATCTAATCTAAACAATCTGAATTGAAGTGGACAAAAAGACATTATTTTGTTCAATAGTTGAAGAATTAATTGATCAAATGACATTATTTTGTTAAGTATAATAAAAACAATGTTAATTGGCCTTTAAGCTAATCAAGCTTTAGGTTGTTCAACTCTAATGTAGACAGACTCATATTGTTCAATGTAAATTCGACAGAGATTCAAGCTAAGTCCAACTTGACCTATTGACAATCTTAACTGGACTCTTAACTATTTTTAGTAGAGTTAGATGAGTTCAGATCTTTTGTTCCCATTAACCTATTCCAACCATGTGTTTGCCTCGACGTTTTATTGGGATAAAAAAGGGTTGTAACGGGCTAATAGAAATAGAGTATTTCATGCCAAGTTAGATCTAACCTTTACTTAATAACTTTGCTAGTATTTGATTGTGCCTCCCCTTCTTAAACCTAAAACACACATGTTTGAAGAAGCTTGATGAATCAACTCAAACTCAGTTCATACAATCATTGAAGGTATAACATTAAACTAATAATTATATTATTTAATTTAATTCTTTCAATAAAATAAATTAATATTATACATTAAATATAAATATATTTTAAATTTAAGTGATGATATATAAATTTGATATATCAATGTATTAATAGAACAAATAAATTACTTTGTTTATATAAACCCATTTGCCATTTACTAATTCTCATTCACTTTATATGACGTGAATATAATATGTTAATTCTCAATCACTTATTCTAACAATAAAAGTTAATGACAAAGCTTAATAAAAAGAATAACATTTCACTTTTTCACAAGATTTAAGGACTTCTTGAAAAAATTCAAATATAAAAGTATGGAGAAAAAAATAGTATAGTGTATATTGAATAATGTACATGTACAGATCTTATAGACAGTGCAAGATGCTAAAAAAGGAAAAAATCATACAATTAATTATCCTATTTTATAGAGTTGACTAAGCCTATAATTTATTTATAAATTACAACTCATCAATCCCTAAGAATCTGCCATGATTTTTAAGTATCAGCAGTAGATCTTTTCTACACTTCCTCTCAAACTGGTCTAAATATGACCTCTATAGCCAGCTTGCCAATCAACTTCTCAAATTGTTTCTTAGGCAGTCCTTTTGTAAGAACATCTGCAACCTATTCCCCAGTAGATATATATGTCATACAAATCTGTCCATTCTCTATCTTTTCTTTAATGAAGTGTTTGTCTACTTTCACATGCTTGGTTCTATCATGGAGAATAGGATTATGAGCTATTGAGATTGCACCTTTATTATCGCAGTACACCTTTACGGGAGAAGTACTTATGACCTTCAATTCAGCTAAGATCCTTTTAATCCACAACACTTCACAAATTCCATGAGCAAATGATCTAAATTTGGCTTCAATACTGCTTGTTGCCACCACATTCTACTTTTTGCTTCATTAAGTATCAAGATTATCTCCAACAAAAGTACAATATCCAGATATTGACCTTCTGTCTATTGTACTTCCAACCCAATCTGCATCTGTGTATACTTCAATTTGTATGTGACCATGCATTCAAATAGTAAGCCCTTCCCTGGTGCACTCTTTAAATATCTTACGATTTTGTACATTGTAACATCCCATTTTCATATAACGGGTTGAATTATAGAAGTGTGTATACGTGAGATCATTAGGAAAACACATCTCATGCTCATGCATTTGTGAACAGTGATTTCTGCACATGAAAAATGTTTGTATATGCATTCATGACATTTCCCG
>JAOQMS010000179.1:3823736-3847493 GCA_027563885.1 Erythroxylum longipes
ATTATCTTATATATAATATATATAAAATAAAATTTTATATATTTATTAGTCACCGGTTCGATCACGGTTGAATTCCGATTAAACCATTGATCCTTGAATCAGTTACTTCTTCGGTTCAATCACCGGTCCGGTTTTTAAAACATTAGATTCCACGCGTTTACGTTCTAAACCCGTATCATTTAATCATCTCTCACGCTCATATCGGAACGTTTCATTAATTACGATCAAACAAGTAACGTGTGGGTCCCATGTTCGCTCTCCCTATCACTGTTCTTTAACATGTGCGGTGGGCAATTATAGAAGCTCTTAACTTTGTTTTGCTTGCATATTGCATTCGCACCGACACGAAAATCTTAGCTGACTAAACCACTCGCATGAAAGCGCGTGTTACAACATTAGCGATTCCCAAGTATTTTGCAACCTGGACGGAGCCTTGGCTCCAAGGATGGAATTGGAAATTGGAATGGACCGCGCTACTGCGTTGCCGTGTACTCTTCACCATCACAGCTCATCATCTACATTTTGTTTTATACTTAAAACTTTTAATTCTTTAATCATTTTTTAATAAAATTAAATCAAATAAAACTCAAAATTCTAATTAGGTTAATTTTTTTATTTTTGTCAATTAAAAGACTTGTTTAGATAATAATTGATCAGTTAAAAAATAGCTGATTGATTCCTGAATTTAAAAAAGCTAACTAACATGAGCATTTTAACATTTCAACTGAAATTTTTTATGTTGAAGTCAATTTTGGCCCTTCTTTTTGCCCACTTACCGTCTCATTTCTAGTTTGAAACAATGTGTTCATGAGAAATGCTTTTATAAGGCCATTTAATGCTTCAGTGTGAAAGGATCTCTACATATCGAAATAATGAGAAATCAAGTATTCTTTATTTCTTTTGGACAGATTTTTTCACGTGGGAGCTTTGTTCTAATAAAAATTTTGTTAAATTCTAAAATTATAATAAATAATTTATTTATCTATTAAAAATTCAAAATGAATATAAATTCCAATATATACTAATAGTTATTTTATATATATCCAATTATGTTATTCTTTTAAAAATAAAGAAAATAGCATGCATTTGAGTATTTATCTTGATAAAATATTGTAGATTTATTAGTTATTAGAATTTAGATTACATGACATTAAAAATAGAGTAATTATATTTTTTAATTAATATAGTCCTAATTTTACAAATTTTATTATAATATTCATATTTTTATAATTTTTTGAAATTATGTACTCATAAGTCATTTTACACATAAACAACTAATACTAAACAACTAATTTTATCAAACATCTAGCAAATAACTAATGCAATTCATTAGTCAAATCAACTAATATAACTAACTATCAGCTAACAGCTGATAGAATTAATTAAAAACTAAATGCAATCAGCTGATTGCTAAACAGGGCTAAAACTTCTTATTTTTATTTCAACCGCAAAACAATCCAAGCAATTTATCTTATTAGTAAGTCTTCAATTTTACTAATTAAGAATAAGACTGTATATCAAAATTCTTCGCCAAATTTTACGTTTCAGCCAAATTTTTATGGGATGATTATTATTGTTGTTGTGACGAGCCTTCAATCATAACAAAAATTTCATCTTGATAGTTGATTGATAGGTTCAAATAGATTTAATATTGAATCTAAAACCCTTTCCATCAAATTGGTCCTGAGATTGGTAAGTCCAACAAGTTAGACTTATGGACCCAATTCTGATTTTGACAAGCAGCTCGATTTTCACTTGCCAGCTAACAATGCTAAAACCTTGTTTCCTGCTTCGATTTTTTTTATGAATTAAGTATATTATATATTATATAAAATGTTCACACTGTTGTTTTCGGTGATTGGCTACTGAGAAACTGCCAAGTTTCATCATGCAAAATTGAATAAGAGATTTTGAACCAATATTTAGAAAATTGGATCCCAAAGATTTAACGTAAACAGAGAAATACTCAATAGTTTGATGATTCAATAGTTGCTTATTTAAAATAAAAATTAAACTATTTAATTTTATAAAAATAACAAAAATGGGTCTCATTAATATATAGTTTCTTTTCTTAATTTTTGTTAATATTAATAAAACTCACACTATTATTTTCAAATGTATATTAAATAACTTTTAAATACAAATTCTATCTGTATTATTAAATATACGTTGTTAAACATATGTAATAGTTTGTAAATAACTATTTTTATCAAATATTTAATAGATTTGTGATTTAAAATTAATAAATAAATATAATTAAATTAAAATTTATAAATTTAACACAATCTTTCCAGTTTTTAATTTACAAAAATAAATAAGGAAGACAATGAACCAGCTCATGAGCTCATAAATATCATTTTAATATGAGTCTGACCTAACTTATGAGTTAGTTCATTAAAAATATTTGAAGCTGTACCTACGAATCAGTATATTATCATCCCTAAAAATAAGTACCTATAATTTGAACTTTTTTTTTTTTCCGTAAACACGTAAGAGACGAACTTTAATAATTGTATAATCTCCTCGGAGGCATTCTCTGCGGTAATCTTATTAAACGAAAGGATGCCGCCATAATTGGGTGGTTAGTGAGACTGAAAGTAATCCTTTGGCTTTGGACATCAAAAGAAAAATTCAATCCTTCCAAGTAAAATAATCTTCCTCCAATGTATTCATTAGCCACAATTGAAATTAGTAGTTTAAGTAGGATAAATGGTTGATTGTCTGAATTGATTCGGCCAATAAAATCATAAAAATTTTAAATCATCTAATTGTTTTATTTAGTTTTTAACTTCTCGGTTTGATTTATTTTAATAATCTTTATTATTAAAAATTAATTAATTTTTGTAAATTAATAAGTCTTTATAAACTAAAATAAATCAATTAATGCTCATTAACAATATATTTTTTCAATTAAATTTCAAATTTTTTATAGATAAGGACAATCTTTTTCTTTCAATCATATTTTAAATTTTTGAACTTTATTTAATCTTTAGTCGATCTTATAATGGTGTTGAATAATTTAAATCTTAAAATTCTCGTCTTACTAGTTTATCTTCTGGTTTGATTTTTAAAATATTGGTTACAACCAGTGCACTTTATTGTAGAAAATCCATGAAAGTTCATAAAAAGGGATTAAATTCATTTGAAAATTAATCAAGAAGTGACAAGTAAGCTGTATTTTCACTATATTTCGTGTTAAAAAAAGGGCATTTTAGAATTTTATAATTCGATATAAAAAATTTTCAAATTAAAATTTGATAATTATTCTTATAAAATTTATTTAATTAAGTTAAAATGTTGTTTTTATTGATGTGGAGTGCCATCAAATATTATTATATAAGTATCTATTCATTAATCTAAAGGAGAGTTTTGGAGCAACTGTTAAAAGTTGCTTCTTTGTGATTATAAGGTCACATGTTTAAATCACGAAAAGAACTTTTTTATAAAAATTACAAAAGGAATGCTGTGTACATTAATTACTCTCTTCAAAGTCCTTACAAAGTGAGAAGCCTTATACATTAAGGTATGTTGACATTTTAGTAGGCGAGCCTTAGAGCAACTAAGGTTACTAATATTGATGACCCTCCCCAACTTTAGCAAATCGAGGAGTCTTATACATTGGTGTACGTTGTGTGTGTATGTGTTTTTTTATCAATCCATTAATCATACAAGCAAAAATACTATGTTGATTTGCATTATTTTAGTTTTAAAATTTTAATTACCAAATTAAAATTTTTAAACGATTGAACACTGTATTATAAAAATTTTAAAAGATTAAATATTTCAAATTTTTATTATCTTAATTAAAGGATGCAATAATATGCACAAATGAAATATGAATGATAGAATTGGAATTTATGGCTCCGTATAAGATAATTCTATAAGTATCATCTTCCACCGTAATCCAAATCTTGATGAACCAAAAAAAAAAATCATCATTTTATCCTCAATATCATTGAAAAGAAAACTCATAGTTCATATATAAGATGAGTGGGTACGTTGAAAAATGAATGTTACTATTCATTCTTTAATTGAGAGGCTTCATATATGGGTCAGTCCGTTGAAAAATTAATGTTACTTCAGGATTTGAAAGATGGTGAGTGAAAATGAACATATATTAGAATTATTAATACAAATTAAATCAAGTTTATTATTTAATTTTAAATAATTTATTTTTAAAAAATAATTTACGAAATATTGTATATATTCGAAACATAAAATTTGTGATTATTACATACATTCAAATGAATTATATAGGAGTTGTTTTTATTACAATTTTTATTTTTGTTTTTGATTATAAATTCACTATAAAAATTTGTTTGTTTTGAATTTTGATTTTAAATTTTCTTAGTTTCCTAAAATTATGAAAATTTATTTCGTTTTTGTCATAATATATTTACCATTATTTAATTGCTTAATATTAGCTACTAATTATTGAAATTCATTTAAATTTTATTTTATTCAAAAACATTTTAAATTTCTTAATTATTTATTAAATATATTTAAAATACAAATAAAAAAATTAAATTTAGCTTATAATTAATTAATTAATTATAATTAAAATTTTAAACTAATATTTATTTAAAAATTTTAAAATAATTTATTTAGTATTTATATTGATAACGCCGAAAAGGCCTCGGAAAACAAATGACAAGGATAAGGTAGGTACTCTGTGGCTTCGGTAGCTTCAGCTTGCAGCCAAGGGGGCTGGACTTTGGCAGTTCTTCCTCTTAAATGAATAGATAACATCATGGGCCTTATATGCGTAACCAGGGTTCCTGAAACTCTGCTATCCCTTCTCACACGTACGTTATCTAGTTAACTGGGATTGCGTATCTTTCTATTACAAGAACTGCACTAATATTAGATACACATTTATTCTTCTTTGCTCCGCTGCAAATCTTTTCAATTTCTCAAAATTTTCATTTTGCTTGACGAAAAATCTCAAGAAATTGCATTGATCTGTGTTCAAGTTCATTAGCGAAAGCACTTGATGTCTGCCGTACCAAAGTCTTAGCTTTGGTTGATCTATAAAGGTCCCATATCCTTTTTTTCTGCCGAAAGCTTACATCTTTTTTAAGCCTTGAATCGAACCTATGATTCATTTTACTAAATTATTTATTCAAATAATATACTTTATAAATTATTAGTGAAAAAAGTACATAAAATACCAGAACGGTACTGCATGGTTATGGAAGAGTTTATAAGATATGGTATGCTAACACCTTTGAGATAAGAATAACGTCCAAAAAACATCAATGCTGAACTGTAGTTTTGATGACTGATTTGTTAACGTCAAAGTTGAGGTCATTAATTATGGCAGTCAAATACCATGATACTGATGTAAGCTAAATTAAAGGATTGCTTGATGAAGTTAACAGCATAGAAATCATCAATTCATAAATTTTCTGGTGGACCACAGGAACTAATGCATCGTTGGAGCAATTTTGGATGAATGCACCACCACCAGTGAGGAAGTTTAGCTTTGTTCTTTGGAATCTAATCAAGAATAGTATAATGTCAATAATGAGTTGGTTCTACAGTAGGATATCAGGTTGGTGATATCTTTAGGTGTATCCACGTCCTGTTACACCATTTGCAGCTGAATTCTGATCTTAGCCTCTAGCCTGCATGTTTAACTAATTTTCTTTGGTAAAGAACAGCAAGTCCGACAGGTAAAGTCCAAAGAAAGCCATTCAATGCTGAATCAATACGATATTCTGCTGCTGCTCTTCTGTTTTTGCTCGTAGTAATAGTTGCAATACTGCGGAAATTGCAGAAGAGAGTACAAAAGAAGAATATCACCATACCATACCTTTCAATCATACCCCTCATCTCCTTAAACGCTGTGCCTCTGTCTATACATGTGTGCGCATATTCCTATGTATATTTATATATACACACCTGAATATGTATGACAAGCTAGCTCTATGGTTTCTTTTGCCAAGTTCTCCAATTGCCCACCACCTCCACCAAGGCAGTAACAATACCAGCAGCTAGAGAGAGTGGAGTCAAATAGACAATTTGGGTATCTGTGCTTTTTGTAGTGTGTGCTATTCCTATGATTAGGACTCTGCAACATCTCTCTCAAACAGTTAATATTAATCGTTAAACTTGAACTCACTTTGTCGCCAACCTTATACTTACCTCCTCGGGACTTTTACCTTTAGATAAAACTAACCCAAAAGTTCTCTTTTTTTTCCCCCATTTTTCCTGCTTTGCCTCTTGGTCTCTGACAACTCTGTTTTGTTTCAGAGAACAGAGAGAGATGTGGAGGTAAGGGTGTAAACAGTGTAGGTGAGAAGACATTAGAAGGCAAAGACAAGAATGGGAAAAGTGAAAGTAAAAGAAACACAAGAGAGTATATTTATGAATGAAATGTCTCGACTGCATGCAGTGTCTAAGACAAGTGGCATCAGAAAATGGACAAAACTGGTTACGTGTGTTATGTGTGTGCACCTAAATTTACACGTATATACAGACACTACTACATCGGTATTATGTCTACACTTACAGGGTAGCTCCAAAACCTCCCTTCCTTTTCGTTGCCATGACTGAAGAATCCTGAGTGTAATGGAAATGAGCTAAAAGTAAAAGAAGTTTTTTCTCACTCCTTTTTTGGCTCTTGTTTGAAGTGTTCATTGCTGGAGCTTCCACAGACTCACCCCTTATCTCCTTATTCACCACGTGGTTTACTTTTTCTGTAACGGCTACCTTAAGCCCATAACATTACTCTGCCTTCTCTACTATTAACTCACTACTGCATTGCTAGCTTCTCTTGTTATTGTATCTCTTCAGCCCTTGTTTTGCTTTCCAGGGCTGTTGTTCTTGGTTTCTCTCTCTTTTTCTGATCTCAAGTTGGTGATCTCTTGATTGATCAATGATCAATTCTTATTTCATTAATATTGTCACTGTTCCTCAATGAATAATCCCAAGTTAAATGTCTAGCTTTCTCCATAATTGCCATCAAGGCTTTCTAGTTTTCTCCGTCTCTCATTGTTTGAGCATGGGTTGATCGTATTCTCAAGCTTTGGTGGCAAATTGGAAGTTGTTATCACCTCCATGGCTTCAATTCTCCGGTTAAGAAAGCTCTGCTATGTAGAACCTCTCAAGTTTATATCTTTTGATACGCAAGAAGTTGAAAAGGAAGAAAAAAATGGAGCCCAAACTGCCTTGGACAATAGCAGGAAGAGGACTAAAAGACAGTCAAGGGAATGGAGGTGTGTGGACTGTTGCTGCTGGCTAATTGGATACGCTTGCACCGTTTGGTGGCTTCTGTTGTTCTTCTTTCACTGTTTTCCAGCTACATTGCCTTGCTTTCAAGTCCCTGAATCACCAGGGACAAGACTCAGGCGCGAAGGTTTGACTGCTCTTCATCCAGTTGTTTTGGTGCCTGGCATTGTCACGGGTGGGCTAGAGCTCTGGGAGGGCAAGCCCTGTGCAGAAGGTCTTTTCCGCAAGCGACTTTGGGGTGGTAGCTTCACTGAAGTCTTTAAAAGGTTTGGCGTTTATGATCATAGTTTCTGTAATTTTAAGTCTTGATGTGTACTACCTTGTGGACTTCTACTCAATTGGTCTTGCAACCGAGACCATTGGGTTCACTTGAGTGGTATGAATAAAACAAGCTTTATCCCTGAATCCGGGTTTCGAACTTCCGAACTTTGATGGGAAATTTATCAAATCTTCAGTCCTTAATGATGTTCTCAATAATTTTTTTTTCCAAGTTCTTGTTGCATTGTATAACTGTTTCAGGGAGTTCCCGGTAACTTTTGGGGAGTTCCTTAGCTCAGCGAACTTAGATGTGACTTCTGTTGGAAATTTCAGACCTCTTTGTTGGTTGGAGCACATGTCCTTGCATAATGAGACTGGCCTTGACCCGCCAGGCATTCGTGTTCGTGCAGTCCCAGGACTTGTTGCAGCTGACTATTTTGCTCCAGGGTACTTCGTTTGGGCTGTTCTTATTGAAAATCTGGCGAAAATTGGTTATGAGGGTAAAAATATGTATATGGCAGCTTATGATTGGAGACTCTCTTTCCAGAACACTGAGGTATAATACTCCTCTTCTTATATCAATTATCAGACTACATTTCAGCATCTATCAGTTAGTGCGACGAAATTTCTTTATTATGCTGATGGATGAATTGTCTTTTCTTTGGTAATATGCCTTGAGCTTTTCTTCTAATAGCTGATCTGATCAGTTAATGCCTACGGACAGTGTCTCAGGTGAAACACAAATTCTGTTAAAATTTTACTTGGAACCTAGATTGAGCTATCTTGTGGAAGAGCTCATCATTACCTAATGATTAGAATCTGAACTCAAAATATCCATACTTTCTTTTTCAGTATGGAACTATCGATGTTGCAGAGGTTATTCAAGCAGATCAAAAATAGTTCTTTTCAGCAAATCATTACCTACTTTGCAAATGATAGATTCTTCACTAACATGTTCAATATTCCAAACTTGCAGGTTCGGGACCAGACACTTAGTAGATTGAAAAGTAAAATAGAGCTTATGTACAGAACAAACGGAAATAAGAAAGTGGTAGTGGTTCCTCATTCGATGGGGGTTGTCTATTTCCTTCACTTCCTAAAATGGGTGGAAACAGCCCCTCCAGTGGGAGGAGGTGGTGGTCCAGGTTGGTGTGCCAAGCACATAAAAGCAATCATGAACATTGGTCCAGCATTTCTTGGTGTTCCTAAAGCAGTTACTAATTTGATCTCTTCCGAAGCGAAAGACATTGCGTCTGTCAGGTTAGTATTTGCAGACTTCATGTTGGTTAAATAGTACTTAATAGATCCGAATGGTCTGTTATGTTTGAGGCCACAAGTTCCTCATGAAAAGATTATAAACTTGAGTGCCCATTTTAAAGTAGACGATATCTTTGAAAATGCTAGTGTTTTCAAGCTAATGGGGATTCAAATCCACGCATTCAATCAGTTTCGAAAAGATCAATGGAAAAAAAGGAATTGAATGGAAAAATGTTATATTACATTCTTGTTTTTATGAACTATACAACAATGGATGATTCTGAAATGCTTTTATGTGGATCTTTAAGAGCTATGGATCCCGGTGTTTTGGATTCGAGGTATCTTGGTCTGCAAACACTTGAACATGTCATGAGGGTGAGTCGAACATGGGATTCAATCATGTCCTTACTGCCTAAAGGAGGAGAGACTATATGGGGTAACTTGGATTGGTCTCCTGAAGAAGATCAGGTTTGTAATTTGCCAAAGAAGCAATACATGCAATCCTCTGTTAATGACAAGTACAACAGCAGTGACATACAGAGAGGTCTCCATGTGAAAGCGCCTGTTAAGTTCGGAAGGATGATTTCTTTTGGTAAGGAAGCATCTCAATTGCCATCATCAGAGCTACCATCTCATGACTTAAAGGTACTTTTTACTGCACTAACTCGTCGATCATGGATTAGAAGAATAAGCATCACATGCATGCCTGATTCCAACTTTCTTATAATTCTGGGCGAAGGGAAAAAAAAGAAGTAATACTGCATTCAAGTCATTCATTTTGAAGGTTGAATGCCTTTTCAATGTGATTGAAACACTCCTTAAGCTGATACATCTAACTACAGGAACTTCTGCGCACAAACACCTACACGAAGCCTAACTTATCATGTGGAGAAATTTGGACTGAATATGATGAGATGAGCAGAGAAAGCATAAGAGAAGTTGCTAAAAACAAAGCTTACACTGCTGAAAGTGTGCTTGACTTGCTTCGCTTTGTGGCTCCGAAAATGATGCAACGTGCAGAGGCTCATTTCTCTCATGGAATAGCTGATAATCTTGATGATCCCAAATATGCTCATTTCAAGTACTGGTCTAATCCACTGGAGACCAGGTGTGTATCAGCAGTTCAATTTTTTCCTTGAATATTTGTGTCGAAATTCATTAGTGTAGTCTTTTGTCCTGTTTCAGATTGCCTGATGCACCTGACATGGAGATATACTGCTTATATGGTGTTGGAATTCCGACCGAAAGATCATATGTCTACAAGCTATCACCCACTGATAGGTGCAAGAGGATTCCATTCAGAATAGACAGTTCAGTTGATGGAGATAAGGATAGTCGCTTGAAAGGTGGAGTATACTTCGTAGACGGCGATGAAAGTGTTCCGGTGGTGAGTGCCGGTTTCATGTGTGCCAAAGGGTGGAGGGGCAGAACCAGGTTCAACCCATCTGGCATTGCTACATACGTAAGAGAATATCGACACAAGCCGCCCGGTAGCCTTCTTGAGGGGAGGGGTATAGAGAGTGGGGCACATGTTGACATTATGGGAAATGTAGCTCTAATAGAAGATGTACTAAGAGTTGCTGGTGGAGCTACTGGTGCTGAGATTGGAGGTGACAGGATTCATTCAGAAATCTTGAAAATGTCAGAGAGAATAACTCTTGAGCTGTGAATTTTTTGTTACTAACAATAGAGTCTAGTTGCGCACTAAGGCTTATTGATTGTTATATATAATACCTACCTTAACTATCAGCAAAGAGAGCTTCTTTTCGTTTTCAATGTTCAGAGGGGTCGGAGGCTGTTCGGTGAGGTTCAACTTTCCCCCACCAGGTCTCAGTTTCTGTAATCAAAGAATAAATGTCCAACTCTTGCTGTACGTTCAATAATAATGGCAACTTTTCGTTTTCATCTCCAACGAGTAATTGGAAAAACCAACTAGTCAGACTCGGAACAGTTTTTGGAATTTCACATGGAACTCCAGCTTTTGGATAGTATAAGCTAGGAAGCATTTGTTTTCCTTCTAGTTGTCTACCTCACCAACACCTTTGCAATTGTCAAGTTCTTGACACTGAATCCTTTATTCATTTATTTCTTGACACTAAACAGAGTTTGCCTTTCACCGTCAATGACACTACAAAAGATACATGTAGTTTTACTACCACAAATCTCAATTTGGTTATCACGGGCATTATCTTATACCTGTTACTAACAATGATTAAAAAAAATTTAATCAACTCGATCGGTTTATTAAAAATTTTGAATTGTTCAATTTTTCTGATCAATTTGTATCTTTGTTATTTTAATAATTTTTGTGGTTAAAAACTGACCAATTAATTAATTAATTTGTTAATTTTTGTAAATTAATAAATTCTTATAAACTCAAATAAATAAATAAAATTTTATTTAACAATCTATTTTTTAGTTAAACTTCAATTTTTTTAGATATAAAGATATTTTTTAATTGTATTTTAAATTCTTTAATTTTATTCAATATTTAATTAATTTTATAACAATCTAATAATAGTTGAACTTTTTAAATCTTAAACTTCTTATTATACCAATTTAATTTTTGATTTATTAGTTGCACTAAATTTGGTTATAATAATTTAGTGAGATAATATAATAAATTAATATCCTCAGCCTTTGCAAGTCTGATTATGCGACCAAAAATGAGTGATTCGACGTATAAAATCGTGGTTTGCGGATTTTCGCGGGCAAGAAAGGCATGGTGTGGAAGAAGTTGTTAGTGTTTTGTTTTGGTCATAAAGGCTCTGTTTTGGCATTCGGCTGATTGTATTTAGCTGTTAGCTGATTCTATCAGCTGAATCGACCAGCGTATTACATTAGCTGTTTGTTAGAGATGTTTGGTAAAATTAGTTGTTTAATATTAGCTGTTGATGTGTAAAATGACTTATGAGGGTATAGTTTTTTAAAAAAATTATAAGGACATGAATATTATATTTCTTATTATTTCGTTGAATATTTTTATAAAAATTTAGATTTTAGATATTTAATTTTACAAAATTAAGTTTATAACTTTAATAATAATAATAATAATCCAACATTAAATTTTCTATTAATATGAATAACGTAGTCACCTACATCATATTAGTATTTTCATATAATATTTATGAATTTTATTATTTAATAAATTAAAAATGATGTATAAAAACATGACTTAAAAAAATTTATAAGGCCACGATTATATATTTAAATTTTAAAATAATTAAAATTTTAACAATAATAAAAAATAGAAAAAAAATTAAATTTTACAAAAAAATTTCAAATATTTTGTACATAATTCATAAGCATAACATAGGGTCATGCATGACACTATTCATAATAATTAATTTTGCTTCAACTATGCCACATTATAGCACAATTAATTAATTATAATTAGGTAAAAATTTGACTTACAAAAATTAGGAGGGTATAATTGACACGTCTTCAACTAAAGATGAAAAGCTATTGGAAAACGTTACTATTAGGAAGCTGTTCTAAGTTTAGCAGTTTGTGAATTATCAGCTATTTTTTCACTTTGTTACCAAACAAAATTTTCAGCTGTTTGACAACGGATCAGCTAAAAAATAACTGATCCGCTGTTTTCTAAACGCAGCCGAAATAAACCTAGATATGGCAATTCCTCTCGTTGGGTTGAGTATAGGGTAACCTTAACTTGGTTTTTAAAATTAATAAGTAAAAATAATATTATTTAAACCAAATTAAATCATTCTAATTTTTAATTTTTAATTTAAGTTTAATTTAATCAAATTTATTAATAACAACAACACTTGCTGATATTATTAAATTAAAATAAAATACAATTAAACATAAATATATGTCTTTTAAATTTAATAAATTACAGAACTTATCTAATAATTTACAAATATATTATATAATCATTATTTTAGTAATTTTAAAATTATTATATTTATATTATTTAAAATACCTTTATTGAACATATATTTAATCAATATTTTCATCTAAAATATTTATTTTGATAATTTAAAAAATAATACAAATTTTCAATTTTTTTAAAATTAGTTTTTTAAACGAGATCCATTTTTGCCCTTTTTATAATTATCACATTTTATATTATTTAAAATCATAATAAATAATTTTAATTTATATTAGATCATAAGAGTAATATGTTTTTTTAGATATTTTTCCTACATCGTTGTCCTCCAAAAACATATCGTAATTTAAAAATAATTAAAATAAAGGAATTAACATGCAGCCGCAAAGCATAACCAAGTGCCCCACCCCAAATATTCTATGCCAAGTGGCATTGTCGTACAAAATATTCTAAACAGTGTACGCAACCAAATCATCAGCCACAAATAATAACTGGCGCCATAAAAATTATTTATTTACTTATAAAAAGGGCTATAATTTTAATCTATATTATCCATACGAAATAAACTATCCAAACAGAATCTCCGTCTCTCTCTCTCTTCTCAGCGGCGCTTTGTCCATGAGCAGAGCAGAGAGTGAGAGAAATGGCTCTATCGCCTCCTCTTCTCCATTTTCCTCGATCTCACTACTTCCTCTCCTGCCACTCTCGCACGGTCAAAGCTACTCTTGCTCCGATTTCTCTTAAACTACGGTCTTCGTCTAAGCTCAGATGCGTGGCCAAATCTACAGAGGAGGATCGCCCGGAAACTTTAATTGCCGCTTCCGATGAAGTTATCGGCGGTTCTGAAGCCTCAGAGGAGGTTAAGCCTCAGCCGATTTCCCCTCCTCCCTTTGGCGATTCACTCTCGCTCGGGATTCGCGAGCCTGTTTATGAGGTCTTCTTCTTCTCCTCCTTTATTGGAAATGGTGACGTCGAGTACAATGTCTGTTTTGGTTTTATCTTTCTCTTTTTCATCTTCTGTGTTATTGAATTCAGCAGCTGCTAAAAAGTTCTTGTTTTTTATCACATTTGCTTACAAACTTGTAGCTGCTAGCTAGCTGAGTGTTATTTATTTTCGCCTATTTTATTTAATAATCTTTATTTATTTATTTTTTTACATTTAAAGGTTGTGGAGGTGAAGTCCAGTGGCATGATATCTACTAGGAAAATTAACAGACGCCAACTGTTGAAGTCAAGTGGTGGGTAAAGATTCTCAGAATTAGATTCCGTTTTGTTCCCGAATCCTCTATCTTATTTATCATGTTGATAGATATCTTGTGTTGTTATCTTCCCTATTATTTGATTGAGATTAATCTTAGTTCTTAATAAACCTACTGAGTCGCGAGCTTTACGATCAGACGTTATTTCATTTTCATCAGGTCTTCGCCCGCGAGACGTCCGGAGTGTTGATCCATCTTTTTTTCTAACGAACTCGATGCCTTCTTTGCTGGTACCATGCCTATGGTGTTCTACTATGTTCTCCAAGGGTACAATACACTAGTATCCAATGTGTATTGGTGTTTTTTAAACTAGACCTCTTGTGATTGGATTTTAGCTCTCAAGGTCCTTTATATTTCAACTTTTTTTTAACATTATGGTAACACTTAAACTATTTCTTAAAATCACTTTTAGTTACTAAATCACACCCATTTAAAAAATTCAGAAGAAATAGTCCAGAATATAATATTTTAGTAATTATAGAATTACAAGGACCTCTAAAGCTAAATCCATATCACTAGTGCCTTTTTGGAAAACACTAATACTATAAGTGGTCTTGGTGAATTTTACTCTGTGATGTATGTGTTTTGTTTTCAATAATCTGGATCTGTTTGAGTCTCCTTTCTATAAGCTCCTTGTTCTATCTTTTGTTCCTAAAGTATAGTTGTTTTGCTGATTTTTTAGGGTAAAAGTTGGGGATTTCTGGTCAGTTGTTAATGCATTTAATCTTCATTTTTCTGTCTGAATTTTTCTCGGGCTTTTCAAACTATGTGCTCAGAATTTTAATGTATCTGAGCTTTGTGCTGTTACACAACCTGATATTGTCCTGTATATTGGTTCTTGATAACGTCCTTTTCTATTTCACAGTGTATGGAGTATTCAATTGAGAAACTAAAAGATCAAATGGGACTGTTAAAAATAAAAGGAGACCAGAAGTACCAAAAAATGGACAAAGGACGAATTGACAGGAACCATTTTTACATAAAGTTGATAATAAGCTATGCTGGGAAATTTTAACCTCTAAGCTGGGCTAAGTTGCAGCCTTATTAATCAGCTTAATAAATGAACTGGAGCACTTCTGCATGTTTGATCTTGTTATTGGCTATCCATTTCCAAAAGCTTTTGTGGCAAAAATTAATGCATATTTATAAAACTGCAATTAGATGTCAACTGATGGCCCGATAACTAAGAAAAGTCAGTTTGGTTCAGAGAATTACTGTTTTGATTTAGTATGCAAATGCCATTGAATGTATTTTTATGGGTCATGTTACAGTGACTAGATCTTATTATGTTTAACTCACTCTATTTAACTTTTAGGTTCGTGAGCATGCTATCTTGCTAAATCTGGGATCTTTACGTGCAATAGCAATGCAAGAACGTGTCCTTATATTTGACTATAATCGGTAATCTATTTCTTTATAAAACATGACAAATTTTCTACCTTTTCTGCTCTCACACACATGCACATACATGATACATTTTGCATCTTGGCTTTTTCAGATGAACTGATTATGCTTGTTGCTTCTATGTTTTATTCTTGTAGAAGAGGGGGGAAAGCTTTTCTAGATACTCTAATACCTCGGTTAAACCCTAGAAATGAGACCGGGGGACCATGCATGCCATTTGAGCTCGAGGTAAGTTTGGCTTCATTCACTCAAAAATTTTATGTTGAAACATGAAACTAATATGCAGTAAATGGTTAAATAAAATCGCAATTGAGGAATTATTCCTTGTCAAACGTGACTAAAAAAATAAATGTAGTACTACTTTATTGACCATTCAAAGGACTCTTACATCCAGTAGTGGCGAATGATTGAGAGACAAACTGCAGGTGTCATGTTTTTGCTTTTTGCTAATAATCTTTCATCCAAGATCCCTACTATGTTCAGTAGAGTATCGTTATTTGGCCGCGTACTGAATGGAAATCTAATTGCTAAAAGCAACTCCAAGAACTGATAAACAGAATATGTAGAAGTATGATGGCAAAATTTGCATTCTTCTGTACCAAATGATCAATATTTTCATGAAGAGCGTTCAACCTTTTGTTTTTCAATTGACACACCTTTGCTTTCTATTCTTCATACGTGTTCTCTAGCATCCATTTGGCGGCAACTTTCACTTGGAAAAGAAGAAGCGAACGTGGACAATTTCTTATCCTCTTTTGTGGATCCAATTTAGAGGATATATTACCTTTGTTATCAACCTTCTTACTCCAGAAATTTCATTACAACTTTAAAACGTGTCCACATTTGTTTCGTATCATCTCATCATGCCACTTTCTCCATTTCAATAGCTTAATAATTTTGGTCTCCATACTTTTAGGTTGTTGAGGCAGCACTGCTTTCTCGTGTACAACATTTGGAGCAGAGACTAATGGCCGTAGAACCTCGTGTGAGTATAGAATATAAAAAAATTATTCTCTTTATTTTGTTTCCTTTTCTTTTCCCTCTGCTATTGTTTTTGTTTCTTCCAAAGATATCTTATGTTTGCAACATTAATTATTAAAAGTAACGTTATCCAATTTCCTGGAGCTGTAGTGCTGTTTTAGATTTCTAATGCAGAAGGATGCCATCAGTCTACTTTTGATGATTGCTTCAGAACATCAATTTGATTTCTAAAGCAGTGGGAAGGACTGGTCTTAGCTTGATGTCCATGTTCATTTTGAGGAATCTCTTTGCATAATTTTTTAAGTTTTGGCAGAAGTACTTACGGAAAATAGATGTTTTAAGTGTACTGATTATGCAATGATGGAGATTGTTAGCACGGAATAATTGCATTTGTGTTTGTACCGCTTTTCATTTCTTTGACCACACTGTTATCTCTTACCTGAGTATAGATTTATGATTGTTGGGGTTGCAAAATGACCTGGAGAATTCGTCTATAACATGATGAATATTCTGGATGGTTTACTTGGTACTCCTTTGACATGGAAACATATCAATCCGTTCCTCTGACAACAGTCTTGTTTTTGTCCAATTTCATATCCATTGTCCTTTGATTTTTGCTCTTCCTTCTATTTTAAGTGACTGAGTATGATCTCTAACGAATTCAATTTCTGTAATTACCAACTTTTGTTTGATTTAGGTTCAAGCTTTACTTGAGGTTTTGCCCAACCGGTTAACTGCGGACATATTAGAGGAACTCCGCATTAGCAAGCAAAAATTGGTATGGGATTAAATAATTTATGAGAATCAGTGCCATGACATGTAAAATCTATTTGTTTTCACTATGTCGCTTGTATATTATAGGTTGAATTGGGTTCAAGGGCAGGAGCCCTTAGACAAATGCTACTTGATCTCTTGGAAGATACATATGAAATACGTCGCATCTGTATAATGGGAAGAAACTGCACCCTTAGAAAAGGAATTGATGATGTGGAATGCTCTGTTCCATTGGAGAAGCAGATTGCTGAGGGTAAGCTACATGAAGAATTTGCCTTTTGTGAAATGCTCTTCTTTACAAGCCAATACTTTTCTCTCTAAACCAGCCACTTAATATTTTTTGTATTTGATTTATCATGTGCAGAAGAGGAGGAAGAAATTGAAATGCTTTTGGAAAATTATCTACAAAGGCAATTTCATCACTTCCTTTACTGGAGTTGAATTATATTGTACATCTATTATTGTCCTTTTTATGTTATTGTAGATGCATTTCTTTTCCTAATCATCCCCTTAGGACAAGTATTAACAAGTGTATGCTTGTCATTTTTTCATGTCTCCTCAAAATGTGCCTTGCATTTTTGCTTTGTGCATGTGGGAGACGAGTCATATTGTTTGTCAACTGTGGTCCTCAACTTTTACAAATGAAGGTTTTCGTAGCTAAAATATCAGGACTGTGTCATTATGTCCTTGGTAATAGATATTGCTTAATTTTTCACCTTGAAACTGTACTGCCCAATTTTAATCAATTGAAACCATGGAAATATAATATATGACGAGAATTTGAGTTTCATTCCTGGAGTAATATGTTGTTGTCTAAACATAGGACCAATTAGTCTGTGAGCTGGTAGGTAAAACTGAAACTCTACTGGTGGCAATGGTTGGTTGTCAATTTCCTGCTGATCTGATCTGGATCAGTGATATAGTCATCCGGTATTAAGGAACAAACAAAGCTGTCAGAAGCTCTGAAGGTAAGTTTAGGTCAAATAATGAAGAAGCCAATCAGCTACTTAAGTGGGCATGCATTAAGTACCAACTTTTTTGGGCACCATAATGTTTTCAGCCAGTCAGATAAATTCTTTCCACCTTTGCAGATGTGAATCATGTCATGGTCAAGCTGAAAGACTTCTTGATTCTGCAAAAGAAATGGAAGATTCTATTGCCGTTAACTTGAGGTTGGAATAATATCTATTTTGTGGAATCTCTTTGGTGCATTGGATGTAGAAGAATGGCTGAAGTATGAAATAAAACAGTTAGTTGGACATTTCATTGGGCTAAACAATATATTCTTTGGCTCATAAAATAGCTCTCAATTTGCTGATTTTTGTACATTATGCACAGGAAGATTAGCTAAAGTGGCAAAAAGCTTAATTATTGAATGGCTGCAATGAACTAAGCAGACTCAGGTCTTTCTGTTTTCAATGGAAAGCAGAAGCAACAACTTTACACCTGAACTATTTGAATAATATTCCTAAAACCATCAGTTACAGCTGTTGATAATGTGCAATGAATTTCGATTCTTTTACACTAAACAAATATAAATGTAAATTTATTGCATCTGGCATGAATTGGGGATTGAGAAAACTGGCTTAGCTGTAGTATTTGGCCAAATAAAATCTTCTATTTGGAGGCAAATATAGGAAGAGTGAAACCTAAAAGCTGACAATAAGAATAGATGCCCAGTTCATCCTGGAGTAATACAGGTCAATTTTCTTAGGGTAAATAGTTTTTGGTTGAAATTGGTCTTTGGTGCTAAAGAATCTGACCTTGTGCTTTATAATTTGTCTTCTCACTAGTTCTCGGCGACTTGAAGTGAGCAGAGTGGAATTACTTCTTCAAGTTGGGACATTTTGTATAGGAGTTGGAGCTTTGATTGCAGGTATACGGATTATATTCTATTGGATCAATGAGTTATCCTATTTTGTTTTTATATACTGCAGCTGGTTCTTTCGTTTCATTTTGGACTCTCTGTACCCTAGGCATCTAGTTAGTCCTCAAGGTCAATAATGGAATAAATATATTGATACTTCAAATCAAAGTGACAGTTACAATAAGTGATTACGGTTTGATGATTTCCTTTGTAAGTACTGTTTTGGTAAATCAATGGGGTTACTGTAGTACTATCCAGCAGTTTTAATAACAATTAACAGCAGAACATTGGACTATGACTCGGAGCTTCAGTCGTCTCCTGTTGGCTTGGAGATCTCTCTTGATTTTTCATACGGAAATAAAACTTCACTAGTTACATTTAGAAGAAAATAAGGGTATCTTTTTGGTGGAGAGTAAAATAATCATGGTTTATCACATCAGTTTTTATCATAAATATTATATGAATAATTTACTTTTGCCGACTTCTTCACTTTTGAAAAACTGATGAATGGTTGCAGGTATTTTTGGCATGAACTTAAAGTCCTATCTTGAAGAACATGTGGTATGGCTAGTTTTTGGAACTTTAGCTTGTGTCAATATAAAGCAATGTTTTTTCTGATTTGACCTAACTTGATACCCTACATTAACCTTTCTTTTAATTGACTTATTGCAGCTTGCCTTTTGGCTAACAACAGCTGGCATAATTGTTGGTGCTGTTGTGTCATTTTTTCTTATGTATTCATATCTCAGGGCTAGGAAAATACTGTAACTTAAGCAGATTTTTAGTTAAGGTAAGTCGTATTTTCCTTTACTCCTTATTTCTGTTAACTTTGTTTCGCACTTTTGTTGTAAAGATGATTCAACTTAAGTGCTATAACATAATACTTTGATTCAAATTTTCTATGAATGTATTGCATTTTTATGTAAAGATTTATTTAGAATGCACATTTTAATCCATTTTAGAAATACTGGATTGCATCAAAAACTAAAACAGTGTAATGTGTTTTGCAGGTGATTTTAAACGTTTAATCGTCCGCGGCCTAATATGCATAGGGTAGCTTTCAAGCATGTAGTTTTAGTCTGTTGTTGTCATTAATGCTGCTGAGTACTTTTTATAACAACAGTATTTTAGGTACTGTTCCTGAAATCCTCATTAAATAAAAGAGTATTTGATTCGGTTCCTCCGAATTTGAATATGTAATGGGTGAGTGGCAATGATATTGTTATTCTGTGTATTGCTGCTTAGACATTGGAGTGGAAAAAACCTGGCGTGTCATTCTTTATCCACATAGGCAATTGGAATGCGTGAAGCTTTTAAGAGAAGTTGAAGATTTTAGTTTTCTACTAAACATTCCCTATTATCTTTCCTGTTCACTCTCTCTGCACGCAGAACTCTTTTCAGGCGTAAAAGATGGAACGCCCTTGATGTTGTTTTCAAAGTAGCCCTTGCTGTTTCCAAATGACACAGCATAAGAGCTGGATCGCCGCACCACCCGTCTTTTGAGCAGTGACCAAGACTGGATATTCACGTTTAGGCAGTGCGTGCTTATTTTATTGCTGCCAACTTATGCAATTGTGTTGCAGATGTTTCCAAACGAAACGTTTTATTAAAAACAACATTTTATTAAAGTTACGCAGAGAGTGTGTCTCTAAGTCACATGTATTGTTACGTTATTTCCTTTACGAATTGTTAGTATGGTTGGCAAGTATAAGAGCGCCATGTGTCGAGTCTGTTAGTTTGTGCCTCAGGGGATGATATATTTCTTAGATAAGGATTATTGGGAGGTATCTGGTTCTGGGGTTCTTCTTCTCTGTAAAAGGGGATATATCTTTAATACAATAACGAGAATTTTTTGGGTTTATCCATTTCTACACTGTTTTTCCACTGTTACATTTTGGTATTAGAGACGTGATGGTGATTACATCAGAGCTTCAAACTGGACTCAACTCTATGGAGAAGAAGATGGACGAGGGGTTGGATGAGAGAGATAAGAAGCTGGAGAAATTATCTACGGAAATAAATGCTAAGTTTCAGCAGGTGTTGAAAGATATCAACCAAGGAAAAAGAGTCGAAGAAGGAGAAAGTAACAACCAGGGAGAGGGGAGGAATTCAGAACAAAATCAGGGAGCTGGAATAGAAAATCAATTCACGAAGATGATGTTCCGTGGCTTCGATGGTACAGACTTCATGACTTGGAGAAAGAAGGTAGAGCATTTCTTCGCGCTTGAGGAGGTCCAAGAGAAGAAAAAGATGAAACTCATTTTGCTACATTTAGAGCATTTTCTTGGCAACAACAATACCTCAAAGATTGAGGTAAGGTACTCCTTACTTGGTTGGAGTTAGTCACCGATCTGGGCTGTAGATTTGATGAGTCTTTATTTGATGATCTCATTGCTGAACTAATGCACCTAAAGCAGTTTGGTAGTGTCGAAGAATACATGGAATTTTTTTATGAACTAAGTGCAAGAACTAACTTAGATAGCTCCGTAGCATTGAGTTATTTTTTGGGCGGATTGAAGCGACGCTTGAAAAAAGCAGTACGAATACACGAACCAAAAGCAGTCAATGAAGTTATGATGCTCGCGAAATTGCAAGAAGGTATTCTCATGGAATTACAAGAAACCCACCCACTCACCAATAGCCACAACCAATCCAAGTATTTTCTAAATACTAAATACTCCTTAAATCGTAACCACTCTTACAACCCAAACACTTTTTTCCCCGGTCAAAACATATTCAATTAAAAAAATTACCCTTCAAAAATCTCGTATCAGAATCAACAATTAGCCCATTTTAACTCTTATTTTAACCTATCGAGCCTAACATCACATTTAGCGTCACACTCAAATTCCACTAATCCAAATATAAATTCTTTCACAAACAAATCAGTATACATACCCCCCACAAACAGCAAAGCAGAAACACAAGGATTATAGACGAGAATACTGTAGCAGAAAGAAGCACTACAAGAAAAAGGATTATAGACCAGAATATTGTAGCTGAAAGAAGCACTACAAGAAAAATAGGAATTAGCGATGGAAAATTACCGACGGAACAGATACCGTTGCAAATTACCGATGGAAATTAATCTTTCGTTGATAATTCTGACGGGAAAAATTTTGTTTAGTGGCGGTAATAATATTCGTTGGTAAATATGAAGGGAAATCATCCCGGCAAAATTTGCGATGGACTTTAGCGATGGTATAATTTTACAGTCGATAAATAAGGTAGAAAATTTTGAGTTTACCGACGAAAAGTCATCCGTCGGTAATTATAGTGGGAAATCATCCCGACAAAATTTGCGACAGACTTTACCGAGGTATGGTTGGTCCGTCGGTAAACAGCAGGAAATTACTGACGGAAGTTTGTCCGTCGGTAAATTCCGTCGCTAAACCCAAAACGTAGACGTCGTTGTCTGCTTCTCCTTCAGCATTTTAAAGTAAATGAAAACGACATCGTTTATTTGTGTATTATGTGATTGAAAATCAAATTTAAGGTATAAATATTAATGATAGAAGGGACAAGACCTTATTTTGGTTGTAATATTGGGATAAATTCTTATGCATGTAAGGTGTTTGATGAAATGTTTGTTCTTTGAAAAATTGATTTTAGTTCTTTAGAAAAAGTTTACGGTTAAAGGGTTAGGTTAAAGGATATTGCTTGATGAAATGTCTGATGAAATGTTTAGGGTTTAAGGTTAGGGTTAAGGTGTTTGATGAAATGTCTCTTAGAACAAAACTTGATTGTGTTGAGCTATTTTGGAATGAAAAGATTATACATGTAATTGTTAACATATTGTGTTACATAAAATTAACTATAATTAAGTTATGTCAGTAACAATTTTGACACTTGGAAATACAAATATGTATTTTCAAAAGTCTTAGTATGTAGTAACTTAGATAATTTGCTCCAAGATCAATTACAAAGTTGAAGAAAATATATTTTGTACATCTTAATAAGGTATATCATATAAGTGAAACAAAATAGCATTTAGAATTAGCATTGGCAATGCCTCCTTTTTAAGGGAAATAAAATGAGAACAAATAGAATATGTGAGAGCAAATATGCATGAGAATTCTAAATCACTTGATATATGCTCATTAGAAGAGCCTGAGTTTAATTCAAATTCTTCATAAAAAGAAGATAGTTTTGATTTACAATTAAGCGATGATAACGATTAATTTGTGTTTGTAATTGAATATTATATTCAAGTAATAAATTATTTCCTTTACTTGATACATCATCCCTGATTCTCTTGTGGCATATTACACTTCTGTATCCTCCCAAATTTTATTGCTTACCCTTTTTTTGGATCTATTTTCATCTTGACTAAACATGAAATTTATTTTAACTATTTTAATTTCATTCTCATTTTTTTCATGCTTGAATATGACATAAGAAAATGCCGATTTTGTATGATGTTTGTAGTATATTCTTATTGGTGCACTGAGATTACTTGTAATAACTTCGAAGGACTAAAGCTTAATATTAATTTTATGTTGAAATATGCCATTAAAGAGAAGACATGATATGATACGACCAAGATTCAGACCAAAAGGTACTTACGATACAGGTGAAGCATCTCATGGTCTAGAAGTTGGAACTAAATCTCCTCCTTCGCTCCAGCTACTACACTTGAAGATGAGGCATCACCTTCCGTAGATGCTGCTATACCATCCACCACCCCTACATCATTTACTACTCCTATACCAACAGAGATATCAGGGGTAAACAATGATGATGAAGGAGGCGACCACTAGCTTGGAGCTGAGGGACCTGATGAAATAACTTACATTACAATTGTCAATAATATGTAAGTGAAAATACATTGAACACTATATGTTTATAATTAAGTTATAGGTTTCAATTTT
>JAOQMS010000179.1:3883567-3894249 GCA_027563885.1 Erythroxylum longipes
AAAAACATCTGAAGATAGAGAGATTGGGAGGGAAAAAAATTTTCCATACCACACACATGAAGCAAAAACATAGAGAGACGCACCAGAAAACGGACGGAGACTACTAATACGGTCGTAGTAGACGACGAATATGATCGGAGACACAACGGACGACGGAGCAGATCACCTTGGGTGGGGGGGAAGGAGACGCACCAGACAATGGAGGATAGAGCGCAGGTTGGGTGGGGGGGAAGACGATTGCAGCCAACATTTTAACCAAACGAAAACAACATCATTTGGTTTTAAACCAAACGTCGTCGTGTTGCTCCTGAAGCCAACAACGGCGTTTTCTCCAATAAAACATCACGGTTTCTCTTCCGTAACGTTTTATTAAAAAAACGTCGCAAAAAATTTCAAAAATCGGCGACGTTTACACAAAACGTCGAGGAAAGTTCAAACTTTTCGTGACGTTTTCGAAACGGCGCCAAAAGTCCTCACAATCCGCGACGTTTTCTCAAAAAAAACGTCACGGATTCTGTTAAATTTTTGTAGTGCTGGCTTACCCAATTAGAGTCTATTTGGTTTCCTTTTTGTTTTAATTTGTTTCCTTTACTGGTTAGATTTTTTAGAATCTTTTAATTAATTATGATCCTATAATTTAGGATCTCTTTCCTTGGTTATTAGTAGCCTATAAAAAGATATTGAATAAAGGGTATTGAAATGATAAGTGAAAGTAGCAAAACAGATGAAACAAGACGAATATAAAACCAAAAAAAAGAAAGTAGAGAAGAACAAAGATATGGAAATAGAATATGGCGCATATGCTTTATGGTTCGTAATTAGATCTTGTGCATGTGGAATTAACATTAACAATTTTTAAACCAAAACTTAGATGTCGCTATTAACCGGATAATTAGACTTGCTTCCAGTAACATAGTATTCTCGAATATTAAATTATATTAAATATATTGGACTTTGATAAACTTCAAGAGTCAACTTTTCTTGATAACTGTTCAAATCTTCTTGTATCTCGCAAATTATCTAAATTAATTCAAGGGTTTTTTGATGGAGATTGAGTTTATCCTGTTTATTTGTAAGCTTTAAAAAGTTGTCGCTTCCATAACTGAAAATTGAAACAAAAAAAAAAAAGATAAGAGAAGAAGATAAGAACAACATTAACAACAACTTGCAAAACAACAAAGGAAAAAATATACATGTAATAAGACTATAAGAGCTTTGGAGTAATTAACAAAGACTACGTAGAGTAATGAAAACTGATCAGTGGGTGTATAATAAAGGTGCTCTTAGTCTAATGAATAGCAAGTTCGATTGAAGGAAGCCAATGTATCTTGGAAAAGTGTAACGAAAGCATCTATGCTTCCATCCCCTAGAAATGAAGGTAGAAGAAACAAGATTCCTTCTGTTGGAAAATAAGATGGCAGAAACATGTACGGACATCCTCCTCCAAAATCAAGATCATAAAATGGTAACCTTAGCCAGCTATCCACTTCCAAATTTGGGCACAAAACAGTATAATTGGACTCCACAGTTGGTTCCAGGCCTTCCTTGTCCACCTTGTGCGTGGCAAAGTCGATGAATGACCTGAAATAATTGTTGTTCACGCTTGCAATGGCGTCGTGAATGAGATTGGCTGCATACGGTAATGGCTCTGTCAGGAGCTCCTTGACTCTAGCTCTTGGGAATGCCCACAGCACTAAGTTGCCGAAGTACTCATTGGGTAATCTTGGATTCAAACGCATTCTACCATTTACTGAGATTCTTATCTGGCTTGTCTCCAAAGCACTGACTCCACGAGCCTTTGTTATGGACCTCCATAGATGAGCCACCAGGCTCTCAAAAGTGCTATACGGATTGTCGTTGTTAGCTCCATTGCTTTGAGAAGCCTTAGCCTTGAGCTTGGAAAGAAACTCCACTGTGAAATGAGCCTTATGCATCACAATGTCATCCAAGCAGGAATCGGCCTTACCAGGGAAATCCTTAGTGGGACTTTTGATTTTGTACTCGACACCTGTGTGTTCAAACTCGAAGCTAGGAGGTTTTCGAGGTTGGAAAATGGTACGATCATGAAGAGGAAGTGGACTCATGTCAAGTCCCCTGCAAGCTTTTCCCCAGGCAACTAAGAAGTTGCTCGCTGAATGCCCATCTGCAACAAGGTGATGAGCTGTGAAACCAACCACCAAAGAGCCACAAGAGAACCTTGTAAGCTGAACTTGGAGCAACTCCTCCACTCCACTCAATGGAGGATGAAGGGTGAGCAAAACTGGTGAGGGCTTCAGTGGCATGAGTCGGTCGAGCTTCCCATCAAGAGAAGCTTCAACGAACCTAACGCCTTTGTCATTGAGAAAAATGACACGATCACCTTTGGCATTTTCACCGAGCCTTCCTGCGAATTCTCTATATTCTGATAAAGCCCTTCGAAGGCCAATCTCAATGGTTGTGTTAGATGGAGTCGGTGAACGATAGGCGTAGATTACGGCCATGTGATTATCGTAGGTGACTTGATCAAAGACGCTAAGAGGAATATGGTTTGAGATTGAAGGTGAAATGCCTTCATACACTGGCTTCACAATTCTTGTACTCTCTATCTTCACCTTCATGGTTTCAGGAGTATTATGGTTTAGTAGGTTTGTCATCGGAGTAAGTAAAGAAAGTTCCATTTTGAGTTAATCTGATCTGAGCCATACACCACCTTCACTTATATAGAGGGAAGCCTGTTTTGGTTGGTGGTGTTCTTTCAGTCAAATAATCAAGTCTTGCCTGTTCAAAAACATATAAGAATTCAAATCGTCTTTTTATTGCCTACAATTTCAATGTATTTTAGAATACTAATGGTCGAATATAGTAATTTAGTTTATAAATTAATCTCTAGGAAAAAGAAAAAGAAAAATATCAATAGAATTTCTTGGAACAAATATTATATGATTATATCCATTTTAAACTAAAAATAGTGTCAATAATAATGTTATGAATATGGTATCGGTATTGGTAGCAGATTTGGTTTTGATAAAGTACTATATCGGTATAAGTCAATATCATGTACCATTTCGGATAATTTTTTAAATTTATAAAATAGTTCTTGATTTTTTTAAATTGCAAAATAATCATTCAATATATTGTACTACATAGTTTTAATTTTATATCAACTCTGTCTCTAAAATTTATAATTAAAATAACAATAATTTATTTATTTTTATTAATATTATTTTCACATATTTCACATATAAATAATAATCATAATCAATATGAAAAAGATCATTTAATCATCATACAAATACAAAATTAAGAATAATACAAACTATTTAAAACATTACAATTTTATCATATAATAAATAATAATTACATCAACATCAAATAAAAGATATCCATAACTCTCTAACATTTACAATTTACAACAATAATTTGTACTTAAGAACCAAAATTAAATTGTTAAAATTATAAGAAATTATATGTAACTTAACAATAATAATAACGTACATTTCTCAAAGTTTTAAATTTTATCGAACAAAAACCAAGTCATTCAATCTTTTACACTCTAATCTATTCATTTTCTTGAAATTGATGATTTTAAATGTGTTCCAATTTATTTCACACCCTGTTGCACTCATACATTGACATAAAATTTGAATTGTAAAACTTTATAATTTTAGAACACCACTTCCAAATTGGGCCTATTAAGCAATCGTAAGACAACAAAAGTAACATTATAAATAAAATAAAGTGATGAATAATTTTTAACAAGTAACAAAAGTGAAAAAAATATGTATCTAGATCAATTTTATCTCTTTGATTAATAGAAATTAGCCTCCCATGATCGCCAGAAGCATTTTTATAAATCTCCATTTGTGAGCTGAGGAGATGTTGCATCATCTCATGAGCAACAATTTTGTAATAATTAATATCATTCTCCTATTAACTTAAGTTTTCTTTGTAAAATTTGGTTTCAAATAGACACTCAGATTAAAAAATGCCCTAGCTCCAAACAATGGAGAGTAAAGTTGTCTTTCTCACTTCTTGTCGATGACTGCAAGATAAAGTGTGTAACAAAAGGCCTATTTTTTAAATTGGCCATGATTACTTCTTTCGCCCTCTCTATAACATCATAAAAATAACCTATTGTTGCTTTCTCATTGCTATCAGCCCCTCACTAAATTAGGCTCACAAACTCAGATGACAAACTGACACTGAGACCAAAATTCATTATCTTCAAGTATAATTTTAGGAAACTCTAATCTAGCGTTAAACCTAGCATGCAAAGATGTAACTTGTAACTTGTAAACCTTTCTTCACCATAATAAAACACTGAAGTGATAAAAAATTTGTGCAAATCTTATAATAATAGGACGACACAAATTCCTACCATTGGTGAAATCCTTTCTCATTAAACGATTGTAGATGGACTTGGTCACCTTTTTTTCTTTCTATACAATCTCATCAATAATAGGAAAATACCTAGCATCCCTTATATTTTTCAACATCAAGTTAATGCAATGTGCAATATAAGCAATCCAATATAAAGAATTATACTTGCTTTGCAATCTTCTTCCAGTCGTCTTATAAGTGAAATCATTGTCATTAATAAACTAAAAAATATTTTCTAACCCAACTTCATTCAAAACTTCATCAAATATTTCAAATAGAGTATCAACATTCCTAGCCAGACCAAATGCATTAATAAACTTTAAAAACATTGTCCTCTTTGTAGAACAAAAAAATTAATAATAGGCGTATGTCTTCTTTTTGTCCAACCATCACACATGATTGAACACCCAAAAGTAGCCCAAGTCATTCTTCTTTTATCTAAATAACTTTTAATTTCATAAACAAAGTTACTCAAAAGTTACGTCTGTAGTTATCAATTAAAGGAGCTTTGTATCCTGGACTATAAGAGGCAATAACATATGTCATAGGCTGATAATAATAATACTGCAAAGCATTGAATGTTATACCTGAATCATACATCATCTAGCCATTTCCATAATCCACATTATGAGCTACTTCTTTAGATTGTAGGGCACTACGGCTTGAAGGATGAGCTCCAAGAATTGTTAATGGTGCAAAAAAAAAAATAGATACATGTCTTCTTCTTTTCCTAACATCAAGTGTAACATTCCCTTTAGTTTGGTAGGAATACTACTACCTTCAATATTCCCACTATCATCTTGATTACCAATAAAATAAATTTCACTACCAATTTCGTAATTCAATCTTTGCCTTCTATCTTTCTCATGCTGATACTTTTCAAGCAAAGTCTTCATTTTTTATTTCACATCATGACTTCCTTTTTTTACAAGACTTCAAATCACCTTTGACCCTAACGAAATGCTTCTTTAATATGGTGATCTCTTTACCTTTCAAATACTTGTTACAAAACAAACAAATGGTATGATTCTTCATTCCGGGAACCAATCCAGCATTTGCCCAAACTAGATCATTGAAGTTCCTGAAGTGGTTGAATTATTAGAAGTAATTAAACTTTCTTCTATTTATCTGTAAAAATAAATGAAAACATGTGTCAAAATTAAATTAATAAATTCACATACTATTTTCTACTATGTATTTAACTACCCATAAGATAAGATGATGAATGTGTATTTGCTACTCATAATATAAGATTAATATTTGTAATTTTATTTCCTAATGATAACAATAAACAATATAAAAGTGCAAGCAATTAATTTCCTTAACTTATTTACATATATTAAATGATTTTAATTATATATTAAATATTATATTTAAATGACTAATCATATGTTAAATACTTTTTATACATAATCAATAATTAGTAAATTGTAGGTTTCATATAAATTCATTAATAAATTAACATCTTAATGAATTAATTTTGATCTCATTTTTATGATTATTAAAATAATAAATAATATGACATATTCTTGAATTATACGTAATTCACAATTACAATGATTAAATATTCTTCCATAATTCATACACAATATTATTTTGATCTCATTTCTTCATAAATTCGTAATGCCTAAATGTCATTAAAATTGAATTATCTCACACAATTAATTCCAACTTTGAAACCCAAATTGGCTAATGCATATTTTATAAACCATTCATAAAACACACGACACAACCAAAACACAACGCAATTGCAATCCAGAGCAGAAACAAGCAACTTAAAACACACCAAAAAAGGCCCTGTCACCCCTCCTGGAGAAGTTTTGCAGTAAGGAGCAGCTAAATGGCAAGCTTCACTAGTCGAATACTTCCTCGAGAAAAGATTGGCATACCTAAATGCACAACACTGGGCTGATATGAATTGGAATAAATGGGGTCTTCAATCAAAGTTAATAACTGAAGATGAGCTATTCATTTTTTGATTATTGTTTGAGGAAATGGTTGTCAAAGTCATAGATATGGGACCTTGACAAAAGTGGAGAATCAGATTCAAACTTAACAAAAGCAAAATCAAGACAATTCCTATTTAGGTCAATTTGGATAAAATTCCCCTTGAATACTAGTAATCTGAAGGATTAACCTACCTAGCTAGTTACTTACATGTTCCTCTTGCTATGGATGAAAATACAGCAAATATCAAAAGAGTTGGTTATACAAGGGTGTGCATTGAAGTGGAACATAAGAAAATATTGATCGTATACATCCCTCTTATAAAGTGTAATTGTAGTGGAGAATTGGAGGAGGATAAAATCCTGTTGTCTTATCCTTGGAAGTCGTATATGAAAGAGGGAATCAAAGGTTGGGTCCATAAGATGAATAAGAATGAGGAGGGTAATGGAAGAAATGTGAAACCAAGCATAATAGAAAAATCAGTAGTTGAGCATGATATTGTTGCAGAGGATAAGAAGGAAAAGAATGTGAAGAATCCAAATGATGCAACTAAAGTATGTGAAAGTGAAGAAATTAAAGAGGCGTCAGGTTCAATTGATATAGGGGATTTTGGTGTTGGTATTTTGAATGTGGTTGGGAAAAACAATAAATAGAATGTGAAAAATGTTGAATATGTTATATGTGTAATTGGACAGATTCAAGAGGACGTAATTTCTATTTCTACAAAGCCAAGTGTTGAATATGAGGACTAAACAAGTTGTTACACATATTTCCCAGGGAAATACAACTGTTGACAATTCCAGTGTAGACAATATGGAGAATCTAGACAGTGGCATGAATTAGTTCATCTCCTAATATTTGGAGCATTGTTAGATGGATTGGGCTAACATGCTGACTCTAGTTGCAACTCTTAGCAAATTGAGAATCAGGGGACAGAGGATATTGAACAAACAGAGGATGGTGATACCCCATTAGTTGTAGACCATGTCCCAGACATCCCTGGTAGTTTTTGTGTGCAATCCAAATTTGCAAAAAGGACATCTACTAGGCAGAGAAAGCAAAATCCCAAATACCAAAAATGGTTGTTCCAATAAAGATGAAAGTTCAGTAGTGCCTAAAGTTGTTTCTTATTGTCTGTTATGAAGATAGTCATACTATCTTCCTTAAAGAGTTTTTGTTCTTTGTTCATATTGCAATATGATGGTAGGCTTAAAGTCTTGAACTCGTTATAACGTCGATTTATTTTTAACTATAATTTAAATTCTTTTTCATTTTAAAAAAAGTAAATCAAACTGGAAAGTTTTTACTGTACTAAAAACTTGGTTGATTTAAAGTCTTTATGGTTAAACTTATCAAACTAATTTGATTTTTTAATTATTGATGTCAACTTAAAAATTAAAAAAATTAAATACAACGACTATACTAAGGTATAAAAATATGTTAAGTGAGCTTAGCTATGTTTTCAATAAAGATATGCAAGGTAGCCAAATGTTTTTAGTTACATTTTCAAAAACATTGCCAAAGGTTTTAACTACGTTTTAAAAAATGTAGCCAAATATTTTTAGCTATAGTTTCAAAAACATTGCCAAAGGTTTTTAGCTACATTTTAAAAAAATGTAGTCAAATGTTTTTAACTATGTTTTTAGTTATTTTATGGAAATACCTGTCTATCCTACGAAATAATGTTACATTTTAAGATTTATCTAAAGGGTCAATTACAAAAAAAAAGCTCAAACTTCTATCAAATTTTCAATTATAGCCCGAATTTTGAAAAGTAGCAATAAAATGCCAAAACTTTCAATTTTTTTCAATTCTAGCCAAAACTTCAAAAAGTGACAATAAAATGCTCGAACTTTCAATTTTTTTTCAATTCTAGCTTGACATTATTTGTTGTTCTCCTGATGCCCTCAACTCCTTGTTTTCTGTTTATTCTTCTGACGCCCCAAACTTCTCTCACATTACAGTGTACTACACCAGTAAGCTCTTCATTTTTATTTTGTTTTCCTGATGCCTTTAGTGTGAGGGCATTGAGGCTGTATAATCTGAAAATCGAAGGGTGGGGGTGTTAAAAGAACAAACTCAAAACAAAGGAAAAAACTAAAATCAAAGTTTAAGGTCGTCGTGGCTGCATAATCTGATTTAGGTCATTTTAAAACAACAATGTCGTTTTAATTATATGATTAAACAACATCATTTCATTAATCTTTATTTGTTGTGTTAATTTTGACTGATGTATATTAATAGTTAAGATTTTTGAAACATATGAGAAGCCATGTCAGCAAACTTAAGGGAAACACTAACATCGAGCTAAAATTGAAAAAAAATGAAAGTTTGAACATCTTATTGCTACTTTTTGAAGTTCGAGCTATAATTGAAAAAAAAATTGAAGTTTGGGCACTTTATTGCTACTTTATAAATTTTAGGCTATAATTAAAAAATTGATGAAAATTTAGGCTTTTTTTTGGTAATTAACCCTTTATCTAAATATAACTAATTCTTATCCTGTAAGATGAAATGTTACTTTGATGTAGTTATAAGCATTTGGACAACCAATAAATAAAGTTTACATTTTCTTCGAGAGTATTCCTCCATAAGCTAAGTAAGTTTGTACACTATGTTGGCGAAGCTTGGTCATTCTTCTCAAGGTTCCATATTAGAAACTCAATAGTAGTAATTAATTAACACCCGAATGCATTGGATAACACAATATGGCATCTATCTAGACAAAACATAAAATAATAAATTCCGTGTTTATTCCATCTAACTATTTTTTTGCACAGTTTATAAAATATTCCAAGGTATTGTGACATGAGACTCGATAAATAAGGTAAAGAAATTTCCTATGTTTGAATCCTCAAAAAGACTCCTTGCATGTTTGAAGGCTTCACTTGAAACAAATCTAACATTTTGAAAATTTTATTTAAGTAGACAATAAATTTTACATGATTAACTCTTTATCAGTTAAATGTCACATCAATATTAACAAGATGTTATTTTTATTTTTAAACAGAAAGTGGATTCTACTATCACTTAATTATCTTTTTTAAAATTAACTAGAAAATAAGTCTCACTATCATGTAGCAATATGGTCCACTTTTATACATTTTAAATAGTAGGTCCTATTATCACGTGATAATGGATGTCACTTTTATACTTTTCACGTAGTAGATCCCACTTGTTATGTGACAGTAGGGTCTACTTTTGTTTTTAAAAATAAAAAATAATGTCACATTAATATTGACGTGACATTTAATTGATGAGAAATTAATTTTGATAAATTTTTTGTTCGCTTAATATTTGTTCTAAATGTTTTTAAAGCGTTAGGGTTCAATTTAAATGAATCAAAATGTTAAAGTCTTTTGTGTATTCTGCTGTAAACGTTGAAGTTAAAAGTGAATTTTTAGCTTTTTTGTACTTTTTAAATTATATTGAAAAATATTTAAATTAAATTATAAATTCTGAAAAATAAAGATTAAATTAAAAAATATATTTTATGTTTTAAATAATTTTAAACATAAAACAATTTTAAAATATTTATTTTGTCTAAAAATATTTCATATTAGTTTAAATAATATAATTGTTAAATAATTTTTTGGAAATATTCTTGAAATTGCAATCACATAATAAAGGACTAAATTTTAATAGGAGGCCAATTTTTACATATTTGAAAATAATATTTAGATTCATTAACTACTTTCGTTCTTTAAACATTATTTTATATTTATATTTATATTTTATTTATTTTTCAAACTTTCTCTATTTATTGGATATCATCTATCTACTTTAACTATAAGGATGTAAATTTAATTTAGATATAATAAGCAAATAGAACAAAATAAGGGTATAATTATTGAGGGTCTGCTTTTATTTTTACTTTTCTAATAAAGCAATAAAAGTTTAATTTTTTTTATAAAATATGAAGTAATTGTAGTATTATATTTTATTTTTCATACTCAAAATTATTAAATAAATAAAAAGAGTTTCAAATTAATTATATTTTTAAATAATAAATTTTATAATATGAGACTAGAAGGCCTTGTTTGACAAACAACAGATTGTATTAGCTATTAACTGATTCAATCAGTTGATTTTACCGGTGAATAATATCAGCTGTTTATTAAAGATATTTGGTAGAATTAGCTATGTAATATTAACTGTTGATGTGTAAAATGACTTATGATGTCATGATTTTTTAAAAAAATTATAAGGGCATGAATATTATATTTTTTAGTATTTCGTTGAATATTCTTATAACAATTTAGATTTAGGTATTTAATTTTACAAAAATTAAGTTTATAACTTCAATAATAATAATAATAATAATAATAATAATAATAATAATAATAATAATAATAATAATAATAATAATAATAATA